>CAWUFW010015119.1:0-192500 GCA_963921515.1 Calotriton arnoldi | reverse complement strand
ATAATTTCACGGACTAAGGGTATAAATTCCCCTTACACGGCAGTACAATTATTACTTGCCTGTATGTCCTACTGTTCACATTTAATATCCAATCACGTCATGTGCCACAATTTCCAACAAGCAAAAACAAAAAAATTGTTATCACCACATTACTTTGTGTAAAAATATGTGAAAGAATGGGAAGTACCTCACGATAGTAACACCAAGGGGGCTGCTGGCATATAATTTACCAGTATGCCCACACTTATCATCACCGGTAACTTTCCAAGTGGAAGAAAGAGATGAAAGTAAAGGAATTCCTCTAAACTGAGAAATCTATGACAAAATGAGTGAAAAAGAATAGGTGCAAAAAGATGACACGATCAGTGTGAAAAATCACTGCGTGCCTACCATTTCCCACACACAACACAAAAGAGGAGATGCAATCCTCAATTAAAAAGAGGTATTGCTTACTTACAACAATGATTTATTCAATGTAGCAAGCTTCCTCAGGCCTCAGCCTGCAGGGAAGGCCTCAGAAGTAGTGTGTTTACTGAAGAGTGTCTGTAAGCTGCAGCTGTGTAGCTGTTACATGCTGCCTCGGAAGGAGGCGGTTCTGTGCTTCCAGCTCTGTTTACAAGCCTCATCAGGCCTCAGCCTGCAGGAAAGGCCTCAGAAGTAGTGTGATTGCTGCACTAGTGTCTGTACGCTGCAGCTGCAGAGCTGTTACATGCAGTCTTTGAAGGAGGTGGACCAGTGCGTCCAGCTCTGTTTACAAGCCTCATCAGCCTCAGCCTGCAGGAAAGGCCTCAGAAGTAGTGTATTTGCTGCACTAGTGTCTGTACACTGCAGCGGCAGAGCTGTTACATGCGGCCTCGGAAGGAGGCGGCTCTGTGCGTCCTGCTCTGTTTACAAGCTTCCTCAGGCCTGAGCCTGCAGGAAAGGCCTCAGAAGTAGTGTGTTTGCTGTACTAGTGTCTGTACGCTGCAGCGGCAGAGCTGTTACATGCGGCCTCGGAAGGAGGCGGCTCTGTGCTTCCAGCTCTATTTACAAGCCTCATCAGGCCTCAGCCTGCGGGAAAGGCCTCAGAAGTAGTGTATTTGCTGCACTAGTGTCTGTATGCTGCAGCTGCAGAGCTGTTACATGCAGTCTTTGAAGGAGGCGGGTCTCTGTGCTTCCAGCTCTGTTTACAAGCTTCCTCAGGCCTTAGTCTGCAGGGAAGGCCTCAGAAGTAGTGTATTTTCCGCACTAGTGTCTGTATGCTGCAGCTGCAGAGCTGTTACATGCAATCTATGAAGGAGGCGGCCCTGTGCATCCAGCTCTGTTTACAAGCCTCATCAGGCCTCAGCCTGCAGGAAAGGCCTCAGAAGTAGTGTGTTTGCTGCATTAGTGTCTGTACGCTGCAGCTGCAGAGCTGTTACATGCAGTCTTTGAATGAGGCGGCCCTGTGCATCCAGCTCTGTTTACAAGCTTCCTCAGGACTCAGCCTGCAGGAAAGGCCTCAGAAGTAGTGTGTTTGCTGCACTAGTGTCTGTACGCTGCAGCTGCAGAGCTGTTACATGCAGTCTTTGAAGGAGGCAGCCCTGTGCATCCAGGTCTGTTTACAAGCTTCCTCAGGCCTCAGCCTGCAGGGAAGGCCTCAGAAGTAGTGTGTTTGCTGTACGAGTGTCTGTAAGCTGCAGCTGTGTAGCTGTTACATGCTGCCTCGGAATGAGGCGGTTCTGTGCTTCCAGCTCTGTTTACAAGCCTCATCAGGCCTCAGCCTGCAGGAAAGGCCTCAGAAGTAGTGTGTTTGCTGCACAAGTGTCTGTACGCTGCAGCTGCAGAGCTGTTACAAGCAGTTTTTCAAGGAGGCGGCCCAGTGCGTCCAGCTCTGTTTACAAGCCTCATTAGGCCTCAGCCTGCAGGAAAGGCCTCAGAAGTAGTGTATTTGCTGCACTAGTGTCTGTACACTGCAGCGGCAGAGCTGTTACATTCGGCCTCGGAAGGAGGTGGTTCTGTGCGTCCTGCTCTGTTTACAAGCTTCCTCAGGCCTCAGCCTGCAGGAAAGGCCTCAGAAGTAGTGTGTTTGCTGTACTAGTGTCTGTACGCTGCAGCGGCAGAGCTGTTACATGCGGCCTCGGAAGGAGGCGGCTCTGTGCTTCCAGCTCTGTTTACAAGCCTCATCAAGCCTCAGCCTGCAGGAAAGGCCTCAGAAGTAGTGTGTTTGCTGCACTAGTGTCTGTACGCTGCAGCTGCAGAGCTGTTACATGCAGTCTTTGAAGGAGGCGGCCCTGTGCATCCTGCTCTGTTTACAAGCTTCCTCAGGCCTCAGCCTTCAGGGAAGGCCTCAGAAGTAGTGTGTTTGCTGTACGAGTGTCTGTAAGTTGCAGCTGCAGAGCTGTTACATGCAGTCTTTGAAGGAGGCGTCCCTGTGCATCCAGCTCTGTTTACAAGCTTCCTCAGGCCTCAGCCTGCAGGGAAGGCCTCAGAAGTAGTGTGTTTGCTGTACGAGTGTCTGTACGCTGCAGCTGTGTAGCTGTTACATGCTGCCTCAGAAGGAGGCGGTTCTGTGCTTTCAGCTCTGTTTACAAGCCTCATCAGGCCTCAGCCTGCAGGAAAGGCCTCAGAAGTAGTGTGTTTGCTACATTAGTGTCTGTACGCTGCAGCTGCAGAGCTGTTACATGCAGTCTTTGAAGGAGGCGGCCCTGTGCATCCAGCTCTGTTTACAAGCTTCCTCAGGACTCAGCCTGCAGGAAAGGCCTCAGAAGTAGTGTGTTTGCTGCACTAGTGTATGTACGCTGCAGCTGCAGAGCTGTTACATGCAGTCTTTGAAGGAGGCTGCCCTGTGCATCCAGCTCTGTTTACAAGCTTCCTCAGGCCTCAGCCTGCAGGGAAGGCCTCAGAAGTAGTGTGTTTACTGTACGAGTGTCTGTAAGCTGCAGCTGTGTAGCTGTTACATGCTGCCTCGGAAGGAGACGGTTCTGTGCTTCCAGCTCTGTTTACAAGCCTCATCAGGCCTCAGCCTGCAGGAAAGGCCTCAGAAGTAGTGTGTTTGCTGCACAAGTGTCTGTACGCTGCAGCTGCAGGAGCTGTTACAAGCAGTTTTTCAAGGAGGCGGCCCAGTGCGTCCAGCTCTGTTTACAAGCCTCATTAGGCCTCAGCCTGCAGGAAAGGCCTCAGAAGTAGTGTATTTGCTGCACTAGTGTCTGTACACTGCAGCGGCAGAGCTGTTACATTCGGCCTCGGAAGGAGGTGGTTCTGTGCGTCCTGCTCTGTTTACAAGCTTCCTCAGGCCTCAGCCTGCAGGAAAGGCCTCAGAAGTAGTGTGTTTGCTGTACTAGTGTCTGTACGCTGCAGCGGCAGAGCTGTTACATGCGGCCTCGGAAGGAGGCGGCTCTGTGCTTCCAGCTCTGTTTACAAGCCTCATCAAGCCTCAGCCTGCAGGAAAGGCCTCAGAAGTAGTGTGTTTGCTGCACTAGTGTCTGTACGCTGCAGCTGCAGAGCTGTTACATGCAGTCTTTGAAGGAGGCGGCCCTGTGCATCCTGCTCTGTTTACAAGCTTCCTCAGGCCTCAGCCTTCAGGGAAGGCCTCAGAAGTAGTGTGTCTGCTGTACGAGTGTCTGTAAGTTGCAGCTGCAGAGCTGTTACATGCAGTCTTTGAAGGAGGCGTCCCTGTGCATCCAGCTCTGTTTACAAGCTTCCTCAGGCCTCAGCCTGCAGGGAAGGCCTCAGAAGTAGTGTGTTTGCTGTACGAGTGTCTGTACGCTGCAGCTGTGTAGCTGTTACATGCTGCCTCAGAAGGAGGCGGTTCTGTGCTTTCAGCTCTGTTTACAAGCCTCATCAGGCCTCAGCCTGCAGGAAAGGCCTCAGAAGTAGTGTGTTTGCTACATTAGTGTCTGTACGCTGCAGCTGCAGGGCTGTTACATGCAGTCTTTGAAGGAGGCGGCCCTGTGCATCCAGCTCTGTTTACAAGCTTCCTCAGGACTCAGCCTGCAGGAAAGCCCTCAGAAGTAGTGTGTTTGCTGCACTAGTGTATGTACGCTGCAGCTGCAGAGCTGTTACATGCAGTCTTTGAAGGAGGCTGCCCTGTGCATCCAGCTCTGTTTACAAGCTTCCTCAGGCCTCAGCCTGCAGGGAAGGCCTCAGAAGTAGTGTGTTTACTGTACGAGTGTCTGTAAGCTGCAGCTGTGTAGCTGTTACATGCTGCCTCGGAAGGAGACGGTTCTGTGCTTCCAGCTCTGTTTACAAGCCTCATCAGGCCTCAGCCTGCAGGAAAGGCCTCAGAAGTAGTGTGATTGCTGCACTAGTGTCTGTACGCTGCAGCTGCAGAGCTGTTGCATGCAGTCTTTGAAGGAGGTGGACCAGTGTGTCCAGCTCTGTTTACAAGCCTCATCATGCCTCAGCCTGCAGGAAAGGCCTCAGAAGTAGTGTATTTGCTGCACTAGTGTCTGTACACTGCAGTGGCAGAGCTGTTACATTCGGCCTCGGAAGGAGGTGGTTCTGTGCGTCCTGCTCTGTTTACAAGCTTCCTCAGGCCTCAGCCTGCAGGAAAGGCCTCAGAAGTAGTGTGTTTGCTGTACTAGTGTCTGTACGCTGCAGCGGCAGAGCTGTTACATGCGGCCTCGGAAGGAGGCAGCTCTGTGCTTCCAGCTCTGTTTACAAGCCTCATCAGGCCTCAGCCTGCAGGAAAGGCCTCAGAAGTAGTGTGTTTGCTGCACTAGTGTCTGTACGCTGCAGCTGCAGAGCTGTTACATGCAGTCTTTGAAGGAGGCGAGTCTCTGTGCTTCCAGCTCTGTTTACAAGCTTCCTCAGGCCTCAGCCTGCAGGAAAGGCCTCAGAAGTAGTGTGTTTGCTGCACTAGTGTCTGTACGCTGCAGCTGCAGAGCTGTTACATGCAGTCTTTGAAGGAGGCGGCCCTGTGCATCCAGCTCTGTTTACAAGCTTCCTCAGGCCTCAGCCTGCAGGGAAGGCCTCAGAAGTAGTGTGTTTGCTGTACGAGTGTCTGTACGCTGCAGCTGTGTAGCTGTTACATGCTGCCTCAGAAGGAGGCGGTTCTGTGCTTTCAGCTCTGTTTACAAGCCTCATCAGGCCTCAGCCTGCAGGAAAGGCCTCAGAAGTAGTGTGTTTGCTACATTAGTGTCTGTACGCTGCAGCTGCAGAGCTGTTACATGCAGTCTTTGAAGGAGGCGGCCCTGTGCATCCAGCTCTGTTTACAAGCTTCCTCAGGACTCAGCCTGCAGGAAAGTCCTCAGAAGTAGTGTGTTTGCTGCACTAGTGTCTGTACGCTGCAGCTGCAGAGCTGTTACATGCAGTCTTTGAAGGAGGCTGCCCTGTGCATCCAGCTCTGTTTACAAGCTTCCTCAGGCCTCAGCCTGCAGGGAAGGCCTCAGAAGTAGTGTGTTTGCTGCACTAGTGTCTGTACGCTGTAGCTGCAGAGCTGTTACATGCAGTCTTTGAAGGAGGCGGCCCTGTGCATCCAGCTCTGTTTACATGCCTCATCAGGCCTCAGCCTGCAGGAAAGGCCTCAGAAGTAGTGTGTTTGCTGCACTGGTGTCTGTATGCTGCAGCGGCAGAGCTGTTACATGCAGTCTTTGAAGGAGGCGGCCCTGTGCGTCCAGCTCTGTTTACAAGCCTCATCAGGCCTCAGCTGTGAGAAGTTGGCCTGGTATATGCTGTCCACTAATTATAGTGATACAAAAGGGGATGATGGACGGAACGCTTGAGCCAATCAAACACTCACCCCCAGTCAACTGATCTGGGTTTAATCCATCATCATTCTTTAGCTCACTCCACCACCCCAGTTCAGACATGGCCATATGCAAATCAGTCTGACCCTGTGCCTCATGGGAACAGTCCAGCCCGAACTGCCAAGCCATGTCTTCCCTGGCCCGGAAACAAGCATCCTAGGACCGGTTTCTGGCATTAGTTGGCGGGGGTATGCCCAGACGTGGGTCCCTTGCTCACTTTGCCACTGGATTCAAGCAAGCCTGGCTGATGACGGCTGAAATGCCAGAAACCGGTCCTAGGATGCTTGTTTCTGAACTGGGGTGGTGGAGTGAGCTAAAGAATGATGATGGATTAAACCCAGATCAGTTGACTGGGGGTGAGTGTTTGATTGGCTCAAACGTTCCGTCCATCATCCCCTTTTGTATCGCACTAATTATAGTGGGCACCTTGCACCAGTCCAAACAACCCCTTATTGGAGATAGGTTAAAGACAACCTTTATTGAAAGCTATCCTAGTGGTAGCTGTGGAGAGCAGCCTTCAGGCTAAGTCTTGAAGGAATGTAAAGCAGCTTGTTTTACCAGTCTATAATCTCTTGAGTGACCAAATGAAAGAGGACCACACCAGGTATATATTCAAAATATATGTATTTATTGCTAAACACACCCCTCTAGTCTCTTTATGAGGCTAGAGTTCGAAGTACATAAATTATAAGTTAGTTATTAACAGTAATAGCACAAATACACGTTTGAGCCCTAGGGGCGTACCAAACCATATACCAATAAAGTGGTATAAGAACCACGACTGAACCACGACTGAGCTAGACACAAGGCCTAGAGCCTGTAGAAGTGCTTGGACCACAAGGAACCACCCAAGGCAGTGACACAGGGGACCCACGGGGGACACGTGCAGTGTAGGAACACAACCGCGAACCACCGTTAACTTCTATGGGGAAAGTCGCGATTAGAATTTAAAAGAAAAGGGACACTTAGAGGAGGACTTGGAGCAAACCCCTTTAGAACTAGGTCGTTCTAGAGTCTATACCCACGGGAGCACCGGAGTACTCGAGTTACCTCACCCAGGGAAGCCGGGTGCATAGGTGTCTTTCGGGGTCGGGTTTCGTCGTCGTTTACTATGGCGATCTGCTGCAAAGTGCTGCTGGCGACCAAGTCGAAAGTGTTCGGGTGGATCCAAAGGTGGATCGAAGATCTGAAGAACCTGAAAGCAGAGGGTACAGAGTCTGGGTCACTAGCCAGTGACCAGGAAGGCGATGAGCGAATGCCCACTGATGTCGGGTGCTTCAGGTAGGTTGACGGTCGTCTTGACTCTTCAGCCACGAGGTTCAGGAGGTGTCGACGACGACCAGGAGCTGGATTCTAGCTGTCCCACAACGTCTGTCGATTGCTGAGGTTTCGGCGACCGGATTGGACCCAACAAGCCTTGGCAACGGCAAGTCTCTTGGAAATAGAAGAAGGACGGTGGTGCAGACCAGCAAGGTCTGAGGGACTCACCCAGCAAGGGTAAGTCAGGGCACACCTGGAGCAACCAGGGAAGCCCAAGCAGGATAAGATTAGCCTTCATGAGGGCCTACTAGCCAACGGACTAGCGACCGCGAAGGAGCCTCAAGTGGACGCACTTGGAGCTGGCTCACGGGACACTCGTGGAGTGGAGGCCAGTGATCTTCGGTGTAGTCGGTGCTGGAGGCGGGGGCTACTCGGTGCCCAAAGCACAACTTCGTGGGAGCCCAGGAAGAGGATGCACTTGCAAATGTGCTCGGTGTCCAGGGGTCACGGTTTCACGTTACCCACGACAGGTACGGGCCTCAGCTTTGCTGGGGACTCAGGGCAGCCTCGGGGAAGTCTGAAAATCCACCTCTGGTGATGCAAAGACTTCGGCGTCCGGCGGGAGCTTTGGCGATGCAGTCCGGACAATTGCTTCTTTGGTGCCTGCCAAGCAGGGGAGTCACTCCTTGACCCCAAGGGAAATTCTTCAGTCCTCTAATCTTAAAGTAGAGCGTCGAAGGTCCAGGATTCTGTGTCAGAGTTTCGTCCAGGTAAATCTAAAGTCCTAAGGACTGGGGTCCCATACTTATACTAAGGTAGGGGTTGGACATACTCTGTGGACCCACCTATGGGAGGGTCAGGGCAGAGGGGTGGCTACACCCCTTTCCCTTTGTCCAGTTTCTCGCCAGAGCAGGGGCTGGAAGCCCCTGATCCGGTTTGAACTGGGGTATGCACAGGGACACCAAATGTGCCCCCAGTGCAGGACTTCAAAGCACTAGAGAGTGCTCCCGCCCAGCCCCAATACACACTATCCTGTCTGGGGAGGTGGTTACACCTCCCTGGGACAGGAAACCTATTGTCCAGGCCTCCCCTGCCGGAGTTTCGGTCAGCAGCAGGAGGCCAGACTCGTGTCTGTGGCAGCGGCATCCATTTTGTAATGCCAGGGCTTGGAAAGAAGTTACCGGGCAGGCCGGTGTGTACATGTCTCTCCCTCTAGAAGGGTGGAATGCTACCCCCGCCGCCAGAACTGGCGGGGGGTAGTATTCCAAGATGTTTGACACCAAACACGACATGTTTCCGTGCAGCCATCCCAAAGTTAGCATTTTAACGCGAGGTTATAATGCGCTTAAGAGTATATGGTCAGGCTGCACTACAAACAGCATCAGAGAAGGGTCTCCGAACGCTGCAGAGGGGCCCTGCTCATGCAGGGGCACCCTCTCACATAGGAACCACGCACTCTGCCTTCAGGATTGATAAGGCCTGCCATAGGAGTGACTTATAGGTTTATTTTTGTGTATGTATGTAGTGATATAGGTAACCTATATCACTGTAAGGGGTGCATGCACCACCTTACCCAGGCTGCAGTAGCAGACCTGTGGTGTCCTTTTGGCTCACCTTCCAGGGGTGGCACAATACATGCTGCAGCCCCTGGTAGGCCTCTGAGGTACCTATGCCCTGGGTACATAGTATACCATATACAGGGACTTACAAGGGCACTCCAGATTCCAATCAGAGATGTGCCTAAGGCACATGGAAACCATTTTATAGAGGAAGCAGATAGACTGGGGCCCTGAATAGCAGGATCCCAGTCCAACTAAGTCATAAACCAGCAAAACACCAGGAAAAAGTGGGGGCAACCATATAGTCAGATTCCACCTTCCTACATAACCCCCAAACGAAAGGAGATAAGGCTAACCTTGGCCAGTTGAGCCTTTATTTACTAAGTGGCCATATAAGGAAGCACCTGCACTAGCATGGTTGCCCCCTGTCTTATGGTCCACTAAGCAATCCCTCACCCTAAGGGTATGAGAGGGTCTCCACCATGGGGAATTACTACCTGTGGTGTGCTTTGGTAAAGTACAAGGCTGGTGAGGTGTCTGAGAAGGGAAGTGAGGCCCTAGGAAGGTTGGTCTCAGCTTCCTCAGATCACTGGTCACCATGTATGCCTGTCTTTCCATGACTGAGTTGCACTGTGCTCTAAGGGTCAACCTTTGGCTGCCTACAGCTGGGGGTTGGGTCCCTTTGGATGGGCCACTGGAGGGACATGGCAGGGTTGGACCCTTTTGGTCCCAGGTTTGCCCTTGCCTAACAGAGTCCTTCTGGGGGAGGTCCTTATACAAAGGTATGGGGGATCCCTCAGTGTGTTGAGGAATTTTCACCTGGCTAGGGCTACTAGACTGGGTGCCCCTAATCTGCTGATGAGGGGTTCCCCTGGACAGGGGGCCCTGGGGGGTCCACTGACCTCCCTGACCTCTGCAGCCCTGGGCTGACTGAGGCAGGGTAGAGAGGGGCTGGTTACCTGCTTCAGACTGGGTACCACCTTGGAAGGGTCCTCTGCCATCAGGGGTGGGGCCAGGCCAGGCCTGACTACCTCTGGGGCAGTTCCTTCACTAGGGGTAGGGTCAGTTCCCTGAGGAGGCTGACTCTTACCTACTGTCTGGAGGGAAGAAGACTTTTCTTCAACCCCTGTGCTCTCTTTTGGGGGAGAGTGGGCCATTCTTCCAGGCTCCATCTCTCCAAAGTTTCCCTGGGCTTGGGCTGTGGCCATCACAGCCCCACTAACTCTCTACAGGGACGCCCAGCATTCTCAGATGGGCTTGGTGTTCAACTTCAGCCCAGGCTGAAATTTCCAGATCATTGCCCATCAGGCAATCTACAGGCAAGGTTGGGGACACTGCCACTCTTTTTGGGCCTATGACCGCTTCCCAGCTGAGATTGACTATGGCCATGGGGTGATCTGTTCTGACACCATCAATGTTGGTTACCTGGTATTTAAACTCAGGTAAAAGCTGGTGAGGGGGACTAGTTTCCCTGCCACCATGGTGACACTAGCCCCTGTGTCCCTAAATGCCACAGCTTTCTGACCATTAATTATTGGCTCCAGTCTGTACCTGCCCAATGCATTGGGACCCATGGTAAAGGTGGCAAATCCTACACCACCATCAGAGTCAGAGGAGTCTGTTGAGGGGGTCCTGTCTAAACTAGGGCCCATCTCTGTTCCTCTTGTAAAAGCACCTAACTTTTTGGGTACACTACTCCCAACTGGAGGATTACTACTGGTAGTACCATGAGGGGTGGTAATAGTTGTTGGAGGAACATTTTCTTTATTGCCAATCCTGGGGCAACTGGGATCAGTTTTCCAGTGTCCAGGCTTTTTACAGACATGGCAATATGGTTTCTTTTCAGGAGAAGAAGGAGTTTGGGACCCACCCCCAGAAGAGGACTTTTGGGGCCCTGTAGTGGATTTATCCTTAGATTTATCCCCACCTTTCTCTTGGGACTTGGTAGAATCTTTCTTCTGGTCACCACCCTGATTCTTAGTCTTTACTCTGGTTCTGACCCATTTGTCTGCCTTCTTTCCCAATTCTTGGGGAGAGGTCAGATCAGAGTCCACCAGGTACTGGTGTAAAAGCTGGTTTTGATAATTATTAAGGATCTGCTCCCTCATAATCAAATTGTACAATCCTAAAAAGTCATGCACCTTGTTGCCATGTATCCAACCTTCCAGAGCCTTAGTAGCACAATCTACAAAGTCAACCCAGTCTTGAGTCTGAGCCTTTTGGGTGTCTCTGAACTTCAACCTATACTGTTCAGTGGTTAGGCCAAACACATCTATCAGAGCACTCTTCAAGACTTTGTAATTGTCAGCATCCTCTTCTCTTACAGTGAGGAGCTTGTCTCTACCTTTGTCTGCAAAGGAGAGCCACAAGATTGCTGCCCACTGATCCTGGGGGACCCTCTGTACTTTACAGGCCCTTTCCAGTGCAGTTATCCATTTGTGGATGTCATCCCCACTCTGGTAGGGAGGGACAATCTTGCTCAGGTTTCTATGGTCATAAGACCTTTCCCTATCTTTGGGGAAATTGCTGCCACCATGGGACTCTAGTCCCAACTTTTGTCTCTCTCTATAGAGATCTAGGGACTCCCTGTCTATAGCCAACTGCTGTTTTCTGAGTTCAAGCTGAGCTTGCTCATACTGAATCAGTCTCTTTCTCCTCTCATGAGAGGATTCCTTCCTATGAGAGGAGACAGAGGTCCCTATTGAGGTGTCACAGTGGTTAGACTCCTGAGAAGGAGACCTAGACCTTCTGGGCACACTCAGCACTCTTCCTGGGGGGACAAAGGGGAGGTCATTCTGATCCTCCTCCTCCTCCTCCTCCTCCTCCTCCTCCTCCTCCTCCACAGGAGGAATTGGGTTTTCCAGGACAAGGTCATTTTCACCTTCCTGGCCAGTTTCAGAGGGGGGGGCCTGGGTTTCTTCACCCCTGGCCCCTTCCTCATCTGCTGCCCCACCCTCTCTGCCTACCCCTGTAGGAGAGTAGGATCTGCTTCACATGGGTACCCCCACTTTTTGCTGATGCTTCACTGTTTTTCGACATTAGTCTGGCTGGGGCCCTGCTAATCAGAACCCCAGCCTAGCAGCTTCCTCTCTAAAATGGTTTCCATGTGCCTTAGGCACATCTCTAATTGGAATCTGGAGTGCCCTTATAAGTCCCTAGTATATGGTATACTATGTACCCAGGGCATAGGTACCTCAGAGGCCTACCAGGGGCTGCAGCATATATTATGCCACCCCTGGCAGGCCATCCAAAATGACACCACAGGTCTGCTACTGCAGCCTGGGTAAGGTGGTGCATGCACCCCTTACTGTGATATAGGTTACCTATATCACTACATACTTACACATATATAAACCTATAAGTCACTCCTATGGCAGGCCTTATCAATCCTGAAGGCAGAGTGCTTGGTTCTTATGTGAGAAGGTGCCACTGCATGAGCAGGGCCCCTCTGCAGTGCCCAGAGTCCATTCTCTGGTGCTGTTTGTAAATGCGGTTAAACCATATACTCTTAAGTGCATTATATCCTCGCGGTAGAATGCTAACTTTGGAATGACTGCATCAAAACATGTCGTGTTTGGTGTCAAACATCTTGGAATACTACCCCCCCCGCCAGTACTGGCGGCGGGGGTAGCATTCCACTCTTCTAGAGGGAGAGACATGTTCACTCTGGTCTAACCGGTAACTTCTTTCTAAAGCCCTGGCATCACAAAATGGATGCTGCTGCCACAGACACAAGTCTGGCCTCCTGCTGCTGGACGAAACTCCGGCAGGGGAGGCCTGGACAATAGGTTTCCTGTTGCAGGGAGGTGTGACCACCTCCCCAGACAGGATAATGTGTATTGGGGCTGGGCGGGAGCACCCTCTGGGTGCTTTGAAGTCCTGCACTGGG
The DNA here is from genome assembly GCA_963921515.1 of Calotriton arnoldi. Taxonomy (NCBI): domain Eukaryota; kingdom Metazoa; phylum Chordata; class Amphibia; order Caudata; family Salamandridae; genus Calotriton; species Calotriton arnoldi. The sequence continues at coordinate 180,084 of CAWUFW010015119.1, read as the reverse complement.
GGCACATTTGGTGTCCCTGTGCATACCCCAGTTCAAACCGGATCAGGGCTTCCAGCCCCTGCTTTGGCGCGAACTGGACAAAGGAAAGGGGTGTAGCCACCCCTCTGCCCTGACCCACCCATAGGTGGGGCCACAGAGTAGTCCAACCCCTAAACTTGGTATAAGTATAGGAACCCAGTCCTTAGGACTTTAGATTATCCCTGGACGAAACTCTGAAACAGAATCCTGGACCTTCGACGCTCTACTCACGATTAGAGGACAGAAGAATCTCCCTTGGGGTCAAGGAGTGACTCCCTGCTTGGCAGGCACCAAAGAAGCATCTGTCCGGTTCGCATTTCTGAAGCTCCCGTCGGACGCCAAAGTCATCGCATCACCAGAGGTGGATTCTCAGACTTCCCCGAGGCTACCCTGAGTCCCCAGCAAAGCTGAGGCCCGTAGCTATTGTGGGTGACTTGAGACCGTGACCCCTGGACACCGAGCACATTTGCAAGTGCATCCTCTTCTGGGTCTCCCACGAAGTCGTGCTTTGGGCTCCGAGTAGCCCCAGCCTCCAGCACCAACTGCACCGAAGATCACTGGCCTCCACTCCACGAGTGTCCTGTGAGCCAGATCCATGTGCGACGTCTCGAGGCTCCTTCGCAGTCGCTAGCCCATTGGCTAGTAGCCCTTAACGAAGGCCAATCTTTTTCTTACTTGGCATCCTGGTTGCTCCAGGCCTGCCCTCACTTACCCTCACTGGGTGAGTTCCCCAGACCTTGCTGGTCTGCACCATCGACGATCTTCCTCTGCAACGAGACTTGCCGTTGCCAAGGCTTGTTGGGTCCAATCTGGTCGCCGACACCTCAGCACTCGACAGATATTGTGTACCAGCCCGAATCCTGCTCCTGGTTGCCGACAACGCCTCCTGGACCTCGTGGCTGAAGAGTCAAGACGACCGTCAACGCACCTGAAGCACTCGACATCGGTGGGCATCTGTCCATCGCCTTCCTGGTCACTGGCTAGTGACCCAGACTCTGTCCCCTCTGCTTTCAGGTTCTTCAGATCTCCGATCCACTCTTGGATCCACCCGGACACTTTTCCACTTGGTCGCCAGCAGCACTTTGCAGCAGATCGCCATTCAAATCGACGACGAAACCCGACCCCGAAAGGCACCTATGCACCCGGCTTCCCTGGGTGAGGTAACACGAGTACTCCGGTGCTCCCGTGGGTAGAGACTCTTCAAAGTCCTAGATCTCAAAGGGTTTGCTCCAAGTCCTCCTTTAAGTGTCCCTTTTCTTTAATTTCCCGATCACGACTTTCTCCATAGAAGTCAACGGCGTATCGCGGTTGTGTATTTACACTGCACGCGTCCCCCGTGGGTCCCCTGTGTCACTACCTTGGGTGGTTCCTTGTGGTCCAAGCACTTCTAGAGGCTCTAGGCCTAGTGTCTAGTTCAGTCGTGGTTCTTATACCACTTTATTGGTATATGGTTTGGTACGCCCCTAGGGCCCGAACGTGTATTTGTGCTATTACTGTCTTTAAATAACTTTTTACTTATGTACTTCGAACTCTAGCCTCATAAAGAGACTAGAGGGGTGTGTTTAGCAATAAATACATATATTTTGAATATATACCTGGTGTGGTGCTCTTTCATTTGATCACTCAAGAGATTATAGACTGGTAAAACAAGCTGCTTTACATTCCTTCAAGACTTAGCCTGAAGGCTGCTCTCCATAGCTACCACTAGGATAGCTTTCAATAAGGTTGTCTTTAACCTATCTCCAATAAGGGGTTGTTTGGACTGGTGCAAGGTGCCCACTATAATTAGTGGACAGCATATGCCAGGCCAACTTCTCACATTGGTGTGCAGCGTGTGGGATTCCAGCTTGCTATTGTTTTACCAGATAATCTCAATTGAATTGATCAACTGAAAACCACTAAAGGTACCTAAGGTACATATAATTTAAGCTTAGAATACAGTAAGTTCTACTGAACTTAGAGTTGTGTGTTAAGGGATAGCACAACCCTTTCTACAACTCAAGAGAGTTTAGTAGGCCACACTAGAGTAGGTAGTGCATACACCACACCACACTAGTAATGTCTTTAAGGGTAGGATCCAAGGAATCCTTGCAGGAAGCCACTGAGCTTCCACCCTCCAAGTATGATACACTCCCATTCTTGGAATTGAGAGCTTTATGCAACTTGAGAAAAATAAGGACAGGCCAAAGTCCCACCACCCAACACCTCAAGGAGTTGTTGGTGGCTTATGACCTTAGTAAGCCCTTGGGGACTGAAGGGGTAGGAGCTGAGGGTGGGGCAGAAGATGAGGAAGGGGCCAGGGGTACTAATACCCCCAGCCCCCCCTCTGAAACTGGCCAGGAGGGTGACAATGACCCTGACCTGGATAACCCAATCCCTCCTGTGGAAGATGAAGAGGATGATCAGGATGATCCCCACTTTGTCCTCCCAGGAAGGATTATGAGTGTGCCCAGAAAGTCTAGATCTCCTTCTCAGGAGTCTAACCACTCTGGCACCTCCATAGGGAGCTCTGTCTCATCTCATAGGAGGGAATCCTCTCATGAGAGAAGAAAGAGGCTGGTTCAATATGAGGAAGCTCAGCTTGAAATCAAAAGAAGCAACTGGCTATAGACAGGGAGTCCCTAGATCTCTTTAGAGAGAGAAGAAAGTTGGGACTAGAGTCCCATGGTGGCAGCCATGTCCCTAGAGATAGGGAAAGGTCCTATGACCATAGGAACCTGAGCAAGATTGTCCCTCCCTATCAGAATGGGGATGACATCCACAAGTGGATAACTGCTCTAGAGAGGGCCTGTAAAGTACAGAGGGTCCCTCAGGAGCAGTGGGCAGCAATATTGTGGCTCTCCTTTGCAGACAAAGGTAGAGATAAGCTCCTCACTGTTAGAGAGGAGGATGCTGATAATTACAAGGTCTTGAAGAGTGCTCTTATTGATGGGTTTGGCCTAACCACTGAACAGTACAGGTTGAAGTTCAGAGATACCCAAAAAGCACAGACTCAAGACTGGGAGGACTATGTGGATTGTTCTGCCAAGGCTCTGGAAGGCTGGTTGATGGGCAGTAAGGTGTGTGACTTCTCAGGATTGTACAATCTGATAATGAGGGAGCAGATTCTTAATAACTGTCAAAATCAGCTGTTGCATCAATACCTGGTAGACTCTGATCTGACCTCTCCCCAAGAATTGGGAAAGAATGCAGACAAATGGGTCAGAACCAGGGTGAAGCAGAAGGTACAGAACCAAGGTGGGGAAACCAAGAAGCAAGATGCTAAGAACTCTGAAAAGGGTGGGGAGAAGGGTAAAGATCAAAAGTCTTCATCAGGCCCCCAAAAATCTTCTTCTGGTGGGGATTCACAGTCTACCAAAGGGAAAGGCCAAAGAAAACCATGGTGCAAGGTCTGTAAGCAAAAGACCCACTGGACTAGTGATTGCACCAAGTCCAAAGACTCAAGTCCAGCACCCACCAATGCCCCTAAGGCACCTGTTCCCCCTAGTACAGTTGGTGGGAGTGCTCCAGCCAAGGGTTTAGTAGGGTTCACCCTGGGTACTGAGTTGGGCTCTGACCTAGTCAGAGAACTGACTCAGGCTGTGTTAGTCTGTGATGGAGGCATGGATGTGACCTCCTCTGTGAGTCCCAGTAATCTGGGCAAGTACAGACAACAGCCTTTAATCAATGGACGTGAGGCTTTGGCATTTAGGGACACAGGGGCAAGTGTCACAATGGTGACACAAGACCTTGTGAATCCTGGGCAAGTTATACTTGGTGAGATGTACCAAGTGACCAATGCTAGCAATGTCAGAACAGACCATACTCTGGCAGTTGTTAACTTCTCCTGGGGAGGGGTAACTGGCCTTAAGAAGGTTGTGGTGAGTGCAAACCTACCAGTCGAATGCTTGCTTGGCAATGACTTAGAGACTTCTGCTTGGGCAGAAGTGGAGCTCAGGACCCATGCAGAAATGCTGGGGATCCCTGCAGATGTGTTTGCTGTGACCAGGTCACAAGCCAAAATGTCTAGCACTGAACAGGCCTTGGATTCTGGAAGAATAGACCAAGTGCCTTCCAAGAGGAGGAGTAGTAGGGTTAAGGCAGTGCCTTCCCCCTTGGCTCAGGAAGAGGATCAGTCCCTTGAGGGGATGATCTCAGCCCTGAAGAAGGAACTGTCCCAGAGGAACTTGAACCTGACCAGGTTGAGTTCTTGGGGACAGGGGGACCTTCTAGGGCAGATCTGAGCCAGGAGCAGCAGAGCTGCCCCTCCCTTGAACCCCTCAGACAGCAAGCTGCTGCTGAGGCTGCTGGGAAAGCTAGTGGTCCCCATACAGTGTATTGGGATGATGGACTCCTGTACTCAGAGAGTAGAGACCCCAAGCCTGGTGCTACCAGGAGGTTGGTTATACCTCTGAAGTTCAGGGGCTTCCTATTGACCCTAGCCCATGATATTCCCTTGGCAGGTCACCTGGGCCAGAACAAGACTTGGGACAGAATTGTCCCTCACTTTCACTGGCCCCACATGTCTGAAGACACCAAGGAGTTTTGTCGCTCCTGTGTAACCTGCCAGGCCAGTGGCAAGGCAGGTGGCACTACAAAGGCCCCCTGATACCACTACCTGTGGTGGGGGTGCCCTTTGAAAGGGTGGGGATTGACATTGTTGGTCCCATGGATCCCCAAACTGCATCTGGGCACAGGTTTATCCTGGTGGTAGTGGATCATGCCACCAGGTACCCAGAGGCTATTCCCCTTAGGACCACTACAGCACCTGTGGTGGCAAGAGCCCTCCTGGGAGTTTTCTCAAGAGTGGGCTTTCCTAAGGAGGTTGTATCAGATAGGGATGCAAACTTCATGTCTGGTTACTTAAAAGCAATGTGGAAGGAGTGTGGAGTGACTTATAAGTTCACCACACCCTATCACCCACAATGCAATGGTTTAGTTGAGAGATTCAACAAAACCTTGAAGGGCATGATTAAAGGGCTCCCAGAAAAGCTCAGGCGAAGATGGGACATACTCTTGCCCTGCCTTTTATTTGCATACAGGGAGGTGCCTCAGAAGGGGTTGGTTACAGCCCTTTTGAACTTCTGTTTGGTCACCCTGTTAGGGGTCCACTGTGCTTGGTGAAGGAAGGATGGGAGTTACCTCTCAAGCCCCCAAAGCAAGACATAGTGGACTATGTACTTGGTCTCCGCTCCCGGATGGCTGAGTATATGAAAAAGGCAACCAAAAACCTTGAGGCTAGCCAGGAACTTCAAAAGCTTGGCATGACCAAAAGGCTGTACTGACTGTTTACCAGCCAGGACAGAAAGTGTGGGTGTTGGAGCCAGTGGCCCCAGCAGCTCTCCAAGACAAATGGAGTGGACCCCACACTACTGTTGAACAGAAGGGTGAGGTAACCTACTTAGTAGACCTAGGAACACCCAGGAGTCCCCACAGGGTTCTCCATGTCAACAGGTTAAAACCATATGTGGACAGGGCAGACATGGGCTTGCTCATGGCTACTGATGAAGGGCAGGAGGAAGAGAGTGACCCACTCCCTAACCTGCTCTCACAGAACCCTGACGATGGGTCAGTAGATGGTGTAGCCTTGGCAGGCAGCCTCACTACCCAGCAACAAACTGATTGTAGACAAGTGCTCAATAAGTTTAGACATATGTTTTCACTGACACCCAGTCAGACCACCTGGTGCACTCATGAAGTGGACACTGGGGACAGTCTGCCTATTAAAAATAAGATTTATAGGCAACCTGACCATGTCAGGGACTGTATCAGGACTGAAGTCCAGAAAATGTTGGAATTGGGAGTTATTGAACCCTCAGATAGCCCTTGGGCTAGTCCAGTGGTCCTTGTACCAAAACCTCACACCAGTGGTGGAAAAAGAGAGATGAGGTTTTGTGTGGACTACAGGGGTCTCAATGCAGTCACTAGGACTGAAGCCCATTGTAGGAAGGTGGAATCTGACTATATGGTTGCCCCCACTTTTTTTTATGGTGTTTTGCTGGTTTATGACTTAGTTGGACTGGGATCCTGCTATTCAGGGCCCAGGTCTATCTGCTTTCTCTGTAAAAGGTTTCCATGTGCCTTAGGCACATCTCTGATTGGAATCTGGAGTGCCCTTATAAGTCCCTAGTATATGGTATACTATGTACCAAGGGCATAGGTACCTCAGAGGCCTGCCAGGGGCTGCAGCATGTATTATGCCACCCCTGGAAGGCCATCCAAACTGACACCACAGGTCTGCTACTGCAGCCTGGGTAAGGTGGTGCATGCACCCCTTACTGTGATATAGGTTACCTATATCACTAAATACATACACACATATAAACCTATAAGTCACTCCTAAGGCAGGCCTTATCAATCCTAAAGGCAGAGTGCATGGTTCCTATGTGAGAGGGTGCCCCTGCATGAGCAGGGCCCCTCTGCAGCGTTCGGAGACCATCTCTGATGCTGTTTGTAGTGCAGCCTGACCATATACTCTTAAGCGCATTATATCCTCGCGGTAAAATGCTAACTTTGGAATGGCTGCACCTAAACATGTCGTGTTTGGTGTCAAACATCTTGGAATACTACCCCCCGCCAATCCTGGCGGCGGGGGTAGCATTCCACCCTTCTAGAGGGAAAGACATGTTAACTCTGGCTTACCCGGTAACTTCTTTCTGAAGCCCTGGCATCACAAAATGGATGCTGCTGCCACAGACACAAGTCTGGCCTCCTGCTGCTGGACGAAACTCCGGCAGGGGAGGCCTGGACAATAGGTTTCCTGTTGCAGGGAGGTGTGACCACCTCCCCAGACAGGATAATGTGTATTGGGGCTGGGTGGGTGCACTCTTAGAGTGCTTTGAAGTCCTGCACTGGGGGAGCAAAAGGCTCCTCTGTGCATATGCCAGTTCAAACCAGCTCAGGGGCTACCTGCCCCTGCTCTGGCGCGAAACTGGACAAAGGGAAGTGGGTGTAGCCACCCCTCCCTTGACCCTCCCATAGGTGGGGTCATAGAGTTAGTCCCTCCCTGTTTTACTGGTTAAAATGGGGAACCCTTGCCACAGCAAGATTAGATATCCCTGGACTAAACTTTGAAACTGAATCCTGGACCTTCGACGCTCTACATCACGATTAGAGGACTGAAGAATCTCCCTTGGAGTCAAGGAGTGACTCCCCTGCTTGGCAGGCACCAAAAACGACAACGACGGTCGCAAACTACGCCGCTCCCGCCGGAGTCCGAAGTCTCTGCAGCCCAAGAAGTGGATTTCCTGACTTCTCCAAGGCCATCGTGAGTCCCCAGCGAAGCTGAGGCAAGTGGACCCCACGAGTGACGAGGAACCGCGACCCCTGGGTACCGTGCACTATTGTCAAGTGCAACCCCTTCTCAACGTTCTACGAACTTGTGCTTTGGACCACATGTGGTCCCGACCTCCAGCAGGAATCCCTCCGAAGATCAGAGGCCTACACCGTCCCGAGTGACCGTGGGCTCCTGTTGAGTGATTCCACCCGAGGTGTCTTCGTGATCCCTTGCCTGCTGGCTTGTGGGTCCCCAGAAGACTTTCTTAAAGAAACCAAAGGGCTCCCTGGTTGCTCCAGGCCTGCCCTAACTTACCCTCGCTGGGTGAGTTCCCCAGACCTTGCTGGTCTGCGCCATCGACTTTTCTTCACTTCCACGAGATTTGCTGTTGCCAAGGCTTGTTGGGTCCAATCCGGTCGCCGACACCTCAGCAAGCAGCAGACGTCGTGGTACAGTCCGAATCCTGCTCCTGGACGCCGACAACGCCTCCTGGACCTCGTGACTGCGGAGTCAAGACGACCGACGACGCACCTGAAGCACCCGACATCGGTGGGCATCTGCTCATCGCCTTCCTGGTCACTGGCTAGTGACCCAGACTCTGTCCCCTCTGCTTTCAGGTACTTCAGATCCTCGATCCACTCTTGGATCCACCCGGACACTTTCCTCCTGGTCGCCAGCAGCACTTTGCAGCAGATCTTCATAGGAATCGACAGCGAAACCCGACCCCGAACGGCACCTATGCACCCGGCTTCGCTGGGTGAGGTAACACGAGTACTCCGGTGCTCCCGTGGGTAGAGACTCTTCAAAGTCCTAGATCTCAAAGGGTTTGTTCCTAGTCCTCCTCTAAGTGTCCCTTTCCTTTAATTTCCTGACCGCGACTTTCTCCATAGAAGTAAACGGCGTATCGCGGTTGTGTATTTACACTGCACGCGTCCCCCGTGGGTCCCCTGTGTCACTACCTTGGGTGGTTCCTTGTGGTCCAAGCACTTCTAGAGGCTCTAGGCCTAGTGTCTAGTTCAGTCGTGGTTCTTATACCACTTTATTGGTATATGGTTTGGTACGCCCCTAGGGCCCAAACGTGTATTTGTGCTATTACTGTGATTTAAGATAACTTATAACCTATGTACTTCGAACTCTAGCCTCATAAAGAGACTAGAGGGGTGTGTTTAGTAATAAATACATATATTTTGAATATATACCTGGTGTGGTGCTCTTTCATTTGGTCACTCAAGAGATTATAGACTGGTAAAACAAGCTGCTTTACATTCCTTCAAGACTTAGCCTGAAGGCTGCTCTCCATAGCTACCACTAGGATAGCTTTCAATAAGGTTGTCTTTAACCTACCTACCATAAGAGTCGATTTGGACTGGTGCAAGGTGCCCACTATAATTAGTGGACAGCATATGCCAGGCCAACTTCTCACATTGGTGTGCAGCGTGTGGGATTCCAGCTTGCTATTGTTTTACCAGATAATCTCAATTGAATTGATCAACTGAAAACCACTAAAGGTACCTAAGGTACATATAATTTAAGCTTAGAATAACAGTAAGTTCTACTGAACTTAGAGTTGTGTGTTAAGGGATAGCACAACCCTTTCTACAACTCAAGAGAGTTTAGTAGGCCACACTAGAGTAGGTAGTGCATACACCACACCACACTAGTAATGTCTTTAAGGGCAGGATCCAAAGAATCCTTGCAGGAAGCCATTGAGCTTCCACCCTCCAAGTATGATACACTCCCATTCTTGGAATTGAGAGCTTTATGTAACTTGAGAAAATTAAGGACAGGCCAAAGCCCCACCACCCAACACCTCAAGGAGTTGTTGGTGGCTTATGACCTTAGTAAGCCTGTAGGGACTGAAGGGGTAGGAGCTGAGGGTGGGGCAGGAGAAGAGGAGGATGCTAGGGGTACCAATACCCCCAGCCCCCCTCTGAAACTGGCCAGGAGGGTGACAATGACCCTGACCTGGAAAACCCAATCCCTCCTGTGGATGATGATGAGGATGATCAAGATGATGCCCTCTTTGTCCCCCCAGGAAGGATTAAGAGTGTGCCCAGAAGGTCTAGGTCTCCTTCTCAGGAGTCTAACCACTCTGGCACCTCAATAGGGAGCTCTGTCTCATCTCATAGGAGGGAATCCTCTCATGAGAGAAGAAAGAGGCTGGTCCAGTATGAGGAAACTCAGCTGGAAATCAGAAAAAAGCAATTGGCTTTAGATAGGGAATCCCTAGATCTCCTTAGAGAGAGAAGAAAGTTGGGACTAGAGTCCCATGGTGGCAGCAATATCCCTAGAGATAGGGAAAGGTCTTATGACCATAGAAACCTAAACAAGATTGTCCCTCCCTACCAGAGTGGGGATGACATCCACAAATGGATAACTGCACTGGAGAGGGCCTGTAAAGTTCAGAAGGTCCCCCAGAGGCAGTGGGCAGCAATCTTGTGGCTCTCCTTTGCAGACAAAGGTAGAGACAAGCTCCTCACTGTAAGAGAAGAGGATGCTGACAATTACACAGTCTTGAAGAGTGCTCTGATAGATGGGTTTGGCCTAACCACTGAACAGTATAGGTTGAAGTTCAGAGACACCCAAAAAGCTCAGACTCAAGACTGGGTTGATTTTGTAGATTGTGCTACAAAGGCTCTGGAAGGTTGGATACATGGCAACAAAGTGCATGACTTTTTAGGATTGTACAATTTGATTATGAGGGAGCAGATCCTTAATAATTGTCAAAACCAGCTTTTGCACCAGTATCTGGTGGACTCTGATCTGACCTCTCCCCAAGAATTGGGAAAGAAGGCAGACAAATGGGTCAGAACCAGAGTAAAAACTAGAAATCAGGGTGGTGACCAGAAGAAAGATTCTACTAAGTCCCAAGAGAAAGGTGGGGATAAATCTAAGGATAAGTCCCCTACAGGGCCCCAAAATTCCTCTTCTGGGGGTGGGTCCCAAACTCCTTCCTCTCCTGAAAAGAAACCCTATTGCCATGTCTGTAAAAAGCCTGGGCACTGGAAAACTGATCCCAGTTGCCCCAGGATTGGCAATAAAGAAAATGTTCCTCCCACAACTACTACCACCCCTCCTGGTACTACCAGTAGTAATCCTCCAGTTGGGAGTAGTGCACCCAAAAAGTTAGGTGCTTTTGCAAGAGGAACAGAGGTGGGCCCTAGTTTAGACAGGGGCCCCTCAACAGACTCCTCTGACTCTGATGGTGGTATAGGATTTGCCACCTTTACCATGGGTCCCATAGCATTGGGCAGGTACAGACTGGAGCCAATGATTAATGGTCAGAAAGCTGTGGCATTTAGGGACACAGGGGCTAGTGTCACCATGGTGGCAGGGAAACTAGTCCCCCCTCACCAGCTTTTACCTGAGTTTAAATACCAGGTGACCAACATTGATGGTGTCAGAACAGATCACCCCATGGCCATAGTCAATCTCAGCTGGGAGGGGGTCACAGGCCCAAAAAGAGTGGCAGTGTCCCCAACCCTACCTGTAGATTGCCTGATGGGCAATGATTTGGAAATTTCAGCCTGGGCTGAAGTTGAACACCAAACCCATCTTAGGATGTTGGGCGTCCCTGCAAAGGTTAGTGGGGCTGTGATGGCCACAGCCCCAGCCCAAGAATTTGGAGAGATGGAGCCTGAAAGAATGGCCCACTCTCCCCCAAAAGAGAGCACAAGGGTTGAAGAAAAGTCTTCTTCCCCCAGACAGTAGGTAAGGGTCAGCCTCCTCAGGGAACTGACCCTACCCCTAGTGAAGGAACTGCCACAGAGGTAGTCAGGCCTGGCCTGGCCACACCCCTGATGGCAGAGGACCCTTCCAAGGTGGTACCCAGTCTGGAGCAGGTAACCTGCCCCTCTCTACCCTGCCTCAGTCAGCCCAGGGCTGCAGAGGTCAGGGAGGTCAGTGGACCCCCCGGGCCCCCTGTCCAGAGGAAGCCCCCATCAGCAGATTAGGGGCACCCAGTCTAGTAGCCCTAGCCAGGTGAAAATTCCTCTACACACTGAGGGATCCCCCATACCTTTATGTAGGGACCTCCCCCAGAAGGACTCTGGTAGGCAAGGGCAAACCTGGGACCAGAAGGTTCCAAACCTGCCATGTCCCTCCAGTGTTCCATCCAAAGGGACCCAACCCCCAGCTGTAGGCAGCCAAAGGTTGACCCTTAGAGCAAAGTGCAACTCAGTCATGGAAAGACAGGCATACATGGTGACCAGTGATCTGAGGAAGCTGAGGCCAACATTCCTAGGGCCTCACTTCCCTACTCAGACACCTCACCAGCCTTGTACTTTACCTAAGCACACCAGAGGTAGTGATTCCCCATGGTGGAGACCCTCTCATACCCTTAGGGTGAGGGATTGCTTAGTGGACCATAACATAGGGGGCAACCATGCTAGTGCAGGTGCTTCCTTATATGGCCACTTAGTCAATATAGGCTCAACTGGCCAAGGTTAGCCTTATCTCCTTTCGTTTGGGGGGGTTATGTAGGAAGGTGGAATCTGACTATATGGTTGCCCCCACTTTTTTTTATGGTGTTTTGCTGGTTTATGACTTAGTTGGACTGGGATCCTGCTATTCAGGGCCCCAGTCTATCTGCTTTCTCTGTAAAAGGTTTCCATGTGCCTTAGGCACATCTCTGATTGGAATCTGGAGTGCCCTTATAAGTCCCTAGTATATGGTATACTATGTACCAAGGGCATAGGTACCTCAGAGGCCTGCCAGGGGCTGCAGCATGTATTATGCCACCCCTGGAAGGCCATCCAAACTGACACCACAGGTCTGCTACTGCAGCCTGGGTAAGGTGGTGCATGCACCCCTTACTGTGATATAGGTTACCTATATCACTAAATACATACACACATATAAACCTATAAGTCACTCCTAAGGCAGGCCTTATCAATCCTAAAGGCAGAGTGCATGGTTCCTATGTGAGAGGGTGCCCCTGCATGAGCAGGGCCCCTCTGCAGCGTTCGGAGACCATCTCTGATGCTGTTTGTAGTGCAGCCTGACCATATACTCTTAAGCGCATTATATCCTCGCGGTAAAATGCTAACTTTGGAATGGCTGCACCTAAACATGTCGTGTTTGGTGTCAAACATCTTGGAATACTACCCCCCGCCAATCCTGGCGGCGGGGGTAGCATTCCACCCTTCTAGAGGGAAAGACATGTTAACTCTGGCTTACCCGGTAACTTCTTTCTGAAGCCCTGGCATCACAAAATGGATGCTGCTGCCACAGACACAAGTCTGGCCTCCTGCTGCTGGACGAAACTCCGGCAGGGGAGGCCTGGACAATAGGTTTCCTGTTGCAGGGAGGTGTGACCACCTCCCCAGACAGGATAATGTGTATTGGGGCTGGGTGGGTGCACTCTTAGAGTGCTTTGAAGTCCTGCACTGGGGGAGCAAAAGGCTCCTCTGTGCATATGCCAGTTCAAACCAGCTCAGGGGCTACCTGCCCCTGCTCTGGCGCGAAACTGGACAAAGGGAAGTGGGTGTAGCCACCCCTCCCTTGACCCTCCCATAGGTGGGGTCATAGAGTTAGTCCCTCCCTGTTTTACTGGTTAAAATGGGGAACCCTTGCCACAGCAAGATTAGATATCCCTGGACTAAACTTTGAAACTGAATCCTGGACCTTCGACGCTCTACATCACGATTAGAGGACTGAAGAATCTCCCTTGGAGTCAAGGAGTGACTCCCCTGCTTGGCAGGCACCAAAAACGACAACGACGGTCGCAAACTACGCCGCTCCCGCCGGAGTCCGAAGTCCCTGCAGCCCAAGAAGTGGATTTCCTGACTTCTCCAAGGCCATCGTGAGTCCCCAGCGAAGCTGAGGCAAGTGGACCCCACGAGTGACGAGGAACCGCGACCCCTGGGTACCGTGCACTATTGTCAAGTGCAACCCCTTCTCAACGTTCTACGAACTTGTGCTTTGGATCACGTGTGGTCCCGGCCTCCAGCAGGAATCCCTCCGAAGATCAGAGGCCTACATCGTCCCGAGTGACCGTGGGCCCCTGTTGAGTGATTCCGCCCGAGGTGTCTTCGCGATCCCTTGCCAGCCGGCTCAGGGGTCCCCAGAAGACTTTCTAAAGAAACCAAAGGGCTCCCCTGGTTGCTCCAGGCCTGCCCTAACTTACCCTCGCTGGGTGAGTTCCCCAGACCTTGCTGGTCTGCGCCATCGACTTTTCTTCACTTCCACGAGATTTGCTGTTGCCAAGGCTTGTTGGGTCCAATCCGGTCGCCGACACCTCAGCAAGCAGCAGACGTCGTGGTACAGTCCGAATCCTGCTCCTGGACGCCGACAACGCCTCCTGGACCTCGTGACTGCGGAGTCAAGACGACCGACGACGCACCTGAAGCACCCGACATCGGTGGGCATCTGCTCATCGCCTTCCTGGTCACTGGCTAGTGACCCAGACTCTGTCCCCTCTGCTTTCAGGTACTTCAGATCCTCGATCCACTCTTGGATCCACCCGGACACTTTCCTCCTGGTCGCCAGCAGCACTTTGCAGCAGATCTTCATAGGAATCGACAGCGAAACCCGACCCCGAACGGCACCTATGCACCCGGCTTCGCTGGGTGAGGTAACACGAGTACTCCGGTGCTCCCGTGGGTAGAGACTCTTCAAAGTCCTAGATCTCAAAGGGTTTGTTCCTAGTCCTCCTCTAAGTGTCCCTTTCCTTTAATTTCCTGACCGCGACTTTCTCCATAGAAGTAAACGGCGTATCGCGGTTGTGTATTTACACTGCACGCGTCCCCCGTGGGTCCCCTGTGTCACTACCTTGGGTGGTTCCTTGTGGTCCAAGCACTTCTAGAGGCTCTAGGCCTAGTGTCTAGTTCAGTCGTGGTTCTTATACCACTTTATTGGTATATGGTTTGGTACGCCCCTAGGGCCCAAACGTGTATTTGTGCTATTACTGTGATTTAAGATAACTTATTACTTATGTACTTCGAACTCTAGCCTCATAAAGAGACTAGAGGGGTGTGTTTAGCAATAAATACATATATTTTGAATATATACCTGGTGTGGTGCTCTTTCATTTGGTCACTCAAGAGATTATAGACTGGTAAAACAAGCTGCTTTACATTCCTTCAAGACTTAGCCTGAAGGCTGCTCTCCATAGCTACCACTAGGATAGCTTTCAATAAGGTTGTCTTTAACCTACCTACCATAAGAGTCGATTTGGACTGGTGCAAGGTGCCCACTATAATTAGTGGACAGCATATGCCAGGCCAACTTCTCACACCCATCCAATACCAAGGGCAGATGAGCTCATAGATACTTTGGCCTCAGCCAAATATCTCAGCACATTTGACTTGACAGCTGGCTACTGGCAGATCAGACTAGCTGATACTGCAAAGCCCAAAACAGCATTCTCAACCCCTAGTGGGCATTATCAATTTGTGGTGATGCCCTTTGGTCTGAAGAATGCACCTGCCACTTTCCAGAGGTTGGTGAATACAGTTCTCACAGGTCTGGAAGCCTATAGTGCAGCTTATCTAGATGATATTGCTGTCTTTAGCTCCACCTGGGAGGATCACCTGGTCCACCTCAGGAATGTTTTACAGGCCCTGCAAAAGGCAGGCCTGACTATCAAGGCCACCAAGTGCCAGATAGGGCAGAGTCAGGTTGTGTACCTGGGCCACCTTGTGGGTGGAGGCCAGGTTCAACCACTGCAGAGCAAGATTCAGACCATCATGGACTGGACTGCTCCAACTACCCAGACTCAGGTGAGAGCCTTTTTAGGCCTGACTGGGTACTACAGAAGGTTTGTCAAAGGGTATGGATCAATAGTGACACCCTTGAATGACTTAACTTCTAAGAAAATGCCCAAAAAGGTTCAGTGGACAGTTAGCTGTCAAAAGGCATTTGATGACCTGAAGCAGGCCATGTGCACTGCTCCCATTCTACAGAGTCCTGATTACTCCAAGAAGTTCATTGTTCAAACAGATGCATCTGAATTGGGGGTAGGGGCTGTACTGTCACAATTGAATGAAGAAGGTCAGGATCAGCCAGTAGCTTTCATTAGCAGAAGGCTGACCCCTAGAGAGAAACGTTGGTCAGCCATAGAGAGGGAGGCCTTTGCTGTGGTCTGGGCTCTGAAGAAGTTGAGGCCATACTTGTTTGGTACACACTTCCTGGTTCAGACAGACCATAAGCCCCTCTTATGGCTAAAACAAATGAAGGGTGAAAACCCCAAACTGCTTAGGTGGTCCATTTCCCTACAGGGGATGGACTTTACAGTGGAACATAGACCTGGGAGTAACCATGCCAATGCAGATGGACTCTCTAGGTTCTTCCACTTAGAACATGAAGACTTAACTGGGCAAGGTTAGTTTAATGTCCCTACGTTTGGGGGGGGTTGTGTAGGAGAGTAGGATCTGCTTCACATGGGTACCCCCACTTTTTGCTGATGCTTCACTGTTTTTCGACATTAGTCTGGCTGGGGCCCTGCTAATCAGAACCCCAGCCTAGCTGCTTCCTCTCTAAAATGGTTTCCATGTGCCTTAGGCACATCTCTAATTGGAATCTGGAGTGCCCTTATAAGTCCCTAGTATATGGTATACTATGTACCCAGGGCATAGGTACCTCAGAGGCCTACCAGGGGCTGCAGCATATATTATGCCACCCCTGGCAGGCCATCCAAAATGACACCACAGGTCTGCTACTGCAGCCTGGGTAAGGTGGTGCATGCACCCCTTACTGTGATATAGGTTACCTATATCACTACATACTTACACATATATAAACCTATAAGTCACTCCTATGGCAGGCCTTATCAATCCTGAAGGCAGAGTGCTTGGTTCTTATGTGAGAAGGTGCCACTGCATGAGCAGGGCCCCTCTGCAGTGCCCAGAGTCCATTCTCTGGTGCTGTTTGTAAATGCGGTTAAACCATATACTCTTAAGTGCATTATATCCTCGCGGTAGAATGCTAACTTTGGAATGACTGCATCAAAACATGTCGTGTTTGGTGTCAAACATCTTGGAATACTACCCCCCGCCAGTACTGGCGGCGGGGGTAGCATTCCACCCTTCTAGAGGGAGAGACATGTTCACCCTGGTCTAACCGGTAACTTCTTTCTAAAGCCCTGGCATCACAAAATGGATGCTGCTGCCACAGACACAAGTCTGGCCTCCTGCTGCTGGACGAAACTCCGGCAGGGGAGGCCTGGACAATAGGTTTCTTGTTGCAGGGAGGTGTGACCACCTCCCCAGACAGGATAATGTGTATTGGGGCTGGGCGGGAGCACCCTCTGGGTGCTTTGAAGTCCTGCACTGGGGGCACATTTGGTGTCCCTGTGCATACCCCAGTTCAAACCGGATCAGGGGCTTCCAGCCCCTGCTTTGGCACAAACTGGACAAAGGGAAAGGGGTGTAGCCACCCCTCTGCCCTGACCCACCCATAGGTGGGGCCACAGAATAGTCCAACCCCTAAACTTGGTATAAGTATAGGAACCCAGTCCTTAGGACTTTAGATTATCCCTGGACGAAACTCTGAAACAGAATCCTGGACCTTCGAATCTCTACTCACGATTAGAGGACAGAAGAATCTCCCTTGGGGTCAAGGAGTGACTCCCCTGCTTGGCAGGCACCAAAGAAGCATCTGTCTGGTTCGCATTTCTGAAGCTCCCGTCGGACGCCGAAGTCATCGCATCACCAGAGGTGGATTCTCAGACTTCCCCGAGGCTACCCTGAGTCCCCAGCAAAGCTGAGGCCCGTAGCTATCGTGGGTGACTTGAGACCGTGACCCCTGGACACCGAGCACATTTGCAAGTGCATCCTCTTCTGGGTCTTCCACGAAGTCGTGCTTTGGGCTCCGAGTAGCCCTAGCCTCCAGCACCAACTGCACCGAAGATCATTGGCCTCCACTCTACGAGTGTCCTGTGAGCCAGATCCACGTGCAATGTCTCGAGGCTCCTTCGCGGTCGCTAGCCCGTTGGCTAGTAGCCCTTAACAAAGGCCAATCTTTTTCTTACTTGGCATCCTGGTTGCTCCAGGCCTGCCCTCACTTACCCTCGCTGGGTGAGTTCCCCAGACCTTGCTGGTCTGCACCATCGACAATCTTCCTCTGCATTGAGACTTGCCGTTGCCAAGGCTTGTTGGGTCCAATCCGGTCGCCGACACCTCAGCACTCGACAGACATCGTGTACCAGCCCGAATCCTGCTCCTGGTTGCCGACAACGCCTCCTGGACCTCGTGGCTGAAGAGTCAAGACGACCGTCAATGCACCTGAAGCACTCGACATCGGTGGGCATCTGTCCATCGCCTTCCTGGTCACTGGCTAGTGACCCAGACTCTGTCCCCTCTGCTTTCAGGTTCTTCAGATCTCCGATCCACTCTTGGATCCACCCGGACACTTTCCACTTGGTCGCCAGCAGCACTTTGCAGCAGATCGCCATTCAAATCGACGACGAAACCCGACCCCGAAAGGCACCTATGCACCCGGCTTCCCTGGGTGAGGTAACACGAGTACTCCGGTGCTCCCGTGGGCAGAGACTCTTCAAAGTCCTAGATCTCAAAGGGTTTGCTCCAAGTCCTCCTTTAAGTGTCCCTTTTCTTTAATTTCCCGATCACGACTTTCTCCATAGAAGTCAACGGCGTATCGCGGTTGTGTATTTACACTGCACGCGTCCCCCGTGGGTCCCCTGTGTCACTACCTTGGGTGGTTCCTTGTGGTCCAAGCACTTCTAGAGGCTCTAGGCCTAGTGTCTAGTTCAGTCGTGGTTCTTATACCACTTTATTGGTATATGGTTTGGTACGCCCTAGGGCCCAAACGTGTATTTGTGCTATTACTGTCTTTAAATAACTTATTACTTATGTACTTCGAACTCTAGCCTCATAAAGAGACTAGAGGGGTGTGTTTAGCAATAAATACATATATTTTGAATATATACCTGGTGTGGTGCTCTTTCATTTGATCACTCAAGAGATTATAGACTGGTAAAACAAGCTGCTTTACATTCCTTCAAGACTTAGCCTGAAGGCTGCTCTCCATAGCTACCACTAGGATAGCTTTCAATAAGGTTGTCTTTAACCTATCTCCAATAAGGGGTTGTTTGGACTGGTGCAAGGTGCCCACTATAATTAGTGGACAGCATATGCCAGGCCAACTTCTCACAACCCCTTCAGACCCTAGGGGCCTGCTGAGATCATCAGCCAGTAACACCTCCTTGAGGTGTTGGGTGCTGGCACTTTTGCCTGCCTTCAACTTCCTAGTATTGCATAATGCTCTCAATTCCAAGAATGGGAGTTTATCATACTTGGAGGGAAGAAGCCCACTGGCTTCTGGCAAGGACTCACTGGGTCCTGGCTTTGAAGACATTACTAGTGAGGTGTGGTGTATGCACTACCTACTCTAGTGTGGCCTACTAAACTCTCTTGAGTTGTAGAAAGGGTGTGCTATCCCTTAACACACAACTCTAAGTTCAGTAGAACTTACTGTATACTAAGCTTGATTTATATGTACCTTAGGTACCCTTAGTGGTTTTCAGTTGATCAATTCAATTGAGATTATCTGGTAAAACAATAGCAAGCTGGAATCCCACACGCTGCACACCAATGTGAGAAGTTGGCCTGGTATATGCTGTCCACTAATTATAGTGGGCACCTTGCACCAGACCAAACAACCCCTTATTGGAGATAGGTTAAAGACAACCTTTATTGAAAGCTATCCTAGTGGTAGCTATGGAGAGCAGCCTTCAGGCTAAGTCTTGAAGGAATGTAAAGCAGCTTGTTTTACCAGTCTATAATCTCTTGAGTGACCAAATGAAAGAGGACCACACCAGGTATATATTCAAAATATATGTATTTATTGCTAAACACACCCCTCTAGTCTCTTTATGGGGCTAGAGTTCGAAGTACATAAATTATAAGTTAGTTATTAACAGTAATAGCACAAATACACGTTTGAGCCCTAGGGGCGTACCAAACCATATACCAATAAAGTGGTATAAGAACCACGACTGAGCTAGACACAAGGTCTAGAGCCTGTAGAAGTGCTTGGACCACAAGGAACCACCCAAGGCAGTGACACAGGGGACCCACGGGGGTCGCGTGCAGTGTAGGAACACAGCCGCGAACCACCGTTAACTTCTATGGGGAAAGTCGCGATTCGAATTTAAAAGAAAAGGGACACTTAGAGGAGGACTTGGAGCAAACCCCTTTAGAACTAGGTCGTTCTAGAGTCTATACCCACGGGAGCACCGGAGTACTCGAGTTACCTCACCCAGGGAAGCCGGGTGCATAGGTGTCTTTCGGGGTCGGGTTTCGTCGTCGTTTACTATGGCGATCTGCTGCAAAGTGCTGCTGGCGACCAAGTTGAAAGTGTTCGGGTGGATCCAAAGGTGGATTGAAGATCTGAAGAACCTGACAGCAGAGGGGACAGAGTCTGAGTCTGGGTAATGAAATTTCGCAAACAGCTAAAGACTTGGCTCTTCTCCAATAGCGGAACTATTTAGGGGTTACAGGGGTGTCTCCGCAGTCATTGTCCCTCCTGTCTTTCAGAGTACCATTATAGCGCGGGGACGCACCGGTGGTGTAACCAGGCGCTTTATAAATGGCTAAACTAAACTAAACTAGTGACCAGGAAGGCGATGAGCGAATGCCCACCGTTGTCGGGTGCTTCAGGTAGGTTGATGGTCGTCTTGACTCTTCAGCCACGAGGTCTAGGAGGCATCGACGACAACCAGGAGCTGGATTCAAACTGTCTCACAAAGTCTGTCGATTGCTGAGGTGTCGGCGACCGGATTGGACCCAACAAGCCTTGGCAACGGCAAGTCTCTAGGAAATAGAAGAAGGACGGTGGTGCAGACCAGCAAGGTCTGAGGGACTCACCCAGCAAGGTTAAGTCAGGGCACACCTGGAGCAACCAGGGAAGCCCAAGCAGGATAAGATTGGCCTTCGTGAGGGCCTACTAGCCAATGGACTAGCGACCGCGAAGGAGCCTCGAGTGGACGCACTTGGAGCTGGCTCACGGGACACTCGTGGAGTGGAGGCCAGTGATCTTTGGTGCAGTTGGTGCTGGAGGCGGGGGCTACTTGGAGCCCAGAGCACAACTTCGTGGGAGCCCAGGAAGAGGATGCACTTGCAAATGTGCTTGGTGTCCAGGGGTCACGGTTTCACGTTACCCATGACAGCTACGGGCCTCAGCTTTGCTGGGGACTCAGGGCAGCCTCGGCAAAGTCTGAAAATCTACCTCTGGTGATGCAAAGACTTCGGCGTCCGGCGGGAGCTTCGGCGATGCAGACTGGACAATTGCTTCTTTGGTGCCTGCCAAGCAGGGGAGTCACTCCTTGACCCCAAGGGAGATTCTTCAGTCCTCTAATCTTAAAGTAGAGCGTCGAAGGTCCAGGATTCTGTGTCAGAGTTTCATCCAGGTAAATCTAAAGTCCTAAGGACTGGGGTCCCATACTTATACTAAGGTAGGGGGTTGGACATACTCTGTGGACCCACCTATGGGAGGGTCAGGGCAGAGGGGTGGCTACACCCTTTCCCTTTGTCCAGTTTGCGCCAGAGCAGGGCTGGAAGCCCCTGATCCGGTTTGAACTGGGGTATGCACAGGGACACCAAATGTGCCCCCAGTGCAGGACTTCAAAGCACTAGAGAGTGCTCCCGCCCAGCCCCAATACACACTATCCTGTCTGGGGAGGTGGTTACACCTCCCTGGGACAGGAAACCTATTGTCCAACCCTCCCCTGCCGGAGTTTCGGTCAGCAGCAGGAGGCCAGACTCGTGTCTGTGGCAGCGGCATCCATTTTGTGATGCCAGGGCTTGGAAAGAAGTTACCGGGCAGGCCGGTGTGTACATGTCTCTCCCTCTAGAAGGGTGGAATGCTACCCCCGCCGCCAGAACTGGCGGGGGGGGGTAGTATTCCAAGATGTTTGACACCAAACACGACATGTTTCCGTGCAGCCATCCCAAAGTTAGCATTTTAACGCGAGGTTATAATGCGCTTAAGAGTATATGGTCAGGCGGCACTACAAACAGCATCAGAGAAGGGTCTCCGAACACTGCAGAGGGGCCCTGCTCATGCAGGGGCACCCTCTGACATAGGAACCACGCACTCTGCCTTCAGGATTGATAAGGCCTGCCATAGGAGTGACTTATAGGTTTATATGTGTGTATGTATGTAGTGATATAGGTAACCTATATCACTGTAAGGGGTGCATGCACCACCTTACCCAGGCTGCAGTAGCAGACCTGTGGTGTCCTTTTGGCTGGCCTTCCAGGGGTGGCACAATACATGCTGCAGCCCCTGGTAGGCCTCTGAGGTACCTATGCCCTGGGTACATAGTATACCATATACTAGGGACTTACAAGGGCACTCCAGATTCCAATCAGAGATGTGCCTAAGGCACATGGAAACCATTTTATAGAGGAAGCAGATAGACTGGGGCCCTGAATAGCAGGATCCCAGTCCAACTAAGTCATAAACCAGCAAAACACAAGGAAAAAAGTGGGGGCAACCATATAGTCAGATTCCACCTTCCTACATCAGCCTGCAGGAAAGGCCTCAGAAGAAGTGTGTTTGCTGCACTAGTGTCTGTATGCTGCAGCTGCAGAGCTGTTACATGCAGTCTTTGAAGGAGGCGGGTCTCTGTGCTTCCAGCACTGTTTACAAGCCTCATCAGGCCTCAGCCTGCAGGAAAGTCCTCAGAAGTAGTGTGTTTGCTGCTCTAGTGTCTGTACGCTGCAGCTGTAGAGCTGTTACATGCTGCCTCGGAAGGAGGAGGCCCTGTGCGTCCAACTCTGTTTACAAGCCTCATTAGGCCTCAGCCTGCAGGAAAGGCCTCAGAACTAGTATGTTTGCTGCACTAGTGTATGTACGCTGCAGCTGCAGAGCTGTTACATGCAGTCTTTGAAGGAGGCGGCCCTGTGCATCTAGCTCTGTTTACAAGCCTCATCAGGCCTCAGCCTGCAGGAAAGGCCTCAGAAGTAGTGTGTTTGCTGCACTAGTGTCTGTACGCTGCACCTGCAGAGCTGTTACATGCAGTCTTTGAAGGAGGCGGCCCTGTGCATCCAGCTCTGTTTACAAGCTTCATCAGGCCTCAGCCTGCAGGAAAGGCCTCAGAAGTAGTGTGTTTGCTGCACTAGTGTCTGTACGCTGCAGCTGCAGAGCTGTTACATGCAGTCTTTGAAGGAGGCGGCCCTGTGCGTCCAGCTCTGTTTACAAGCCTCATCAGGCCTCAGCCTGCAGGAAAGGCCTCAGAAGTAGTGTTTTTGCTGCACTAGTGTCTGTACGCTGCAGCTGCATAGCTGTTACATGCAGTCTTTGAAGGAGGCTGCCCTGTGCATCCAGCTCTGTTTACAAGCTTCCTCAGGCCTCAGCCTGCAGGGAAGGCCTCAGAAGTAGTGTGTTTACTGTACGAGTGTCTGTAAGCTGCAGCTGTGTAGCTGTTACATGCGGCCTCAGAAGGAGGCGGCCCTGTGCTTCCAGCTCTGTTTACAAGCTTCCTCAGGCCTCAGCCTGCAGGAAAGGCCTTAGAAGCAGTGTGTTTGCTGCACTAGTGTATGTACGCTGCAGCTGCAGAGCTGTTACATGCTGCCTCGGAAGGAGGCGGCTCTGTGCTTCCAGCTCTGTTTACAAGCCTCATCAGGCCTCAGCCTGCAGGAAAGGCCTTAGAAGCAGTGTGTTTGCTGCACTAGTGTCTGTACGCTGCAGCTGCAGAGCTGTTACATGCAGTCTTTGAAGGAAGCGACCCTGTGCATCAAGCTCTGTTTACAAGCCTCATCAGGCCTCAGCCTGCAGGAAAGGCCTCAGAAGTAGTGTATTTGCTGCACTAGTGTCTGTACGCTGCAGCTGCATAGCTGTTGCATGCAGTCTTTGAAGGAGGCGGCCCTGTGCTTCCAGCTCTGTTTACAAGCCTCATCAGGCCTCAGCCTGCAGGATAGGCCTCAGTAGTAGTGTATTTGCTGCACTAGTGTATGTACGCTGCAGCTGCAGAGCTGTTACAATGAGTCTTTGAAGGAGGCGGCTCTGTGCTTCCAGCTCTGTTTACAAGCCTCATCAGGCCTCAGCCTGCAGGAAAGGCCTTAGAAGCAGTGTGTTTGCTGCACTAGTGTCTGTACGCTGCAGCTGCAGAGCTGTTACATGCAGTCTTTGAAGGAAGCGGCCCTGTGCATCAAGCTCTGTTTACAAGCCTCATCAGGCCTCAGCCTGCAGGAAAGGCCTCAGAAGTAGTGTATTTGCTGCACTAGTGTCTGTACGCTGCAGCTGCATAGCTGTTGCATGCAGTCTTTGAAGGAGGCGGCCCTGTGCTTCCAGCTCTGTTTACAAGCCTCATCAGGCCTCAGCCTGCAGGAAAGGCCTTAGAAGTAGTGTATTTGCTGCACTAGTGTATGTACGCTGCAGCTGCAGAGCTGTTACAATGAGTCTTTGAAGGAGGCGGCTCTGTGCTTCCAGCTCTGTTTACAAGCCTCATCAGGCCTCAGCCTGCAGGAAAGGCCTTAGAAGCAGTGTGTTTGCTGCACTAGTGTCTGTACGCTGCAGCTGCAGAGCTGTTACATGCAGTCTTTGAAGGAAGCGGCCCTGTGCATCAAGCTCTGTTTACAAGCCTCATCAGGCCTCAGCCTGCAGGAAAGGCCTCAGAAGTAGTGTATTTGCTGCACTAGTGTCTGTACGCTGCAGCTGCATAGCTGTTGCATGCAGTCTTTGAAGGAGGCGGCCCTGTGCTTCCAGCTCTGTTTACAAGCCTCATCAGGCCTCAGCCTGCAGGAAAGGCCTTAGAAGTAGTGTGATTGCTGCACTAGTGTCTGTACGCTGCAGCTGCAGAGCTGTTACATGCAGTTTTTGAAGGAGGCGGCCCTGTGCGTCCAGCTCTGTTTACAAGCCTCCTCAGGCCTCAGCCTGCAGGAAAGGCCTCAGAAGTAGTGTATTTGCTGCACTAGTGTCTGTACGCTGCAGCTGCAGAGCTGTTACATGCAATCTATGAAGGAGGCGGCCCTGTGCATCCAGCTCTGTTTACAAGCTTCCTCAGGCCTCAGCCTGCAGGAAAGGCCTCAGAAGTAGTGTGTTTGCTGCACTAGTGTCTGTACGCTGCAGCTGTAGAGCTGTTACATGCGGCCTCGGAAGGAGGTGGCTCTGTGCGTCCAGCAATGTTTACAAGCTTCCTCAGGCCTCAGCCTGCAGGAAAGGCCTCAGAAGTAGTGTGTTTGCTGCACTAGTGTCTGTACGCTGTAGCTGCAGAGCTGTTACATGCGGCCTCGGAAGGAGGCGGCTCCGTGCGTCCTGCTCTGTTTACAAGCTTCCTCAGGCCTCAGCCTGCAGGAAAGGCCTCAGAAGTAGTGTGTTTGCTGCACTAGTGTCTGTACGCTGCAGCTGCAGGGCTGTTACATGTGGCCTCGGAAGGAGGCTGCTCTGTGCGTCCTGCTCTGTTGTACATGCATCAGGCCTGAGCTTGCAGAAACTAACAGCTGCAGAGGGCACACAATGGCTCTGTTGGTCCCAGCCCTTTGGTGCCTTCACTTGATGCCCCGGGTGTTTAGTGTAATGTGAAGCCAGTGTGTAGTTGGAGGTGCGGGTGATGGAGAGTGGAACTGGCCAGGGTGGGGGTGGAGTCTGGGGGTCCAGGTCGGAGGCAGGCCCACCGTTTGCATCCAAGGTGGCGAGTTAGGCAGTGTGTGCCACCAGTGAGGGTTGGAGCATCTGTGCTCTCACACTTCACTTGTGATGGGCATGTTTGAAGGGAGAAGAGAGCAGTCTAAAGCGGGTACTGGTGCCCATGATGGGCATCGCACACTACTAGCACTGAGCTTTAAATTACACTGACTCCTTGCTGTAGAGCTGTGAGCTCAGACCATGGAAGCCTTTACAAAGCCTGACATCACTGACTGGAAGGAAGCTGGGCTATACCGGCTATTAAAGTCCCGATCCCTTCGGCTCGGGCCTTTAACGCTGTAGCGGGCCTTCAATAGCTGGTATAGCCCGCTACGGCGGGCTATAAGGCTATATTAAAAGCCCGCTCCAGGGCCTTTAACAAGGGAGCGTGACTTTAATAACCGGTGTAGCCCAGCTACGAAGGGCTATAAGGCTATTAGAACATTCTGCCACTAGAGGGCAGAATGTTCTAACCAATAGAACAAAGGCCTCTCGGAGCCCGAGGGAGTTTAAATCCCCTCGGGCTCCGAGAGGCCTTTGTAAAACAACGTTGGAATGTTGCTTTGCGGCCTTTTACCGGCCCGTAGAAGCTCGGAGCACTCCATTGTCTTCAATGGAGCTCCCAACATTCCAATGTTCTAATAGAGCAGAAGCACTCTGTTAACTACCACCCTCTCAAGCACACAGGACCATGTCATAATGACATTCTGGGATGAGATGCATGAACAGAGGACACTGTACTCCTGCCATGCCAAGTACAGCTGATGGGTGATCACCCAAAGCAGGAAAACAGCACACCCAGGTATAGCCTTCAAGATTGAAAGCAACTTACCTTCCCACTAGCATATATAAACCACTTCTAAAACAAACTTTCTCTCTAGCACTAATCAGAGACAATCAAACACCAACAAAGATCAAACACAATAGACTGGTGGACTTCCAGGGTCCACAACAAGGACTCCCAGTCAGAGAATGTGTTGTAACACAAAGAAGGGGTCACTGCCACTACACAAATGACATAAAATAACATAACAACCTCAGGCTCGTGCACTGCAGCTCAAGAAAGACAATCAAAATCGGTTGGATAGGGGACTGCCCACAGGAGTAGGGGATCTTGTAAATGGCACAAACCTACAACATTTTGAAACAGAGGGGTGAGCACATTTAAAAAGGGACATTATCCGACTCTTTTCAGAAGCCACATGGCATATAGTGGCTCCTGGGTCCCAAATGTGGGGGCGGGGTTGTTTACCAGTGGTATCCCGGAGCATGCCATACTATGACTGCAAATTCGGCCAAGTACAACCCTTTCTGCTCTTGACTCTCAAAGGGAGATAGTGAGGGCGACCAATCACACGCTTCTCATAGAGGTCACAGGCTTCTCAGGGCAGTAGCGTAGGCAAGCAGTCACAGGCCTCTCAGGGAGATAGTAAAGGGGATCAGTCACAGGCTTCATAGGGTGTAGCGAGAGCGAGCAGTCACAGGCTTCTCAGGGATGTAGCTAGGGCAAGCAGTCAAAGGCTTCTCAGGGAGATAGTGAGGGGGAGCAGTCACAGGCTTCACAGGGCGTAGCGAGAGCGAGCAGTCACAGGCTTCCCAGGTCAGTAGCAAGGGGGAGCTGTCACAGGCCTCTCAGGAAAGTAGCGAGGGCAAGCAGTCACAGGCTTCTCAGGGAGGCAATGAGAGCGAGCAGCCACAGGCTTCTCAGGGAGACAGCAAGGATGAGCAGTCACAGGCTTCCCAGGGAGGTAGCGAGGGGAAGCTGTCACTGGCGTCTCAGGGCAGTAGCGTAGGCAAGCAGTCGCAGGCCTCTCAGGGAGATAGTGAAGGGGAGCAGTCACAGGCTTCATAGGGCGTAGCGAGAGCAAACAGTCAAAGGCTTCTCAGGGAGGTAGCAAGGGGAGAGCAGTCACAGGCTTCTCAGGGCAGTAGCGTAGGCAAGCAGTCAAAGGCTTCTCATAGAGGTCACAGGCTTCCCAGGTCAGTAGCAAGGGGGAGCTGTCACTGGCGTCTCAGGGAAGTAGCGAGGGCAAGCAGTCAGAGGCTTCTCAGGGAAGTAGCGAGGGTGAGCAGCACAGGCTTCTCAGGGAAGTAGCAAGGGTGAGCAGTCACAGGCATCTCAGGGAGGTAGCAAGGGTGAGCAGCACAGGCTTCTCAGGGAGGTAGCGAGGGCAAGCAGTCACAGGCATCTCAGGGAGGTAGTGAGGGGGAGCAGTCACAGGCTTCACAGGGCATAGCGAGAGTGAGCAGTCACAGGCTTCTCAAGGATGTAACGAGAGCGAGCAGTCACAGGCTTCTCAGGGAAGTAGCGAGGGTGAGCAGTCACAGGCTTCTCAAGGATGTAATGAGAGCGAGCAGTCACAGGCTTCTCAGGGAAGTAGCGAGGGCGAGCAGTCACAGGCTTCTCAGAGAGGTAGTATGGGGGCGAGCAGTCAGAGGCTTCTCAGGGAGGTAGCGAGGGCAAGCAGTCACAGGCTTCTCAGGGAGAAAGTGAGGGGGAGCAGTCACAGGCTTCACAGGGCGTAGCGAGAGCGAGCAGTCACAGGTTTCTCAGGGCAGTAGCGAGGGCAAGCAGTCACAGGCTTCTCAGGGAGGTAGCGAGGGCAAGCAGTCAAAGGCTTCTCAGGGAGAAAGTGAGGGGGAGCAGTCACAGGCTTCACAGGGCGTAGCGAGGGCGAGCAGTCACAGGTTTCTCAGGGCAGTAGCGAGGGCAAGCAGTCACAGGCGTCTCAGGGAAGTAGCGAGGGTGAGCTCTCACAGGCTTCTCATGGGCGTTGCACAGGTGAGCAGTCACAGGCTTCTCAGGGAGGTTTTGAGGGCAAGCAGTCAAAGGCTTCTCAGGGAGATAGTGAGGAGGAGCAGTCACAGGCTTCACAGGGCATAGCGAGAGTGACCAGTCAGGCGTCTTAGGGAGATAACGAGAGCGAGCAGCCACAGGCTTCTCAGGGAAGTAGCGAGGGCAAGCAGTCACAGGTGTCTCAGGGAAGTAGCGAGGGTGAGCTCTCACAGGCTTCTCATGGGCGTTGCACAGGTGAGCAGTCACAGGCTTCTCAGGGAGGTTTTGAGGGCAAGCAGTCAAAGGCTTCTCAGGGAGATAGTGAGGAGGAGCAGTCACAGGCTTCACAGGGCGTAGCGAGAGTGACCAGTCAGGCGTCTTAGGGAGATAACGAGAGCGAGCAGCCACAGGCTTCTCAGGGAAGTAGCGAGGGCAAGCAGTCACAGGCTTCTCAAGGAGGTAATGAGAGCGAGCAGTCACAGGCTTCTCAGGGAAGTAAAAAGAGCAAGCAGTCATAGGCTTCTCAGAGAGGTAGCAAGGGTGAGCAGTCACAGGCTTCTCAGGGAGGTAATGAGAGCGAGCAGTCACAGGCTTCTCAGGGCAGTAGCGAGGGCAAGCAGTCACAGGCTTCTCAGGGAGGTAATGAGAGCGAGCAGTCACAGGTTTCTCAGGGAAGTAGCGAGGGTGAGCTGTCACAGGCTTCTCAGGGAAGTAGCGAGGGTGAGCAGTCACAGGCTTCTCAGAGAGGTAGTGAGGGGGCAAGCAGTCAAAGGCTTCTCAGGGAGATAGTGAGGGGGAGCAGTCACAGGCTTCCCAGTGAGGTAGCGAGGACAAGAAGTCACTGACTTCTCAGGGAGGTAGAGTGAAGATGAGCAGTCACAGACTTCTCAGAGAGGTAGTGTGAGGATGAGCAGTCACAGGCATCTCAGTGAGGTAATGAGGGCAAACAGTCACAGGCTTCTCAGGGAGGCCGTGAAGGCGAGCAGTCACAGGCTTCTCATGGAGATAACAAGAGTGAGCAGTAACAAGTTTCTCAGGGAGGTATTGAGGGTGAGCAGTCACAGGCTTCTCAGGGAGGTAGTGAGGGTGAGCAGTCACAGGCTTCTCAGGGAGGTAGCTAGGGTGAGCAGTCACGGGTTTTTAAGTAAGGTAGCAAGGATGAGCAGTCACAGACTTCTCAGGGAGGTAGTGTGAGGGTGAGCAGGAACAGCTTCTAAGGGAGATAGCGAGGACGAGTAGTCAGAGGTTTCTCAGGGAGGTAGCTAGGGCGAGCAGTTACAGTCTTTTCGGGGTTGTAGTGTGGGCAAGCAGTTACAGGCTTCTCAGGGAGTTAACGAGCGAAAGCAGTCAGAGGCTACTCAGGCAGGTTGTAAGAGTGAGCAGTCACAGATTTGTCAGTGAGGTTGCAAGAGTGAGCAGTCACAGGCTTTTCAGGGAGGTAGCAAGGGTGAGCAGTCACAGGCTTCTCAGTGAGAGCGAGGACGAGCAGTCACAGACTACTCAGGGAGGTAATGTGAGGGTGAGCAGTCAGAGTCTTCTCAGGGAGGTAGCGAGCAGTCAGCGGCTTCTCAGGGAGCTCACGAGGGTGAGCAGTCAGAGGCTTCTCAGAGAGGTAAGGAGAACCTGCAAGTCACAGACTTCTCAGGGAGGTAATGTAAGGGTGAGCAGTCAGAGTCTTCTCAGTGAGGTAGCGAGTGCGAGCAGTCAGAGTTTTGTCAGGGAGGTAGCGAGTGCGAGCAGTCAGAGGTTTGTCAGGAAGGTAGTGAGTGCGAGCAGTCAGCAGCTTCTCAGGGAGCTCACAAGGGCGAGCAGTCAGAGGCTTCTCAGAGAGGTAGGGAGAACCTACAAGTCACAGACTTCTCAGTGAGGTATTGTGGGGTACTCAAGCTCAGCACTCAAGAAACAACCAACAGACACAAAACGTCAATGTCCAGCTCAATGTTTGTCTTTTTAGGAAAAAGAAAGTACTTTTATTACAGAGCAGTACTTAATACTACACTAGCCAACTTATAATACAGGATAGTGACCATCTTAATAGGCAGTATGTTTTAAGAGTGATTGGTCTGAAGAAGCACAAACTCAGGGTTTAACGTCTGGCACAGTGCTTAGGGTTCGCTTTACTAGTAAGTACAAAAAATTGGTTTCCCCAGCACTCGCTAATGTCAACATGTATTACATAAATAACAGATATCAACAATTCTTGTCTTTCTTTGTATTCGTTAGGTTTATTCTCATATGTTCTAGTTTAGTTCCTTTTTTTTTAGCCTCTTTTTCGCCAGCACGTGTTTTGTCGCCCATGGCTGGTGGCCGCGACTTCCTCAGGGCTGTATCTTCGGTATGGTTAATGTTATCTTTTAACCGGTTGGGTCAAAGGGTACTTGCTGGGACGACGGAAGGCTGCACGAGAAAACACTCGGAAGGCGGTAAAACTGATGACAACAAATAATAAGGGATAATACTGACACGATTGGGAGAGAAAAACTAACGAAGACAAGGAACTATTTGGGGAAACCGGGATGGAATTACAACCTGTTAAAAGATAACACTAACCATACCGACGGTACAGCCCTGAGGAAGTTGCGGCCACCAGCCATGGGCGACAAAACACGTGTTGGCTAAAAAAGAGGCTAAAAAAGAACTAAACAAGAACATATGAGAATAAACCTAACAAATACAAAGAAAGACAAGAATTGTTGATATCTGTTGTTTATGTAATACATGTTGACATTAGCGTGTGCTGCGGAAACCAATTTTTTGCACAAACTGGATGATTTTGGTCGTCCAACTGGGGAGTAGGTGATCTCTCCACCTCTAAGCACCGCACATAAATAGGTTCACAACAACTTTAAAGTGTACTTCTGTAGAGCACCACAGAACCTTCTGCAATCCTCACCCGCGCTAGTGTATCGCTTTACTAGTAAGAATGTATTATATGTGCTATGCCCAGGGCAGGGACAGTATGCCATTGTTTGAATTCCCAGGGCAGGTACAGTACTCCGCTGTCTGTATGTGCTGTACTCAGGACAGGGACAGTATTCCATTGTTTGTATGTCATGGGCAGGTACAGTACTCCGCTGTCTGTATGTGCTGTACTCAGGACAGGGACAGTATTCCATTGTTTGTATGTCCAGGGCAGATACAGTACTCCGCTGTCTGTATGTGCTGTACTCAGGACAGGGACAGTATTCCATTGTTTGTATGTCCAGGGCAGGTACAGTACTCCGCTGTCTGTATGTGCTGTACTCAGGACAGGGACAGTATTCCATTGTTTGTATGTCCAGGGCAGGTACAGTACTCCGCTGTCTGTATGTGCTATACTCAGGACAGGGACAGTATTCCATTGTTTGTATGTCCAGGGCAGGTACAGTACTCCGCTGTCTGTATGTGCTGTACTCAGGACAGGGACAGTATTCCATTGTTTGTATGTCCAGGGCAGGTACAGTACTCCGCTGTCTGTATGTGCTATACTCAGGACAGGGACAGTATTCCATTGTTTGTATGTCCAGGGCAGGTACAGTACTCCGCTGTCTGTATGTGCTGTACTCAGGACAGGGACAGTATTCCATTGTTTGTATGTCCAGGGCAGGTACAGTACTCCGCTGTCTGTATGTGCTGTACTCAGGACAGGGACAGTATTCCATTGTTTGTATGTCCAGGGCAGGTACAGTACTCTGCTGTCTGTATGTGCTATACTCAGGACAGGGACAGTATTCCATTGTTTGTATGTCCAGGGCAGGTACAGTACTCCGCTGTCTGTATGTGCTGTACTCAGGACAGGGACAGTATTCCATTGTTTGAATTCCTAGGGCAGCTACAGTACTCCGCTGTCTGTATGTGCTGTACTCAGGACAGGGACAGTATTCCATTGTTTGTATGTCCAGGGCAGGTACAGTACTCCGCTGTCTGTATGTGCTGTACTCAGGACAGGGACAGTATTCCATTGTTTGAATTCCTAGGGCAGATACAGTACTCCGCTGTCTGTATGTGCTGTACTCAGGACAGGGACAGTATTCAATTGTTTGAATTCCCAGGGCAGGTACAGTACTCCGCTGTCTGTATGTGCTATACTCAGGACAGGGACAGTATTCCATTGTTTGTATGTCCAGGGCAGGTACAGTACTCCGCTGTCTGTATGTGCTGTACTCAGGACAGGGACAGTATTCCATTGTTTGAATTCCTAGGGCAGATACAGTACTCCGCTGTCTGTATGTGCTGTACTCAGGACAGGGACAGTATTCCATTGTTTGTATGTCCAGGGCAGGTACAGTACTCCGCTGTCTGTATGTGCTATACTCAGGACAGGGACAGTATTCCATTGTTTGTATGTCCAGGGCAGGTACAGTACTCCGCTGTCTGTATGTGCTGTACTCAGGACAGGGACAGTATTCCATTGTTTGTATGTCCAGGGCAGGTACAGTACTCCGCTGTCTGTATGTGCTGTACTCAGGACAGGGACAGTATTCCATTGTTTGTATGTCCAGGGCAGGTACAGTACTCCCCTGTCTGTATGTGCTGTACTCAGGACAG
Source organism: Calotriton arnoldi (assembly GCA_963921515.1). Classification (NCBI taxonomy): domain Eukaryota; kingdom Metazoa; phylum Chordata; class Amphibia; order Caudata; family Salamandridae; genus Calotriton; species Calotriton arnoldi. Next base: position 147,919 of record CAWUFW010015119.1, on the reverse strand, counting down.
GGACAGTATTCCATTGTTTGTATGTCCAGGGCAGGTACAGTACTCCGCTGTCTGTATGTGCTATACTCAGGACAGGGACAGTATTCCATTGTTTGTATGTCCAGGGCAGGTACAGTACTCCGCTGTCTGTATGTGCTGTACTCAGGACAGGGACAGTATTCCATTGTTTGTATGTCCAGGGCAGGTACAGTACTCCGCTGTCTGTATGTGCTATACTCAGGACAGGGACAGTATTCCATTGTTTGTATGTCCAGGGCAGGTACAGTACTCCGCTGTCTGTATGTGCTGTACTCAGGACAGGGACAGTATTCCATTGTTTGTATGTCCAGGGCAGGTACAGTACTCCGCTGTCTGTATGTGCTATACTCAGGACAGGGACAGTATTCCATTGTTTGTATGTCCAGGGCAGGTACAGTACTCCGCTGTCTGTATGTGCTGTACTCAGGACAGGGACAGTATTCCATTGTTTGAATTTCTAGGGCAGATACAGTACTCCGCTGTCTGTATGTGCTGTACTCAGGACAGGGACAGTATTCCATTGTTTGTATGTCCAGGGCAGGTACAGTACTCCGCTGTCTGTATGTGCTGTACTCAGGACAGGGACAGTTTTCCATTGTTTGAATTCCTAGGGCAGATACAGTACTCCGCTGTCTGTATGTGCTGTACTCAGGACAGGGACAGTATTCCATTGTTTGTATGTCCAGGGCAGCTACAGTACTCCGCTGTCTGTATGTGCTGTACTCAGGACAGGGACAGTATTCCATTGTTTGTATGTCCATTGCAGGTACAGTACTCCGCTGTCTGTATGTGCTGTACTCAGGACAGGGACAGTATTCCATTGTTTGAATTCCTAGGGCAGATACAGTACTCCGCTGTCTGTATGTGCTGTACTCAGGACAGGGACAGTATTCCATTGTTTGTATGTCCAGGGCAGCTACAGTACTCCGCTGTCTGTATGTGCTATACTCAGGACAGGGACAGTATTCCATTGTTTGTATGTCCAGGGCAGGTACAGTACTCCGCTGTCTGTATGTGCTGTACTCAGGACAGGGACAGTATTCCATTGTTTGTATGTCCAGGGCAGGTACAGTACTCCGCTGTCTGTTTGTGCTGTACTCAGGACAGGGACAGTATTCCATTGTTTGTATGTCCAGGGCAGGTACAGTACTCCGCTGTCTGTATGTGCTGTACTCAGGACAGGGACAGTATTCCATTGTTTGTATGTCCAGGGCAGGTACAGTACTCCGCTGTCTGTATGTGCTATACTCAGGACAGGGACAGTATTCCATTGTTTGTATGTCCAGGGCAGGTACAGTACTCCGCTGTCTGTATGTGCTGTACTCAGGACAGGGACAGTATTCCATTGTTTGTATGTCCAGGGCAGGTACAGTACTCCGCTGTCTGTATGTGCTATACTCAGGACAGGGACAGTATTCCATTGTTTGTATGTCCAGGGCAGGTACAGTACTCCGCTGTCTGTATGTGCTGTACTCAGGACAGGGACAGTATTCCATTGTTTGTATGTCCAGGGCAGGTAACGTACTCCGCTGTCTGTATGTGCTATACTCAGGACAGGGACAGTATTCCATTGTTTGTATGTCCAGGGCAGGTACAGTACTCCGCTGTCTGTATGTGCTGTACTCAGGACAGGGACAGTATTCCATTGTTTGAATTCCTAGGGCAGATACAGTACTCCGCTGTCTGTATGTGCTGTACTCAGGACAGGGACAGTATTCCATTGTTTGTATCTCCAGGGCAGGTACAGTACTCCGCTGTCTGTATGTGCTGTACTCAGGACAGGGACAGTATTCCATTGTTTGAATTCCTAGGGCAGATACAGTACTCCGCTGTCTGTATGTGCTGTACTCAGGACAGGGACAGTATTCCATTGTTTGTATGTCCAGGGCAGCTACAGTACTCCGCTGTCTGTATGTGCTGTACTCAGGACAGGGACAGTATTTCATTGTTTGTATGTCCAGGGCAGGTACAGTACTCCGCTGTCTGTATGTGCTGTACTCAGGACAGGGACAGTATTCCATTGTTTGAATTCCTAGGGCAGATACAGTACTCCGCTGTCTGTATGTGCTGTACTCAGGACAGGGACAGTATTCCATTGTTTGAATTCCCAGGGCAGGTACAGTACTCCGCTGTCTGTATGTGCTATACTCAGGACAGGGACAGTATTCCATTGTTTGTATGTCCAGGGGCAGGTACAGTACTCCGCTGTCTGTATGTGCTGTACTCAGGACAGGGACAGTATTCCATTGTTTGAATTCCTAGGGCAGATACAGTACTCCGCTGTCTGTATGTGCTGTACTCAGGACAGGGACAGTATTCCATTGTTTGTATGTCCAGGGCAGGTACAGTACTCCGCTGTCTGTATGTGCTGTACTCAGGACAGGGACAGTATTCCATTGTTTGTATGTCCAGGGCAGGTACAGTACTCCCCTGCCTGTATGTGCTGTACTCAGGACAGGGACAGTATTCCATTGTTTGTATGTCCAGGGCAGATACAGTACTCCGCTGTCTGTATGTGCTGTACTCAGGACAGGGACAGTATTCCATTGTTTGTATGTCCAGGGCAGGTACAGTACTCCGCTGTCTGTATGTGCTGTACTCAGGACAGGGACAGTATTCCATTGTTTGTATGTCCAGGGCAGGTACAGTACTCCGCTGTCTGTATGTGCTGTACTCAGGACAGGGACAGTATTCCATTGTTTGTATGTCCAGGGCAGATACAGTACTCCGCTGTCTGTATGTGCTGTACTCAGGACAGGGACAGTATGCCATTGTTTGTATGTCCAGGGCAGCTACAGTACTCCGCTGTCTGTATGTGCTGTACTCAGGACAGGGACAGTATTCCATTGTTTGTATGTCCAGGGCAGCTACAGTACTCCGCTGTCTGTATGTGCTGTACTCAGGACAGGGACAGTATTCCATTGTTTGTATGTCCAGGGCAGGTACAGTACTCCGCTGTCTGTATGTGCTGTACTCAGGACAGGGACAGTATTCCATTGTTTGTATGTCCAGGGCAGATACAGTACTCCGCTGTCTGTATGTGCTGTACTCAGGACAGGGACAGTATTCCATTGTTTGTATGTCCAGGGCAGCTACAGTACTCCGCTGTCTGTATGTGCTGTACTCAGGACAGGGACAGTATTCCATTGTTTGTATGTCCAGGGCAGGTACAGTACTCCGCTGTCTGTATGTGCTATACTCAGGACAGGGACAGTATTCCATTGTTTGTATGTCCAGGGCAGGTACAGTACTCCGCTGTCTGTATGTGCTGTACTCAGGACAGGGACAGTATTCCATTGTTTGTATGTCCAGGGCAGGTACAGTACTCCGCTGCCTGTATGTGCTGTACTCAGGACAGGGACAGTATTCCATTGTTTGTATGTCCAGGGCAGATACAGTACTCCGCTGTCTGTATGTGCTGTACTCAGGACAGGGACAGTATTCCATTGTTTGTATGTCCAGGGCAGGTACAGTACTCCGCTGTCTGTATGTGCTATACTCAGGACAGGGACAGTATTCCATTGTTTGTATGTCCAGGGCAGGTACAGTACTCCACTGTCTGTATGTGCTGTACTCAGGACAGGGACAGTATTCCATTGTTTGTATGTCCAGGGCAGGTACAGTACTCCGCTGTCTGTATGTGCTGTACTCAGGACAGGGACAGTATTCCATTGTTTGTATGTCCAGGGCAGATACAGTACTCCGCTGTCTGTATGTGCTGTACTCAGGACAGGGACAGTATGCCATTGTTTGTATGTCCAGGGCAGCTACAGTACTCCGCTGTCTGTATGTGCTGTACTCAGGACAGGGACAGTATTCCATTGTTTGTATGTCCAGGGCAGCTACAGTACTCCGCTGTCTGTATGTGCTGTACTCAGGACAGGGACAGTATTCCATTGTTTGTATGTCCAGGGCAGGTACAGTACTCCGCTGTCTGTATGTGCTGTACTCAGGACAGGGACAGTATTCCATTGTTTGTATGTCCAGGGCAGATACAGTACTCCGCTGTCTGTATGTGCTGTACTCAGGACAGGGACAGTATGCCATTGTTTGTATGTCCAGGGCAGCTACAGTACTCCGCTGTCTGTATGTGCTGTACTCAGGACAGGGACAGTATTCCATTGTTTGTATGTCCAGGGCAGGTACAGTACTCCGCTGTCTGTATGTGCTATACTCAGGACAGGGACAGTATTCCATTGTTTGTATGTCCAGGGCAGGTACAGTACTCCGCTGTCTGTATGTGCTGTACTCAGGACAGGGACAGTATTCCATTGTTTGTATGTCCAGGGCAGGTACAGTACTCCGCTGCCTGTATGTGCTGTACTCAGGACAGGGACAGTATTCCATTGTTTGTATGTCCAGGGCAGATACAGTACTCCGCTGTCTGTATGTGCTGTACTCAGGACAGGGACAGTATTCCATTGTTTGTATGTCCAGGGCAGGTACAGTACTCCGCTGTCTGTATGTGCTATACTCAGGACAGGGACAGTATTCCATTGTTTGTATGTCCAGGGCAGGTACAGTACTCCGCTGTCTGTATGTGCTGTACTCAGGACAGGGACAGTATTCCATTGTTTGTATGTCCAGGGCAGGTACAGTACTCCGCTGTCTGTATGTGCTGTACTCAGGACAGGGACAGTATTCCATTGTTTGTATGTCCAGGGCAGATACAGTACTCCGCTGTCTGTATGTGCTGTACTCAGGACAGGGACAGTATGCCATTGTTTGTATGTCCAGGGCAGCTACAGTACTCCGCTGTCTGTATGTGCTGTACTCAGGACAGGGACAGTATTCCATTGTTTGTATGTCCAGGGCAGCTACAGTACTCCGCTGTCTGTATGTGCTGTACTCAGGACAGGGACAGTATTCCATTGTTTGTATGTCCAGGGCAGGTACAGTACTCCGCTGTCTGTATGTGCTGTACTCAGGACAGGGACAGTATTCCATTGTTTGTATGTCCAGGGCAGATACAGTACTCCGCTGTCTGTATGTGCTGTACTCAGGACAGGGACAGTATGCCATTGTTTGTATGTCCAGGGCAGCTACAGTACTCCGCTGTCTGTATGTGCTGTACTCAGGACAGGGACAGTATTCCATTGTTTGTATGTCCAGGGCAGCTACAGTACTCCGCTGTCTGTATGTGCTGTACTCAGGACAGGGACAGTATTCCATTGTTTGTATGTCCAGGGCAGGTACAGTACTCCGCTGTCTGTATGTGCTATACTCAGGACAGGGACAGTATTCCATTGTTTGTATGTCCAGGGCAGGTACAATACTCCGCTGTCTGTATGTGCTGTACTCAGGACAGGGACAGTATTCCATTGTTTGTATGTCCAGGGCAGGTACAGTACTCCGCTGTCTGTATGTGCTGTACTCAGGACAGGGACAGTATTCCATTGTTTGTATGTCCAGGGCAGATACAGTACTCCGCTGTCTGTATGTGCTGTACTCAGGACAGGGACAGTATGCCATTGTTTGTATGTCCAGGGCAGGTACAGTACTCCGCTGTCTGTATGTGCTGAACTCAGGACAGGGACAGTATTCCATTGTTTGTATGTCCAGGGCAGCTACAGTACTCCGCTGTCTGTATGTGCTATACTCAGGACAGGGACAGTATTCCATTGTTTGTATGTCCAGGGCAGGTACAGTACTCCGCTGTCTGTATGTGCTGTACTCAGGACAGGGACAGTATTCCATTGTTTGTATGTCCAGGGCAGATACAGTACTCCGCTGTCTGTATGTGCTGTACTCAGGACAGGGACAGTATGCCATTGTTTGTATGTCCAGGGCAGGTACAGTACTCCGCTGTCTGTTTGTGCTGTACTCAGGACAGGGACAGTATTCCATTGTATGAATTCCTAGGGCAGATACAGTACTCCGCTGTCTGTATGTGCTATACTCAGGGCAGGGACAGTATTCCATTGTTTGTATGTCCAGGGCAGGTACAGTACTCCGCTGTCTGTATGTGCTGTACTCAGGACAGGGACAGTATTCCATTGTTTGTATGTCCAGGGCAGGTACAGTACTCCGCTGTCTGTATGTGCTATACTCAGGACAGGGACAGTATTCCATTGTTTGTATGTCCAGGGCAGGTACAGTACTCCGCTGTCTGTATGTGCTGTACTCAGGACAGGGACAGTATTCCATTGTTTGTATGTCCAGGGCAGGTACAGTACTCCGCTGTCTGTATGTGCTATACTCAGGACAGGGACAGTATTCCATTGTTTGTATGTCCAGGGCAGGTACAGTACTCCGCTGTCTGTATGTGCTATACTCAGGGCAGGGACAGTATTCCATTGTTTGTATGTCCAGGGCAGGTACAGTACTCCGCTGTCTGTATGTGCTATACTCAGGGCAGGGACAGTATTCCATTGTTTGTATGTCCAGGGCAGGTACAGTACTCCGCTGTCTGTATGTGCTGTACTCAGGACAGGGACAGTATTCCATTGTTTGTATGTCCAGGGCAGGTACAGTACTCCGCTGTCTGTGTGTCCTATTCCCAGGCCAGGGACAGTACTCCATTGTCTGTTTGTCCTATACCCAGGGCAGCTAGGCACTCTGGGCCCGATTCACAGAACTAACGTAAGACAAAATCCTAAACTTACTACCATTTTGGTATTCACAGAAGGCACTTACTCATTTTGGTATTCACAGAAGGCACTTACTTACTCATTTTGAGTAACTTACTCATTTTGAGTAACTTACTCATTTTGTGTAACTTACTCATTTTGGTATTCACAGAAGGCACTTACTCATCAATGAGTAAGTGCCTTCTGTGAATACCAAAATGAGTAAGTGCCTTCTGTGAATACCAAAATGGTAGTAAGTTTAGGATTTTGTCTTAAGTTAGTTCTGTGAATCGGGCCCATAGTTGTCTGTATGTCCTATGCACAGGACAGGAACAGTTCTCCATTGCCTGTTTGTCCTATAGCTAGGGCAAGGACAGCTTTCCATGGATAGTGTTTGTGTGAAAGGATCACTACCTGGCTGATGATGTCAGCAACATAATGAAAGCTTTTAAATAGTGTAAAGGATCAACATTATTTTTAATAGAAATAAATAACATAACAGTGTTGACTGCACAGTCAACACTGAGGGGAGCGCAAATTGTGCACTGCATATACCATGATGCTAAGGAGAAAATAATTTCTGAGTTATGATGTAGTGTCTGGCCGTACCCTTTTCCCTGCCCAAACTGTTTTTCATGACCTCCTCTACCATTTATCACACATTCCTAATGTTCCTTTTTGTAAAAATTGCAATCTGGCCCATTGATTACACTTTATCTGGCCCCAGCCGGAGATTACGGCTCAAGCCGGAGAGTACGGCCCTAGCCGGAGAGTACGGTCCGGGTGCGGAGAGTACTGTCCGGGTGCGGAGAGTACGGTCCGAGTGCGGAAATTCCGACCCGAGTGCGGACGTAAAGTTAGGAGTCGTAAGTACATTCTGTGAATACCAAAAATCGTAAGGGCCTTCTGTGAATACCAAAAGTAGTAAGTTTAGGATTTTGTCTCAGATTAGTTCTGTGAATCGGCCCCCTAGTGATCAGCTTTAGGCAGTGAATGGGCGCACACTGCACTCTGTGTGCAGTCACTACACATGCGTTTATCAAGTGGTGCACAGCACTGAGACCATCTGTGCGAAGAGCATGAGGGGCAGACAAGGAATGTGTAATGTGTCAATGGTCCTGTCAAGCACCTCAACCCACCCCCACCCCTCCACACACACACACACATACACTTCAGCACGTCACTTCTTTGCCGGATATTCACATACTTGGTGTTCGTAAGGTGCTGTATAGCGCATGGGCGTAGGAAGTGTGGGGGACGCAGGGGACCTATCCCCCCCAGATTTTGGAGTGGGGGGGACGCAGGGGACAAGGGTGGGGGGGAACGAGAAGACAAAAGAATTTCTTGTCTCCCTTCTTTAATTCACAGGGCCTTTAGCGCGCAAAAGCGCTACCTTTAATGTCCCTGTAGGGGGAGCCAGCCTTTGCTAAGATAGCGCCCTGGGCGAGAGGCATTTGGCGCCCTTGCTGATGGTAGTGAATTGAATGAGGCAGCAGAGGGTTACTTTTGTTTCACTCTTCAGTACCTGGATGAGCAGGGACTCGCACTTGAACACAAACATCCCGGACCTCCCGGAGCTCACCTAAATCACATTTAGCTTAGCTGCCCAGGCAAATGATGGGTTTGATGATGTGTGCCAGCAGGGGTCAGAGGGTGAAGGGAGGGTAAGGAAGGGGGCTAAAGGGGTGTTAAAAACATCACCTGCCATATGATGATGAAGTACTAAAACCACTTTAAATTGGCAAATCAGACAGAAAGAAACAGGCAGGGGCAAGGATAAGGCTATAGCAATGTGAGAAGGGCGCTGCTGGTTTCATGACCATAATGCACACACCTGCATGCGCCCCTCAGAAAATTGGTGACCAGGGCCTGGGCCCAGCTCGAAAGGCCAGCCCTGACTGCACTTGACCTGTGACCACCCTCCAGTTACCTGTGACCAATCTGAGAGTCACAGAGGCCACCCGCCCCATACACTTTTGTTGCACTGCAACCCTCGAGGAATTGTTTATAATCTCAGCCACAGCTGCCTGCAGTCTGCACTTCTGAGAACAAAGGGAGAGAGGTCCTTTGTTGATTGCTATCTGATACTGCCCCTCCTCAGCCCTACCCTACCTGCCGCCTTGAAGACCCAGGTCTGAAGGCAGCAGTAAGAATTGAAGAAGTAAAGTAAGGAGATTTGGGAAAATACAGTATTTGCCTAGGTGCTTCACCACTCTTGCAGAGAGCATCCTCAAAACACACACACACACACACATGCATGCAAACACGCGCTCGCACACACGGCGCACACACACGCGTGCGCAAGGTTGTCCGTGTCCCCCCCAGAAATTTTGTGTCTCCTACGCCCCTGGTATAGCGGGAGCTGAGATGTAAATCGCATCTAGGCGCTTCCAAGAGACAGACAAAAACCCAGTAGCATTCGTGCTTGACAGCACAAGGTTGACGGACAATACACACGCTTGAACCGAGGAGGCCTCGTTACTGCACTATCAGGGCTCAGAAAAGGTGAGGGTTCAACCCTGCACTGAATTCCTGCGGGTCCCCTGTTTTTTGCGGCGGAGGTGGGTTAGATTGTTCACTTGGAGGGTGTAGGCGCTACATCAGGAGGCGCTACAAAGCACAGCCCGGAGGAATAAATGAATTTTGTACTTGTAAAGCGCACCCATACCCCCAAAGGGGTGTCCTGGCGCTGTACGCATACCACTGTGGAACCCTTCCTGGCTTTTCCCTGTGAAATGTCCACTCCTGGGCACCCCCAGGGTGAAGCCAGGCATCCCAGCGCTGTTGGGGCCGTTGTGGAGATTAAGCAAGCTATTGCCCAGAGTTGCAGAGTGGGACCCATGATTAGAATAGGCACCGAGGCGAGAATTATCAGGTCCGAGGAAATTGAGCCCAAGACCCGCCGAGGCGGGAATTGAACCCTGGTCCCGGGCCAGATCTCTGCATCAGGGTCTGCCGCTCTAACCATTGAGCCACACTTCTCCGCTGGATAAAGGAAGGTTGAAGATGAGGATGATTCCAGGGTACGTGGCCTTCTTCAGAGTCAATTGGGCTTTTACCACCCTCCTTGGCTGTGGAAATGCATGGGTCGCATTTTTGCAGCACCTTAGTCTTAGCCTCAGAGAGCTACAGGCAGCTCTCTCATCCAGTGGAGAATGTGGCTAGGTTACCAGTGATGCGGAGAGTCGGCTCTATGACCCATTCCTCACTCTGCGAATAACTGAGGTGTACCCCTGTACCTCGCTAGCTCTAAAGGGGGCGTTTATAGAACCGGCGCTAGGAGTCCACCTGTGCACTTGTTGTGGTCACATCAATGGTTCCCCCAGCACCACACCGCCATAGTGCCTATATAGGCAACCCTCCCCACCTTTGCAGAACCTAGCATGCATTTTGAATAAATAATCATGCAACACAATTTTGTTGGGAAAAGTTTGCTGCGGGTTTATTCCAAACAAAAGTATGCCAACATGGTGGGTTAACTTACGGGCGATCCAAGGGCAGGCAGCGGTGATTGACCTACGCTGCCCTGCCCACCTGAAGAGACAAATTGCACCGTGGCCAACCTAATCGGTGCTACCAGTTATGAGGGGATTCCCCCCTTGAATACCGTGAACCACCAGTCCACCACATTACTCACGCCCTTTTGAGAGCGGAGCGTTGCAAGGCAAGCCCCCGGTTGCTCAGTCTTACAACCGCCCGAAGGACTAGAGGTGCACCGACAATTTTTTCTCCAGGGTCCTGCCGTAAAGACTCCTGGGGTTTGGCACAGGCACCCCTATTGTGCTCCTGAAGAGGTACCCTTCCGTACCCTTCCACCTCCGGATCGCCCTGTAACTCCGCCAATGCCCAAGATGTGGACACCGTCATATCCGGGCCCCCCCACAATGGCATGCTCCATAACCACCTGCAACCTGCCGTTAGCCCTTCTAGGTAGACCCTTTCCTTATCTACCTCTGAAAGGTGAGCCCTGTTCCTATCACGGTACAATGTGTGTTACCTGAAAGAGGCCACGCCTAATTCACCCAGCCCTTCTTATTTCATATTGAATTTGAATTGAATCATGCCTTCCTGCTTGGTGGGCTTGTCCATCGCTTTATTTTCCTTTCTGTCGGAAAGTGATGGCCTACCCCGGAGGGGGATCTACTGTTCTCTTCTTTAACCACAACTTTATTACCCTTCACGTTATTGCAGGCTCCAAAACCTGCTGCAACCTGCAGTTTACAGCCCTTTTAGCTGGACCATTTCCCTATATACCTATGATAGGCGAGCCCTGTCCCTATCGGGGTACCGAGTAGTGTTTGCACAAAAGAGGACACGCCTAATTTACCAAGACCTTCTATTTGATTTGAATTGAGCTGAACGAAGCCCTCCTGCTTGGTGGGCTTGTACTTGGCTTAATTTACCCTTCTGTAGGAAAGTTCGATGGCCTCTCCGGAAGTTGGGAACTACTGTTATCCTATTTAACCACAGTTCCAAGATATGTCCCTCTGGTGCCCTCTGTGCTAATGGGCCTTCTGATTAGGGGTTGGCTGGGCCCTGTATTTACCCCTCACTGTCCAGGCCCCGACTTCATGATCCGCTGGTAAGCGTAGGGGTGTCCGCCTTCAGGCCACGATTATGTTTGTTTTGAATACGTTTTGTTGTGACCAACACAATACCCTAATCTTTATCCGCTGACCTCCATTTGTATAGGAGTACAGCGCCAGCCAGGAATAGGACCCCTTGGGGATATAAAACGACTCTCTTCGTAACCCCAGTTCTGTGTTATACAAACCATAACGCACTGTGTGTTCCAGTTTGTGCATTGTCTTTTGGGGGTTGACTAAGCCCTTGTTTGCCCCCTTACTTGGACGGCCCCAAATACGAGGGTTCATACTGATTGTAGGAGAGTAGGATCTGCTTCACATGGGTACCCCCACTTTTTGCTGATGCTTCACTGTTTTTCGACTTTAGTCTGGCTGGGGCCCTGCTAACCAGAACCCCAGCCTAGCTGCTTCCTCTCTAAAATGGTTTCCATGTACCTTAGGTGCATCTTTGATTGGAATCTGGAGTGCCCTTATAAGTCCCTAGTATATGGTATACTATGTACCCAGGGCATAGGTACCCCAGAGGCCTGCCAGGGGCTGAAGCATGTATTATGCCACCCCTGGAAGGCCAGCCAAAATGACACCACAGGTCTGCTACTGCAGCCTGGGTAAGGTGGTGCATGCACCCCTTACTGTGATATGGGCTACCTATATCACTACCATTGCACACACATATAAACCTATAAGTCACCCCTATGGCAGGCCTTAACAATCCTGAAGGCAGAGTGCTTGGTTTTTATGTGAGAGGGTGCCCCTGCATGAGCATAGCCACTCTGCAGCGTTCGGAGTCCCTCCTCTGATGCTGTTTGTGGTACAGCCTGACCATATACTCTTAAGTGCATTATATCCTCGCGGTACAATGCTAACTTTGGACTGGCTGCACCAAAACATGTCGTGTTTGGTGTCAAACATCTTGGAATACTACCCCCCCTGCCAGTTCTGGCAACGGGGGTAGCATTCCACCCTTCTAGAGGGAGAGACATGTACACACCTGGCTGCCCGGTATTAACTTTACAGTGCCCTAGCATCACAAAATGGATGCCACTGCCACAGACACGGGTCTAGCCTCCTGCTGCTGACCGAAACTCCGGCAGGGGAGGCCTGGACAATAGGTTTCCTGTCGCAGGGAGGTGTAACCACCTCCCCAGACAGGACAATGTGTTTTGGGGCTGGGCGGGAGCACTCTCTGGTGCTTTGAAGTCCTGCACTGGGGGCACATTTGGTGTCCCTGTGCATAGCCCAGTTCAAACCGGTTGCAGGGGATACCTGCCCCTGCTCTGGTGCGAAACTGGACAAAGGGAATGGGTGTAACCACCCCTCTTCCCTGACCCTCCCATAGGTGGGTCCCCAGAGTATGTCCAACCCCCTAACTTAGTATAAGTATGGGACCCCAGTCCTTTGGACTTTAGATTACCCTGGACGAAACTCTGAAGCCAAATCCTGGACCTTCGACGCTCTACTTCAAGATTAGAGGACTGAAGAATCTCCATTGGGGTCAAGGAGTGACTCCCCTGCTTGGCAGGCACCTAAGAAGCAATTGTCCGGTCTGCATCGCTGAAGCTCCCGCCGGACGCCGAAGTCTTTGCATCACCAGAGGTAGATTTCCAGACTTTCCTGAGGCTGCCCTGAGTCCCCAGCGAAGTTGAGGCCCGTAGCTATCGTGGGTAGCGTGGAACCATGACCCCTGGACACCAAACACTTTTGCAAGTGCATCCTCTTCCTGGACTCTAACGAAGTTGTGCTTTGGGCTCTTAGTAGCCCCCGCCTCCAGCACCAACTGCTTCGAAGATCACTGGCCTCCACTCCACGAGTGTCCTGTGAGCCAGCTCCAAGTGCGTCCACTTGAGGCTCCTTTGCGGTCGCTAGTCCATTGGCTAGTGGGCCCTCCTGAAGGTAACACTTCTTCTGCTTGGGCTTTCCTGGTTGCTCCAGAGGTGCCCTGACTTACCCTCGCTGGGTGAGTCCCCCAGACCTTGCTGGTCTGCATCAACGTCCTTTCTTTGTTTCCACGTGACTTTGCCGTTGCCAAGGCTTGTTGGGTCCAATCCGGTCGCCGACACCACAGCAATCGACAGACGTTGTGCGACAGCTCGAATCCAGCTCCTGGTTGTCGTCGACGCCTCCTGGACCTCGTGGCTGAAGAGTCAAGAAGACCATCAACCTACCTGAAGCACCCGACATCGGTGGGCATCTGCTCATCGCCTTCCTGGTCACTGGCTAGTGACCCAGACTCTGTCCCCTCTGCTTTCAGGTTCTTCAGATCTTTGATCCATCCTTGGATCCACCCGGACACTTTCGACTTGGCCGCCAGCAGCACTTTGCAGCAGATCGCCATTGAAAACGACGACGAAACCCGACCCCGAAAGACACCTATGCACCCGGCTCCCCTGGGTGAGATAACTCGAGTACTCCGGTGCTCCCGTGGGTATTGACTCTAGAACGGCCTAGTTCTAAAGGGGTTTGCTCCAAGTCCTCCTCAAAGTGCCCTTTTTCTTAAAAACTCCAACCGCGACATTCCCCATAGAAGTTAACGGCGATTCGCGGCTGTGTTACTACACTGCACGCGTCCCCCGTGGGTCCCCTGTGTCACTACCTTGGGTGGTTCCTTGTGGTCCAAGCACTTCTAGAGGCTCTAGGCCTAGTGTCTAGCTCAGTCGTGGTTCTTATACCACTTTATTGGTATATGGTTTGGTACGCCCCTAGGGCCCAAACGTGTATTTGTGCTATTACTGTGTTTAAATAACTTATAACTTATGTATTTCGAACTCTAGCCTCATAAAGAGACTAGAGGGGTGTGTTTAGCAATAAATACATATATTTTGAATATATACCTGGTGTGGTGCTCTTTCATTTGGTCACTCAAGAGATTATAGACTGGTAAAACAAGCTGCTTTACATTCCTTCAAGACTTAGCCTGAAGGCTGCTCTCCATAGCTACCACTAGGATAGCTTTCTATAAAGGTTGTCTTTAACCTATCTCCAATAAGGGGTTGTTTGGACTGGTGCAAGGTGCCCACTATAATTAGTGGACAGCATATACCAGGCCAACTTCTCACATTGGTGTGCAGCGTGTGGGATTCCAGCTTGCTATTGTTTTACCAGATAATCTCAATTGAATTGATCAACTGAAAACCACTAAAGGTACCTAAGGTACATATAAATTAAGTTTACTATACAGTAAGTTCTACTGAACTTAGAGTTGTGTGTTAAGGGATAGCACAACCCTTTCTACAACTCAAGAGAGTTTAGTAGGCCACACTAGAGTAGGTAGTGCATACACCACACCACACTAGTGATGTCTTCAAAGCCAGGACCAGTGAGTCCTTGCCAGGAGCCCCTGGGCTTCTTCCCTCCAAGTATGATACACTCCCATTCTTGGAATTGAGAGCATTATGCAATTTGAGGAAACTGAAGACAGGCCAAAGCCCCACCACCCAACATCTGAGAGAGATGTTGGAGGCTTATGATCTCAGCAGGCCCTTAGGGACTGAAGGGGTAGGTGCAGAGGGTGGGGCAGAAGATGAGGATGGGGCCAGGGGTAGCAACACCCCCAACCCCCCCTCTGGAACTGACCAGGAGGGTGACAATGACCCTGACCTGGAAAACCCAATCCCTCCTGTGGAAGAGGAAGAGGAGGATCAGAATGACCTCCACTTTGTCCCCCCAGGAAGGATTATGAGTGTGCCTAGAAGGTCTAGATCTCCTTCTCAGGAGTCTAACCACTCTGACACCTCAATAGGGACCTCTGTCTCCTCTCATAGGAGGGAATCCTCTCATGAGAGGAGAAAGAGGCTGATTCAGTATGAGCAAGCCCAGCTTGAACTCAGAAAGCAGCAATTGGCTCTAGACAGGGAGTCCCTAGATCTCTACAAAGAGAGAAAACAGTTGGGACTAGAGTCCCATGGTGGCAGCAATATCCCTAGAGATAGGGAAAGGTCTTATGTGTTGGAGCAGAGGGGTTGTGTCATTGGCGACAACCTTCTTGCACATTATTTCTAGGATGTTTTGAGGGTTTCATACACCCAACATACCCTCTTGTGAAGCCCTCACGGGGCCATTTGTCTAAGACAGCCTCTGTTAAAAGGTATATGTTACAAACATTAGCGAGAGATACTGAGAGTAGTGAGGTCTTAACACCTGTTATTCATTATTGTTATTCTTTTTTTTCAGGTTCTCATCCCAGCTGTTCCCATCCCTTCCTATCCCTCACTTGATCGCCCTACTTCTCTGTCATATTTATATTGGAGTGTGGGGAGGTCAAGGGGTGGAACCATTATTGCTTCATCCGGACCCTGAGGCGTACCAGACCCTGACAGTAGAGACCCCAAGCCTGGTGCTACCATGAGGTTGGTTATACCTTTGAAGTTCAGGGGCTTCCTATTGACCCTAGCCCATGACATTCCCTTAGCAGGTCACCTGGGCCAGAACAAGACTTGGGACAGAATTGTCCCTCACTTTGACTGGCCCCACATGTCTGAAGACACCAAGGAGTTTTGTCGCTCCTGTGTAACCTGCCAGGCCAGTGGCAAGGCAGGTGGCACTACAAAGGCCCCCCTGATACCACTACCTGTGGTGGGGGTTCCCTTTGAAAGGGTGGGGATTGACATTGTTGGTCCCATGGATCCCCCAACAGCATCTGGGCACAGGTTTATCCTGGTGGTAGTGGATCATGCCACCAGGTACCCAGAGGCTATTCCCCTTAGGACCACTACAGCACCTGTGGTGGCAAGGGCCCTCCTGGGAATTTTCTCAAGAGTGGGCTTCCCTAAGGAGGTTGTATCAGACAGAGATGCAAACTTTATGTCTGGATACTTAAAAGCAATGTGGAAGGAGTGTGGAGTGACTTACAAGTTCACCACACCCTATCACCCACAATGCAATGGTTTAGTTGAGAGATTCAACAAAACCTTGAAGGGCATGATTAAAGGGCTCCCAGAAAAGCTTAGGCGAAGATGGGACATACTCTTGCCCTGCCTTTTATTTGCGTACAGGGAGGTGCCTCAAAAGGGGTTGGCTACAGCCCTTTTGAACTTTTGTTTGGTCACCCTGCCAGGGGTCCATTGTGCTTGGTGAAGGAAGGATGGGAGTTACCTCTCAAGCCCCCAAAGCAAGACATAGTGGACTATGTACTTGGTCTCCGCTCCCGGATGGCTGAGTATATGAAAAAGGCAACTAAAAACCTTGAGGCTAGCCAGGAACTTCAAAAAGCCTGGCATGACCAAAAGGCTGTACTGACTGTTTACCAGCCAGGACAGAAGGTGTGGGTGTTGGAGCCAGTGGCCCCAGCAGCTCTCCAAGACAAATGGAGTGGACCCCATACCATTGTTGAACAGAAGGGTGAGGTTACCTACTTAGTAGACCTAGGAACACCCAGGAGTCCCCACAGGGTTCTCCATGTCAACAGGTTAAAACCATATGTGGACAGGGCAGACATGGGCTTGCTCATGGCTACTGATGAGGGACAGGAGGAAGAGAGTGACCCACTCCCTGACCCGCTCTCACAGAACCCTGGTGATGGGTCAGTGGATGGTGTAGCCTTGGCAGGCAGCCTCTCTACCCAGCAGCAGACTGATTGCAGACAGGTGCTCAATCAGTTTAGACACATATTCTCACTGACACCCAGTCAGACTACCTGGTGCACTCATGAAGTGGACACTGGGGACAGTCTGCCTATTAAAAATAAGATTTATAGGCAACCTGACCATGTCAGGGACTGTATCAGGACAGAAGTCCAGAAGATGTTGGATTTGGGAGTTATTGAACCCTCAGATAGCCCTTGGGCTAGTCCAGTGGTCCTTGTGCCAAAACCTCACACCAATGGTGGGAAAAGAGAGATGAGGTTTTGTGTGGACTACAGGGGTCTCAATGCAGTCACTAGGACTGATGCCCATCCAATACCAAGGGCAGATGAGCTAATAGACACTTTGGCCTCAGCCAAGTATCTAAGCACATTTGACCTGACAGCTGGCTACTGGCAGATCAGACTAGCTGATGATGCAAAGCCAAAGACAGCATTCTCAACCTCTAGTGGGCATTATCAATTTGTGGTGATGCCCTTTGGTCTGAAGAATGCACCTGCCACTTTTCAGAGGTTGGTGAATACAGTCCTTACAGGTCTGGAAGCCTATAGTGCAGCATATCTAGATGATATTGCTGTCTTTAGCTCCACCTGGGAGGATCACCTGGTCCACCTCAGAAATGTTTTACAGGCCCTGCAGAAAGCAGGCCTGACTATCAAGGCCACCAAGTGCCAGATAGGGCAGGGTCAGGTTGTGTACCTGGGCCACCTTGTGGGTGGAGGCCAGGTTCAACCACTGCAGAGCAAGATCCAGACCATCATGGACTGGACTGCTCCAACTACCCAGACTCAGGTGAGAGCCTTCTTAGGCCTGACTGGGTACTATAGGAGATTTGTCAAGGGGTATGGATCAATAGTGACACCCCTGAATGACTTAACTTCCAAGAAAATGCCCAAAAAGGTTCAGTGGACAGTTAGCTGTCAAAAGGCATTTGATGACCTGAAGCAGGCCATGTGCACTGCTCCCATTCTACAGAGTCCTGATTACTCCAAGAAGTTCATTGTTCAAACTGATGCATCTGAATTGGGGGTAGGGGCTGTACTGTCACAATTGAATGATGAAGGTCAGGATCAGCCAGTAGCTTTTATTTGCAGAAGGCTGACCCCTAGAGAGAAACGTTGGTCAGCCATTGAGAGGGAGGCCTTTGCTGTGGTCTGGGCTCTGAAGAAGTTGAGGCCATACTTGTTTGGTACTCACTTCCTTGTTCAAACAGACCATAAGCCCCTCTTATGGCTAAAACAAATGAAGGGTGAAAACCCCAAACTGCTTAGGTGGTCCATTTCCCTACAGGGGATGGACGTCACAGTGGAACATAGACCTGGGAGTAACCATGCCAATGCAGATGGACTCTCTAGGTACTTCCACTTAGAACATGAAGACTTAACTGGGCAAGGTTAGTTTAATGTCCCTATGTTTGGGGGGTTGTGTAGGAGAGTAGGATCTGCTTCACATGGGTACCCCCACTTTTGCTGATGCTTCACTGTTTTTCGACCTTAGTCTGGCTGGGGCCCTGCTAATCAGAACCCCAGCCTAGCTGCTTCCTCTTTAAAATGGTTTCCATGTGCCTTAGGCACATCTCTGGTTGGAATCTGGAGTGCCCTTATAAGTCCCTAGTATATGGTATACTATGTACCCAGGGCATAGGTACCTCAGAGGCCTACCAGGGGCTGCAGCATCTATTGTGCCACCCCTGGAAGGCCATCCAAACTGACACCACAGGTCTGCTACTGCAGCCTGGGTAAGGTGGTGCATGCACCCCTTACTGTGATATAGGCTACCTATATCACTACATACATACACACATATAAACCTATAAGTCACTCCTATGGCAGGCCTTATCAATCCTGAAGGCAGAGTGCGTGGTTCCTATGTGAGAGGGTGCCCCTGCATGAGCTGGGCCCCTCTGCAGCGTTCGGAGACCCTTCTCTGATGCTGTTTGTAGTGCAGCCCGACCATATACTCTTAAGCGCATTATAACCTCGCGTTAAATGCTAACTTTGGGATGGCTGCACGGAAACATGTCGTGTTTGGTGTCAAACATCTTGGAATACTACCCCCCCCGCCAGTTCTGGCGGCGGGGGTAGCATTCCACCCTTCTAGAGGGAAAGACATGTACACACCGGTATACCCGGTACTGACTTTTCAGAGCCCTGGCATCACAAAATGGATGCCGCTGCCACAGACACGAGTCTGGCCTCCTGCTGCTGACCAAAACTCCGGCAGGGGAGGCCTGGACAATAGGTTTCCTGTCCCAGGGAGGTGTGACCACCTCCCCAGACAGGATAGTGTGTATTGGGGCTGGGCGGGAGCACTCTCGGGTGCTTTGAAGTCCTGCACTGGGGGCACACTTGGTGTCCCTGTGCATACCCCAGTTCAAACCGGCTCAGGGGCTTCCAGCCCCTGCTCTGGCGTGAAACTGGACAAAGGGAAAGGGGTGTAGCCACCCCTCTGCCCTGACCCTCCCATAGGTGGGGCCACAGAGTATGTCCAACCCCATTACCTTAGTATAAGTAGGGGTCCCCAGTCCTTAGGACTTTAGATTAACCTGGATGAAACTCTGACACAGAATCCTGGACCTTCGATGCTCTACTTCAAGATTAGAGGACTGAAGAATCTCCCTTGGGGTCAAGGAGTGACTCCCCTGCTTGGCAGGCACCAAAGAAGCAATTGTCCGGTCTGCATCGCTGAAGCTCCCGTCGGACGCCGAAGTCTTTGCATCACCAGAGGTGGATTTCCAGACTTCCCCGAGGCTGCCCTGAGTCCCCAGCAAAGCTGAGGCCCGTAGCTGTCGTGGGTAACGTGGGTAACGTGGAACCGTGACCCCTGGTCACCAAACGCATTTGCAAGTGCATCCTCTTCTGGGTCTCCCACAAAGTCGTGCTTTGGGCTCCAAGTAGCCCCAGCCTCCAGCACTAACTGCACCGAAGATCACTGGCCTCCACTCCACGAGTGTCCTGTGAGCCAGCTCCACGTGCATCGTCTCGAGGCTCCTTCGCGGTCGCTAGTCTGTTGGCTAGTAGGCCCTCCCGAAGGCCAATCTTTTTCTGCTTGGGCTCCCTGGTTGCTCCAGGCGTGCCCTGACTTTTCCTCGCTGGGTGAGTCCCCCAGACCTTGCTGGTCTGCAACAATGTCCTTCTTCCATTTCCACAAGACTTGCCGTTGCCAAGGCTTGTTGGGTCCAATCCGGTCGCCGACACCCCTGCAATCGACAGACGTCATGGGACAGCTCGAATCCAGCTCCTGGTCATCGTCGACGCCTCCTGGACCTCGTGGCTGAAGAGTCAAGACGACCATCAACCTACCTGAAGCACTCAACATCGGTGGGCATCTGCTCATCGCCTTCCTGGTCACTGGCTAGTGACCCAGACTCTGTCCCCTCTGCTTTCAGGTTCTTCAGATCTTCGATCCACCTTTGGATCCACCCGAACACTTTCGACTTGGCCGCCAGCAGCACTTTGCAGCAGATCGCCATTGAAAGCGACGACGAAACCCGACCCCGAAAGACACCTATGCACCCGGCTCCCCTGGGTGAGGTAACTAGAGTACTTCGGTGCTCCCGTGGGTATTGTCACTAGAACAGCTTAGTTCTCAAAGGGTTTGCTCCAAGTCCTCCTCTAAGTGTCCCTTTTCTTTTAAATTCTAATCGCGACTTTCCCCATAGAAGTTAACGGTGGTTCGCGGCTGTGTTCATACACTACACGCGTCCACCGTGGGTCCCCTGTGTCACTGCCTTGGGTGGTTCCTTGTGGTCCAAGCACTTCTACAGGCTCTAGGCCTTGTGTCTAGCTCAGTCGTGGTTCTTATACCACTTTATTGGTATATGGTTTGGTACGCCCCTGGGGCTCAAACGTGTATTTGTGCTATTACTGTAGATAACTAACTTATAACTTGTGTACTTCGAACTCTAGCCTCATAAAGAGACTAGAGGGGTGTGTTTAGTAATAAATACATATATTTTGAATATACCTGGTGTGGTCCTCTTTCATTTGGTCACTCAAGAGATTAGACTGGTAAAACAAGCTGCTTTACATTCCTTCAAGACTTAGCCTGAAGGCTGCTCTCCATAGCTACCACTAGGATAGCTTTCAATAAAGGTTGTCTTTAACCTATCTCCAATAAGGGGTTGTTTGGACTGGTGCAAGGTGCCCACTATAATTAGTGGACAGCATATGCCAGGCCAACTTCTCACAATCACTAATCACATCAGCCCAAGCGAGTGGCAACAAGTACGATTCTATAACTAGGTTAGGTGGGTAGCGCCAAGTAAGCTAAGCACCTGTCTAGAATAACAGATTATTACATAATATTTGAAAACTTAACTTCCCTGCATGTAAGCAGTATGCTTGCCATTATTTGGGAAAAAAATAAAATATTAGCTATAGCATAGTACACAGGTAATAATAAAAATTAATAGTTTTAATAATTACTCACCTAGCCCCGCAACCTCAACTCCTAGCAGGTCCAGCAGGTCCTGCTCTTGGTCCAGGATGATGGACCAGCGATGCGCCAACTGCTGATGGGTGCGCCGGACACCAGAGCAGCGGTAAACTGCCCGGCGCACCCTCGCCCAGCCCTGTGCTGGCGCTCCCGGATCCCATACCCAGGCCTGCGGCCTGCTGCCAGGGTGGAGAAGAGGTGGCGCTGGAAATAAAAAAACAGTGCTGCCACCTCCACCTCGGAAAACAGGGCACAGGGCTTCACCCCTGCCTGTCACCGCGCGGTCACACCTTGGGGTGCCCTTGTCTGCCATGGGGCATCGGGGGAAAGCGAGAAAAAAAAGGAACAGGGAAAAAGAAGAAAGGACTGGGTAGTAAAAAGAAAGTAGGAAAACTGAAAAATAAAGTACAAAACTCACCAAAAACACACAGTAAAGTAGAAAAAACACAAATACACACTTAGAAAGACACAGGGTAAGATAATAAATAAAAAAGATGGGAAAAAAAGTTTTAAAAGCCAAGGATTACAGAGATTAAGGAAGGATGAAAAAGTAGGCCCCAACACCTCAAACAGAGTAAGAAACAAGATGGCCGCGCCCATGTGCGACCTCGTGGTGCACTTCGCGCGATATTTCCACTTGAACACTCAATCTGCATTGACGTATGGCGGAAAACATCACGCGAACGGGCGGGACAAGCAACTCTGCGTGCTCACGGAACTACACGTAGCGTGGTGGAGTGTTTTTGCAACTTCGCGGAGTTCCGCGTAGTGCCGCTACGCAAACTCTGCCCAGGCTTCCTCTTCATACAAAAAAAACCTCTATATACAAATGACCCGCTTCACACAAATAATCCTGCAGGCCACTATATTGACAACCCACCGGCTTCCTTCTGATCCACCTCAGCTATGTAACTCTCTCCAGGACTCACCTAGATCTTGATGGTTAAACTTCATCTTAGTCAAACTCAACCACTGTCCTTTGGCGCTGATGGAGGCAGCGCAGTGCAAGACGGTGATCAGTCTGCAATGGTGCCCCCTGGTGAAAAGTGCACTTTTTAAAAGATTTTGACCCCTCCACTGGGTTAGTCATAGCTTTGGTCCAGGGTATATGACAGTGGTGTCTTTACTGGTAGGTCTCATCTCTTTCTCTCTCTCTCTCTCTCTCTCTCTCTCTGTGACTGGCCTTCCTTCTAATTATCCCCACAATCAGCAGACACAGAACAGGAGACTGAGCCTTTCATATTTCACTCTGGAGTCTGGGCATAAGCTGCCTCTGCCTCTGCGCAGCCGGCCTGACCTACCGTCGATTTTTAATTAACTTCTTAGTATTTCCCCTCTTCTACAACACTGTCATTTCTTTGTATTTCATAGTAGTTCCCCCCTTAAATTGCACTTTCACCCTTCTGAGCTGGTAAGCCCTCTGTCGTAGCTCCTGCCTTTCCTGAAACTGGTTGTCATTAGTGGGTGCACTGGGGTCTAGGCTTTTCATCATGGTTCTGGGACCCAGACCCCAGCTGTGTGCTGGAGGGAGGCTGACCAAGCGTGCTCTGCAGCCGACAGGAGGCTCCTGTCCATGTACTGGGTCCAGGGTCACATTGGTAAGGCGGGTGGGCACTCGAGCAATGGGCCAGTATCTGAGTTGCAGCTGCGCACCACTTTTTTGGCAAGCATGGTGGCCGATTTAGGCTGTGTCTGTGCTGTTCAGATGGCGCCAGCGGCCGGGGGAGGAGGGGTGGGAGGGCTGAGCAGTCTTACTGGAGGCACATGGGCCTCTGTTACCTCCCTTTTCCCAACGGGCGGGGGTGTAATTCCCAGTCTTTCCTGGTCCAGAACATTAATGTATGCAGATGAGCAGGTGGGTTGAGCAGAAGTGGCCTCACTTATATCCAGATGTGGTTCACCAGAGTGAACTAACCCCTGCACAAAGAGTCCTGGCAACATTTGCATTTTATTAAATTCAGTGAAGTTAAGAAAGCATGCCTCTTTGAGTGACCCCCCCTCCTTTTTATAATACTTAAAACACTGAAGCAGTGTTTTGCGAAAGGCGCAATCTGCACGTGTGGGCCTCTTTTTTTTAGGTCCCCGGCCAATTTTTGATCCCAACCCCTCCCTGCCTGGGTCTATAAAGTGGTGATGGCAGCATGCCATGTCTCTGACAGGTAGTCCTCACCAGACCTTTTCTGTTCGGGGGTAAGTGCCTACAGTAGGGTGACCAGATGCCCCGGATTCGCCCAGACAGTCCCGGTTTTTCCATGACTGTCCCGGCATCCCTACACTTTTTACAAAAACATGCAGCTGCCCGCGGCACATGCAGTGAACCCTGTAAGAGGGTGGCTCCCTTAGTGCCGCATTGGGCACATCCCTGCTGACCCGCTGCCGGAACCCCCTCCCCATGGGAGCCCCACCTGTGTCCAGCGCCTCTGCGGCTTCATTTCCGGTGCCAGTAGACTGGGGACAGGTACTTATCCTGCCCCCACCCATTGCCCAGCCTCTTTGTGCCCCGCTGGACACGCTGTCCAGCTGTGTCACGTCACCTGATTCAGAGATACCACGGGTTGGTGGTCACGTCGCATGGTACTGAGACACTGTGGGCCTTGCTGCGGAAGTGCGGGCCATTACACCTCCCTCTTGTTAATCCCATGGCTCCGATCCGGTGGTTGCCCAGGCGGAGGGGCTTGGGGCAGTCCTACGTGCCCAGGTCCCAACTGGGATGTGTAGGGGGTACGTTTTTCAGGCCGTTGAGGGCCGATCGGGTGGCCATGGCAACCGCATATTGCCTGCTTTGTCCCGTGGCGGGGGCGGGGTGCAAAAAGAGCAACGCATGCGGAAGGCCCGCGGCCTGGTGAGCCCAGGCCCTGATGTGTTTTGAACGTATTAATGTACACATGCGGAGATCCATATAAAAGCCAGCAATGCTACAGGCTGAAAGGAGGGCACTGGTGAATAAGGCAGGTGACTCATGATGCTCCTGGCTCGGACATTTGGTTGCAAGGTTTGGCGGCCCGGCGGGTGAATCGAACAGCGCTCCCTGCTGGGAGGCAATCAGCGCATCTTCCCCGCTGAGCGGTCCCCGTTGCAAGTGCCAATACTTGGCATTCTGTTCTATTATTCCAGCACCCCCACTAGTTACATCTGGAGAGAGCATTTCGGGATGCGCGCATATGTTAGTTGACCTTGGTTCCTTGGTCAGATTGTGTTGCGGGAGTTGGGGCCTGGCCGGCGGCTGAGGCCGCCCGGTTGATGCATGTTTTCTCGGCAGTGGTTGGCTTGCCTTGACGGGGGAGCAGAGGCTATGTAGCCGATGGGAGGAGGTATGGTATGGGGGTGGAACTGGTGAGATGCGTTTTGCTGAGAGTACCCCCAAGAAAGTCACCGGTCCACATTGCTTTGTTATTATTATTATTATTATTATTTGGAATTTGTAAGGCGCAACGAATCATCCCGTAGGGGATCTCTCGGCGCCTGAGTAGCAGACAACAATGATAGAGCGGTCCTTAGAACATCCAGGTTTTAAGCAGTTTCTTGAACTGTGCCAGATTAGGGCAGGCTCGGATCTCATCTGGCAGTCTGTTCCAGTGGACGGGGGCTAGGTGGGAAAAGGCGCGACCGCCAGTTTTGACTTTCTTAATTCTCCGCGTGCAGAGCAATTTCCGATTGCTCAATCTCAATTGTCGCATGGGAATGTAAGGTTCTAATTCCTTCGTTAGGTAGGCGGGGCCCGTGCCCTGAAGTGATTTAAACACTATGCACAAGAGCTTAAAGACTGCTCTTTTCCTGATAGGGAGCCAATGCAATTGTCGCAAGAGAGGTAGAGACGGCGTGTGTGCAGGTATATTGAGGGCAAGACGTGCTGCTGTGTTTTGGACCACTTGCAGGCGTGATAGTAAATCTTCCCTTATTCCTACTAATAGCGAGTTTCCATAGTCTAGTCTACTGACTAGAAGCACCTGTATAAGGGCTTTCCTGGCCACAAGGGGAATCCAAGGGAAGATTTTTCTCAGCATGCGCATCATTCCGAAGCAGGTGCCCGAGATAGTCTTCTCATGCTCCTCCATAGAAAGTTTGTCATCGATTATGAAGCCCAGATTCTTTGCCCGCTTTTTAGGTGTAGGAGCTTCCCCGAGTTCTACAGGCCACCAGTCAGGGGTCCACAACTCTTCAGCTTTCCCAAACAACAAAATCTCAGTTTTATTGGAGTTGAGCTGAAGGAAGTTCTTACTCATCCATGTGGCAATTTTTAGCATACAGTCTTTAAACTTTGCTCTGGTCACTGCGGGGTCCGGCTCTATGGGGACTATCACTTGAGATCATCTCGAACCCACAAGATCTAATGATGGTGGCCAGCGGAGCCACATAGATATTGAACAAGGTAGGACTTAAAATGGATCCCTGGGGGACCCCCTTGTCTACTAACGTGGTCTGCGACACAAATGTGTCCAATCGGACACATTGTGTTCTGTCGGTCAGGAAACTTTGCAGCCATTTTAAGGCCATTCCTCTGACACCAATCTCTCGTAGCTTATCCAAAAGGATTCCATGAGAGATGGTGTCAAAGGCTGCTGACAGGTCAAGAAGAACTAACATCGTTGGAGTCCCCTTATCCAATGCCATCCTTATCGTGTCGGTTACTTCAGTCAGTGCAGACTCGGTGCTATAACATGCACGGAAGCCCGACAGGGAAGGGTCAAGTAGGTTATTTTGTTCCAGATAACCGGAAAGTTGTTTTTTAATCAGTGCCTCCATAATTTTAGAGCAACATGGGAGAAGAGAAATAGGTCTGTAATTTTGTAAGTCTGAAGGGTCAGCTAGTGCTTTTTTCAGCAATTTCTTGATTTGCGCCTTCTTCCACTTAAGAGGGAACGTAGCCATGGCTAGTGATATGTTACAGACTTCAGAAAGCGCATAGGACAACGCCGGAGCAAGTTCTGAAATAATAAAAGGGGGGGCCAGGTCTGACGGGGAACCTGATTTAGTGTGTGTTAGGACCCTACTTGCTCAACGGTAATCGCTGAGAAAGACTGTAGACTAGGTGATAGAAGGTCTTCCAGGGGAAGTGTTACCACCTTACAGGCCTCTTCTGAACCAAAGGAGCTATAGATATTATCAATCTTTTGTTTAAAATAATTAGCTAAGTCATCACATAGCCTTTGCGTGGGTGGGGGGAAAGGATTGTTAGCTTTGGGGTTGGTAAACTCCTTAAGAATCTTGAAGAACTCTTTAGAGGAGTTCTTCGCTTCCGAGATTCGGGTGCCTAAATATTCTCTTCTGGCTGTGTTGCAACAATTTAGATAGGCTCTATGTGCTGTTCTATATGCCAATTTATCTCCTTCCAGCTTTGTTTTCCTCCATTTTCTCTCACTGATTCTACATGTGGCTTTTTCTTTCTTAAGATTCTCTGAATACCATGGGGCTGGGGCTGCCCTTTCTCGGGTTTTAACTACCCTGAGCGGGGCGATGGTATCTAGGGCTATAGTTACAGAGGCCTCCAATCTTTCCAAGGCTGTATCACTATCCGCGCAGTTGTTAAATGCTGGGGTAATGTACGCCAGACTGAATGCAGTTAATGTCACTTTCCTCCAAGGTCTGCGGGGACTCCTAAAGCATTGGGGTTGGCTGCCTGGTTTCGACATCTCCAGAGAGAATCTTAGTGCTGAATGGTCGGTCCAGCTTAGTGCCAAGGGGGGTTCTACTGTTAGCTCATGGATGTTCGTAAAGATGGTATCCAGCGTATGTCCCGCTATATGTGTTGGGCTGAGGACTCTAGGAAAGAGGCCTAGCGACTCCATGGCCGCTATTAGACATGAGGACTCTACGGGGCATATTACCAAGGATTTGCGATAATTATCGCAAAGCGCTCTTAGCGCTGTTTTTTTTATCGCCGGCTATCGCTGGATTTCATCGTGGAGATAACGCGTTATTATCAACGCTTATCTCCAAGGCGATAAAAAATCCAGCGATAGCGGCGAAACCCAGCAATAGGGCGAGAAATCCAGCGATAAATTCACTGCGCTAATGGAAAACTCGCTAATAGGCAGGTGAGGACTTAACCTTACAATCCACCTCCCATTGACAAGATGGTTAAGTCAAGTTTTTAGCAGGTGTTAAATTCCAGCGATAATCGCGGTTAGCGCAACTTTTTTTATCGCTTCGCGGGCATTGCTAATTGGGGGAAGTTGTGTTAGCGACTGTTTGCAGTTGCTTTTAGTTGGGAACGCCTACTTTGCATGTCATTAGCGATAATTATCGCTGACATGCAAAGCGGCACCAAAACGGTCGCGTTCGCCATAAAGCTGTCGCTAACAGCTGTTAGCGACAGCTTGCTAATAGGGCGATAGAAATATCGCCGCTTTAGCGGCAAAAAGTGCCGCTAAAGCGGCGATACCGCCCTTGCTAATATGCCCCCAGGTTGGAAAGGGTATCCAGATGATGATTGAAATCTCCTACAAGTAGGAAATTGTCTGTTTGCAGGATGTAGGGGGCGAGAGTTTCCAATAACGCGGTACAGAAAGCTTTCTTATTTTCTCCAGGAGGATGATAGACTACAGCTCCCATCCACCCTATACCCTGAACAGGTTCCAGCCTGAAAACCATCAGCTCCATACTGGGGGTAGAGACAGTGTCCATGATCTTAATGTGATGTGATAAACGCGTGGCTATAGCCAGACCTCCGCCCTTCTTGCCTATTCTGTCTAATCTTGCTACTGTGTATTCTGCAGGGAAGGCAATTGCCAACGCTTTGGAGGCGGCGTCCGGCATTGTCCGCCGTGAGTTGCATCTTCTCCCTCGCGTCTCTTCTGTTGGGGTTGCACCGGCCCTCCTGCGGTGTGGTGGCGCATCGGGGGAGCGGGGCAGGTGGTTCGGCCCAGGAGCTGAGGTTCCAGGGCATAGTTTGTGCGGTTTGGGGCGCGGCGCCTGGTCATTGCACCGCCTCGCTGTCCATCTGGGGGCATGGGTGACAGTCCTTCCTGAGGCTTACCGTGGGACTCGCTTGCCTGGCTCACATGGTTGGAGGCGTGGGCTGGTGGGCCCTGGGAAAGTAGGGGGAAGCAATGTTGCCGTGCCAGCTGCACAGTCTCACCATTCTAGAATGGAAGCGTTTTCAACATGCCATGCAACGAAGCCATGGCAGTAGGCACGTAGGCACCATTGTGAAGGGGCTAATAAATTATGTTGCGCTAAGGTAAACACATTATTCACAAAGGAACAATTATACATAACGTAATCGAGCCGCACAGGCCAAGTGTTGGGTTTGGGTCTAGGGTCGAAAAGCTCGGTCTAAAGTTAGGGTCCGGTCAGTGCC
The DNA here is from genome assembly GCA_963921515.1 of Calotriton arnoldi. Classification (NCBI taxonomy): domain Eukaryota; kingdom Metazoa; phylum Chordata; class Amphibia; order Caudata; family Salamandridae; genus Calotriton; species Calotriton arnoldi. Next base: position 119,430 of record CAWUFW010015119.1, on the reverse strand, counting down.
ATGAGGCAAAGTGGCGGGTACATGTTTCACAAAAAGCCCACATGACGGATGCCACATTGTTGTGGTAATATGATGCCCAAGGCGAACTAGAGCATGCCAATGAGTGTTTTGCAGTCTATTTGCAAATGCCCCACAGGACAAATGTCAAGCGAGCCCATTGCTTGTGGGAGCTCTTGTGGGGCAGGAAGGTTGGTGAGTCTGGGCAGCTGCAGTTTCCCTGTGGGATAGTCCGTTCACGCACAGAGGAAGATCGTTGGACATTTCAGGGGCAGGCATGGTCAGACATGACGAGAGAGAGAAATTGAGCTGCATGTTTATTGGCCAAGAGTGGCAGCTCCGAGACAAAAGCTTTATCAGCCGGTCAGGGGACACCTTGAGGGCAAATCACGTTGACCTAGAATGCAAAGTCCCATTGGACAAAGTAGAGCGCTCACTGGTCCTCCATTTCCCGCTCTTTCCAGGTTCCCATAAAGGCGCCATCTGGCTGCATGCTTTAAATCTGGAGGTTTCTTTTAGCAAATGCCATATAAGTTTATGCTTCAATTGGCTAGAAGCAGAAATTGGAAGGGGCATTTTATGCAGCCTGTGTCCCAGAAAAATGGTAAATGAATAAGTTTGTTTTCAAAGGCAGGTATTAATCCCCCCACCCTCCTCAAATTCACCCAGGCTCCAAATGATGGGATAAAAATTACTTTCAACAGGCCTGGGCAAACAATTGTAATGCATTTTAGTTGCAGTTTCAACTAGCTGATCTCATACCGAGTTTCAGAGGCTGAGGGGTTGTTACCTCCATGCAAAATGATCGCGGTTCAGGAGCAGGGGAGGCAGATTTTGAGGCAGGTCAGCATACCCCAAAGGTGTCTCTGCAGGCTTGATGTGTCTTTCTGGTCATTATGGCCGAGTAGAGCCATACTCATTGTGCATACTGCCTTGTCCTCTGCCCCACCTCAGACTTTCAGAGGATGGCGCTTATTATTAAGGTTTTCATGACCAAAGCAGATTGATGTATCTTTTCAGGGGGAAGAGATATAAGTTAAGTACCTAATGGCTTACAGAGAAGCACATTAAGGCGGGTGGCTAAGAATTTAAAGATGCAACCATTAGATTCCCCTATTAATGTCAGCACCTGCTCTCATTGCTAGCAGTTAAGCAGCCTGGGAAGACTGGGGACAAAACACCACAGATTAAACCAAACATGCAAAATTCCTGCAAGAACGGAGGGACACATGGCAAGGACAGGAGGACGCCCTTGCTGAATGCCACTACATCTAAACTCATGTGATAGTTGAGCTGTCACACATAATAGTGGGATAGTCACCAACGTCGAACAGGCTATTGGGTCTGCCTTGTCATGACATTGACACACACTTTATACGGACTGGAGCCTCCATAAAGTATAATGTTGAAAACATGGACTTGTGTACGTTTGGCCGCAAAATCCCCTTCACCAAGCTGCAGGGCCTCATGTTGTTGCTAGGTGTATTTGAGTGACAGGCAAGTGCATGAAGGGAGCTGTATTAAGTAACAAGGTTACTGGCAGTGAGGCAGAAGGGTCCCAGCGGACCCACAAAAGGTGGGCTACGTCAAAACTTGAATCTGGGAATCTTAGATCCCGATATTGTGTGGAATTATAATAAGCAAGACTGTCTGGCTAGGCTGAGTAAAAATGTTCGGACATGAATTACAAAAGTTACTAGAAGGTAAGCTGAATCACAGCTTTGATTCTGGTGGAGGGTAATCAATTCTGGGGATAAACCAAGTGAACTAGGTCCATTGCTGATAAGCAACATGGGTCACAGCTGGTTAGCACTCAGCAGTGAAGAAAGCGAAAGAGCAAGCGCAGTGCTACAATCCTGGAGTGTGGCGCAAGCAATAATTTTAACCCAGCCGATACAAACCTAGGTACTTACTTTTAGATGCCCACCAGACAAACATTCACCGGAACCAGACTTGACACTATTAAGTGTTCGCCAGAGTTTACCAATATATCTGACTGTGCAAATGTCTGGACACTCAGCAGAAATGTGCACTCCGTAAACCAGTGCATGTTACAGGTCACTTCAGCTTGCTTTATATCTGGCAGATGCTCAAGGGACAAACATTCACTGAAACCAAATTTCACACTATTAGGTCATTCCCCGTAGTTTTAGATATAAAAGTGTCTGTGGAAATGTCAGGTAATTTCAGCTGAAAATGGGCACTATGTAAACCAGTGTGTGTTAGGGGTGCTTCAGCTAAGCTAAATTCCGCTAGCCTTATCGCCCTTGCAGCCAGGCTGGTTGCGTACTTTTACTTAACATGTGTGCTGTGGTTCCAAAGCAGGGAAACACTGGGTTAGAGCACAAATTGTCACAAATATTAAAACACATTGGGCATTTCCATTATCCAAGAAAGGGCAGGTGTCTGTACATATTCTTCTCCTCCTGTCCACCATCCCAAAGCTGTCCATCCGGTCTGCATTATGGTATTCATTAGCAGAAGTATGGAACTGGACGACTTGCGCCAGGGTGGGGACATTTAGTGGGTGACATAGCATCTAAAGATCGCTGTCAGACGGGGAGGGGCTTGCAGGCAATGAGGCCATATAATGAAGCAGAACATAAGGGACAGACACCCCCCTCACCCCCGGCCCACCATCGGATCGCACAATGATGCTAGGGTGGTGGGATTCACAATGTTACAGGCATTATATTCACACATACAGGGGCAGAAGGGTACATCACAGGAATCTGTGTAAATAGAGTGGGGGCCAGTCCTATAGAAGATGTGCACCGGGTAACATGAGAGTATGGGTAACGAATCCTGAATTAAAAAAAAAAAACATCTCTCAGCGTCCATTCAGTCAGGTGGCTTGCGTTAGTTTGTTATGCCAGAAAGTGTGCCGTGGCTCCAATAGTGTCAAGAAATATGGGTTTGGAGCACAAATGCTGACAATTTCAGAGCACATACTGCATTCCTGTCTAGAAGGTGCAGGTGAATATGCTTATATATTTGCCTCCATGTCCTCTCAATCCAAAAGCATTGGCATCTTTTTCGGCACCTGGAATACCTGCAGTAAAGCTGGCTAGGGATCATATACGCTTGGGTGGGGACACCAGAATGGCGACACAGCATCTGAGGACCACAGTCAGAATGACGGCTGGTGCAGGAAAAAAGGACATGTGATGTAGCAGAATATTTGGAGTACCCTTAGGGGACCTCAGGACCCACCCCATGGAGGGGTAGATCCACCTGTGTCTTGGTTTAGATGGGAAGGTTCACCTGTTGTCCTAGGAAGGCATGACAAAGCTTAAAGTCGATAAATGTCATATGTTGCAGATGGGTGAGAAGGCCATGCCAAGGCGCTAGTTGAGGCGGGGGGTACCATCAGTCACAAGACTCCACCCTGTCCTCACCCAATGACCCTCTCCAGGGGGTCCATAATTAACTACTGGGGCAGCAGTTGGTTTTCAGTTTGTACCCTCAAATTTGGGACTCGCCAAGTAGGGGTGGGTGAACATGGCTTTATCAACCCCCTAATGTAAATGCAAATCCTTGCACACGGGGCACAATGGATTAAACCACACAGGTCGGTGGTTTCAAAGAGAGCAGTAGTTTTTCATGCTTTTGGGGGTCCTATCTCCTGTTGGCACTGTGCCCCCATACAACTGGCGGTCAGTGGGTAGAGATAAGGGTTTTGTTGGCCCCATACAATAATATGCAGGGTAAACAAGTCTGTGGTTAAAGAAGAGAACAGTAGATCCCCCCCTCCGGGGAGGCCATCTCATTCCGACAGAAAGGAAATTAAAGCCATGGACAAGCCCACCAAGCTGGAGGGCATGGTTCAACTCAAATTCATACCTAATAGAAGGGCTTGGTAATTTAGGCATGGCCTCTTTTGTGCAAACACCACCTGGTACCCCGACAGGGATGGGGCACACCTATCAGAGTTAGATAGGGAAGTTGTTCATCTAGAAGGACGGTAATGGCAGGTTGCAGGAGGTTATAGGGCCTGCAATAACGTGAAGTGTAATAAAGCTGTGGTTAAATAAGAGAACAGTAGATCCCCCTCCCGGGGAGGCCATCTCATTCCGACAGAAAGGAAATTAAAGCCATGGACAAGCCCACCAAGCAGGGGGGCATGGTTCAACTCGAACTCAATAGAAATATGACAGGCTGGGTAAAATTAGGCGTGGCCTCTTTCAGGTAACACACATGGTACCCTGATAGGGACGGGGCTCAGCTGTCAGAGGTAGATAAGGAGATGGTCTACCTAGAAGGACTAACAGCAGGTTGCAGCTGGTTATGGGGCATGCCATGGTGGGAGGGCCCCGGATATGACAGTGGCCACATCCTGGGCATTGGCGGAGTTACAGGGTGATCTGGAGGCTGATTAGTACAAAGGGGTACCCTTTCAGGAGCACAGAGTGGTGCCTTATGCCAAACCCCAGGACTCTTTACGGCAGGACCCTGGATAAAAATGTCAGCGCCCCACTAGCCCTTCAGGCGGTTGTAAGCCTGAGCAACCAGGGGCTGGCCTTGCTACGCTCCGCCCCTAAAAGGCGTGAGTAAAGCTATGGACTCATGGTCCATGGTATGTACGGGGAATAATCTCCACTTAAATGGGTGCACCAATTGGGTTGGCCACGGTGCAGTTTGGCTCATCAGGCGGGCAGGGCAGATTAGGTTGGTCAGCGCTGCATGCCCTTGGATCGCCTGTAATAACCCACCACGTTGGCATACTTCTTGTATGAAATAAGCCTGCAGCAAAACTGTTTTCCAACAACATTTGTGTGGACTGATTATTTGTGCAGTACGACCAATTACTGCAAAGCGGGGGGTTGCCAATATCGGCACTATGTGGCTGCCGGTGACGCACGCAGTGGGCCCTGTAAGAGGGTGGCCCCCTTAGTGCCGCATTAGGCACATCCCTGCTGAACAGCTGCCGGGACCCCCTCCCCACGGGTGTCCCGCCTATGTCCGGCACCTCTGCAGCATCATTTCCGGTGCGCAGTGGGCTGGGGACAGGTACTTATACCTGCCCCCACCCATTGCCCAGCCTCTTTGTGCCCCACTGGACACGCTGTCAACCTCCCAACCGCTCACCCTACATGCTCGCGGGCAAAAGGAATTGAACGTATTAATGTATGAATTTGTGTTGCAGGCGGAGTTACAGGGTGATCCGGAGGCTGATTGGTACAAACCCCTTTCAGGAGCACAGAGTGTTACCTAATGCCAAACCCCAGGAGTCTTCATGGCAGGACTCTGGATGAAAACGTCGGCGCCCCGCTAGTCCTTCGGGCAGTTGTAAGCCTGAGCAACCGGGGGCTGGCCTTGCTACGCTCCGCCCCTAAAAGGCGTGAGTAAAGTTATGGACTGGTGGTCCATGGTATGTAAGGGGGATAATCCCCACATAAATGGGTGCACCGATTGGGTTGGCAACGGTGCAGTTTGGCTCATCAGGCGGGCAGGGCAGATTAGGTTGGTCACCCCTGCCTGCCCTTGGATCTCCCGTAAGATAACCCACCACGTTGGCATACTCCTTGTATGAAATAAACCTGCAGCAAAACTGTTTTCTAACAAAATTTGTGTTGACTGATTATTTGTGCAACGCGACCATTTGTTGCTAAGCGGGGGGGTTGCCGATATCGGCACTAAACAAATGTCCTGCTTTTGAGAGGGGGTCGGGTGAACACGCACATATATGCCACTGTGCTGTGAAGTCTCATGTTCACTCCAGCCCTCTCATGACACCAGGGACAGAGTGTTTGAAAGAGTCTCCTACTGTGCTGCTTGACTTATTTTAGGCATCCCAGCAGGATTTAATGGGGGGTGAATAAACCACTGCAGAACACCCGAAGCCAGAATTACAAATCTCCTGTAGCAACATACCCCAGCTTGGTCGAGAAAGTCTTTAATTTTCATGCTACAGAGGTGTGTGTGCATGCACCTCTGTAGCATGAAAATTAAGGACTTACTTGCCCAAGCTGTGTTCCATATGGCTGTTTGAGATATATATATATATATATATATATATATATATATATTTCCAAACAATGCGGGTTAATTCCAGGCGCTCTCTCTGCGGGTGCTTGCGAGGGGCTTAGCCCTATAGCCCAGGGCAAATTCAAACTACAAAATACTGCACTCAGTGATTCCTGTGTTCCAATTTTAATTTAGAGCAGCACTACTCCACCAACGCGTTTCAAACTCACAGGGTCATGCATGTATGTATGTATGTATGTATGTATATATATATATATATATATATATATATATATATATATATATATATATATATATATATATATATATATATATATATAATAATTCACAGATGCTGCGCTTCGTCGTTCCCCGCCTTCGGCGTTGGTGCCTGCAGACGGCGGCAGCGGCCGTATAGGATACAGAGGATTTCTTGTATTCAGCCCCAATGACAAAAATAACAAGATGCGGCACACCAGAAGAAGCACAAAAATGTATTGTGCACCAGCAAAAGGGCGACGCGTTTCGGCGTTAAGCCTTTGTCAAGCAACTTCTTGTGTCTCTATCGCCTATAGAAATACATCTAACAGTTGGACGACATAGAAAAAATACTACTGCTTCTGATACAACCCACGCTGGTTAATCTCAACACGCAAATCAAAGAAAATAACTGCACAATTAATTATACACTCCAACTAAATTTGCAGTGAGAGTTGCAGCAAAGCAAATACATTCTTACACTTACAAAATTGTAGCTTTGTACTCCGAGTCATAGTAACAATTGATAAAGTTTTCATACAAAATATCAACATATTGACTTTCCAATTGGCGAAATTAAATTTTTGAATTTTTTTCTTTTTCTAACATATCATTGGCAGTGTGTATTATAATGCTATCAAATGCAATGTACAATCTATGCTTAAGATCGGCAATGCCGTCGACGGATTTGAAATCGTTTCGCCGTCTAGTGCAGCCCGAATTGCAACCAATAAAGTTTATTCAAGGTTGCGGCAATCTGGTTCATACGAATACATATTTCTACTGTCTGAGACAGACACCATGCACATATCCACAATTTGAGAAATGTACTACCCAAATGAGCCAAATGCAAATAAGCAATGATTAAGTTATATTGGGGCTGCAATACCTCAGTGCGGTGTTTGTCCCAATATATCTCTGCTACAGCTATTTCAAAGAATATCGGCTCCTTCAAGGCAAATGCCTGAATGAGTATGTTTAGTGCCTATACATTACAGCAAAATAGTAGAATAGTATACTTCTATTCGATACTGGGCAAATGCCCTTAAACCAGGTGTCCTATAATAAAACATAAACTCTACATTCTACAAACTGTGTACTATGTCGTCATATTTCAGAGAATATTACTTGAGAACAAGGAAGTTGACCTTATAAGAGGTGCTAACGGGAGAAAGGGACTGTGAGGGATAAGTGTACATAAGATAATAATGAAAAAAGAGAGAAAAGGACCTGGAGTATGGGATCTGTAAATTCAATATCTTAGAATTTTATAGCGTGCCAAAGTAGTACAGCCACTATTGCGGCCTGGCTACTTTATACTGGCCGCCAAAGGAATTTTAAATTAATAACCAGTACCCCAATATAAAGGTCCACATTAAAATTGTGAAGTGACAATATCTTCTGACCATTGGAATAAAAACCACTTAAAATAACAAAGAGCAGTCAATTTGATAAGGCTATAATCTAACGGCCTATATGTGTGGCAAGTTCCTCTCCTCCATTCAGACCCTTTGGTATTTTGCAATCCAATTCGATGATATATTTGGACTCCAGAACCCTGAGATTTTTCTCCCTGTCTCCTCCCCGTATATGTGCTGGAATTCTATCTATTCCATAGAATAGTAGATAGCGGTTATTACTCTTATGTTTCACGGCAAAATGCCGAGCCACTGGATAGTTGAAGTCACAGTTCTTAATGGCTCATAGGTGCTGCAATATACGTGACTTCAATGGGAGTTTAGTGCTGCCTACGTACTGGAGACCACAAGGGTACTCCAGCACATAGACAGTAAAATCACTATTACAGTTGATGATTTGTGTAATTTTCTTTACTCCGCCCGAACGTGTTGCATATTCCTTACAGTTCTTTCCATTATGACAGGCTTTACATGTTCCACAAGTAGTAAAGCCATTTAATGCCTTTAACCAACATGTGGGTGGATTATCAGGGGTATAGCTATGTACTAGGCGATCCCTCAGCGATCTAGCTCGTTTATATGTGACTTGTGGGCTGTTGCCTACACTGTTACCTATTATGGGATCTGCCACTAGTAGGTTCCAATGTGCCCTCATGGCTTTCTTTAGGGCCAATGCACCTCTACTAAAGGTTTTTTTTCTATGTCGTCCAACTGTTAGATGTATTTCTATAGGCGATAGAGACACAGGAAGTTGCTTGACAAAGGCTTAACGCCGAAACGCATCGCCCTTTTGCTGGTGCACAATAAAGTTTTGTGCTTCTTCTGGTGTGCCACATCTTGTTATTTTTGTCATTGGGGCTGAATACGAGAAATCCTCTGTATCCTATACGGCCGCTGCCGCCGTCTGCAGGCACCAACGCCGAAGGCGGGGAACGCCGAAGCGCAGCATCTGTGAATTATTACCGATTGTGCAGTGGTTCCTGCCGTTCCCGCAGTTGAATTGAAGACGAGGAGGACTAATTGGGTAAGCGGACGCTACGGCTAAACAGGGGTTTATGTGGAGGTGGGGGGTCTATGTCGGAGGACTGTGATCACTTGCCCCTGTCATTTCCCTTGCTCGCCCAAGCAACTCTGCCTCTGCCCACACTCGTACTCAAGCATATTTGGGAACAGGCGTGACTGTCGCGGTCTCGAATTGACCGTGTGCGTCGGAAGAACGTTAAAGAAATATGTCAGAATGGGAGAGTGAAAGAAGAGCAGTCGCAATTTCATTATTTAATGAGGACCAAGATCTAATTAATAGTGGACCATCGATCACTGCCAGTACAAGTGGGGCTGATTCAACAGTGAAACAAAAGCTCGTTTTGTTAGAGAAATTAAGTAAACGTGAAATCAATAAATGGTGGGAAGTTGCCTCATTAACAAACTACGTGGAGGTCGGCAGAGTGCCTCGAGGGCTTAGAATATCCATCGTTCCCACCTATGAAAATCCGAATCAAGATCTTCTTACGGAATGGGCAGAATACATGGCTAAAACCTGCAAGGGCATGCTTGAAAATGTTAATCAAATATGCACAAATTGATCTAGATTCCACCAGGCAAGAACTGTGTGCACTAAGAGCCGAACTTGACAAAATCAAAACGGATAAAGCAGTGGTGGAATTCATGTAAATACTGCCTACCAAATTAAAGGAATATGAGGAAGCAATAAAAGCGAAAAAACAGCGTAAATTTCTCAGAGATAAGAGAGACTATGCAGAGGGACGTATTCTCACATATGCCAAACGCTTCGATTGGGCTCAGAGAAACTTCAAAGCCTCCTTTAACATTCGTCAAGGTGAAGCCTTGTCAACCGGATCTAGTTCTGATTTAAGCACAGACTCGGAGGATCGTAATACAGTGGGCCCTTTAGGGGTACGTCCTTTGACATTTCTTCACGAATTCCAAATTTTGAAGCAAAAGAAGGAACAGAATCAATCAGACAAACCGCCCACAAAGGGCAGGGGCCGAGGCAAAGGAGCAAAAAGAGGAAGAGGACAAGGGACCAAAAAGACGCAGAATGAATAGCAATAGAAGAGGAAGAACGAAAAATGCCATTTCGAAGGAGGAAAATTCCATCTTAAACAAATCAGTGATAAATTTATCATTTAGAATATTGACTGCAGAAGAAATATCTGTACTACAATTAGGTCTGTCCTTTTGTCCAACCAATGATTTCAACTACACGGACACTCGAATTGATTTGTTTCTTTTTATTCGTAAGTTAAAACTTATGAAACTGTTCAAAATGAATATTGGATCGAACAAAGTTACAAGGGGCCCTAATGACAACGGGGATAATTTACAGATCCAGGATATAGATTTGCTAAGAGATATGTATGATCTGGACACAAATCATCAATCAAGTCAGGGAGAAGATATTTCTCAAATGTTGGGAGCCTGTGGAGTTACCACTAATCAGAGCAGTCATAGTGGACTAAAAATGAAATCCTAATTTAATCCAAATGTTCCATATGACAATATTGAAGCATACAGTACAGCAATGATTATCGAATTGAAAAAGATGCGGGGCAATGTTGCAAAACCTAAAAAAGACAATTTATCGAAACAACAAAGACAGGCGATTAATGGATTGGAGAAGGATCCTAACATCATTATCAAGCCCTCCGATAAGGGGGGCAATGTTGTCATTATGGACATCAATAATTACAGAGCCAAGGCAATGAAGCAATTATCTGATGAGGCCTGTTATGAACTGATTAATTGGGAGACATACAAGGAAACAATCAAGAAATTTCATGAGCATTTATCGATCTGGTACCATCAAGGCCTATTGGACATTGAGGAATACAGATTTTTGAGAACGGATAATCCACAGATCCCCTGTTTGTATTTTCTGCCGAAAATACATAAAGACACCACTAATCCACCAGGGCGCCCAATAGTCTCTTCCAATGGAGGCTTGTTGGAAAATACATCGATTTTTTTGGATACTTTTCTTTCAAAATATGTATTGAATTTAAGATCATATTGTAAAGACAGTTCAGATTTTTTGCGGAGGATACACGATGTCCAATGGGAAGAAGGTTATCATATGATAGCATTGGACATTTGTTCTTTGTACACATGCATTGAACAGACTATGGGGGTATCCGCTTGTATGTATTTCCTCAAGAGTAGACATATCAGCCTTTGGCAACATAATCAGATGTTAGAGACAATGATGTTGTTCTGCTTACAACAGAACATTTTCCTCTTTGAGAAATCAGTTTATCGACAACGATCTGGTACCGCCATGGGTACCTGTTTCGCCCCCAGCCTGGCGAATTTGTTCCTGGGCTGGTGGGAGGAACAGGTGGTCTGGTGCGGAGGAATTCGAGCGATATACCGATCACATACTGGTATGGATTAGGTATATCGACGACTTATTCCTGATTTGGGATGGTTCAGAATCTAAGGCAAAGGAGTTCATCCAAGAGCTAGGAGTAAACAATTTAAATCTAAAGTTTACCCATAAGATCAGCACAGTATCCTGTGAATTCCTTGACACAATAGTTGAGATTAAACAGAACAGAATTACGACACGTCTGTTTCGCAAGGAAACAGCTGGAAACACTGTGCTGCATGCGGCGAGCCACCATCCCACCCCCTTGGTACACAGTATCCCGTACGGGGAGGTGTTGCGGGCACGCCGTAATTGCAGCACAAATGAGGGTTTTCAAATCGAACAGGACATTATTACGACACGTTTCAGAAATAGAGGCTACAAGGAAAGTGTTATAAAAAAGCCAATGAGAAGGTCAATAACATTACACAAAGCGAGCTGTTATTTAATCCATCGACTAGTAAAATTAAGAAACTCGCGTACAAAGACAACTTAGCACCCAGGATGATTACTACCTTTAGTAGAGGTGCATGGGCCCTAAAGAAAGCCATGAGGGCACATTGGAACCTACTAGTGGCAGATCCCATAATAGGTAACAGTGTAGGCAACAGCCCACAAGTCACATATAAACGAGCTAGATCGCTGAGGGATCGCCTAGTACATAGCTATACCCCTGATAATCCACCCACATGTTGGTTAAAGGCATTAAATGGCTTTACTACTTGTGGAACATGTAAAGCCTGTCATAATGGAAAGAACTGTAAGGAATATGCAACACGTTTGGGCGGAGTAAAGAAAATTACACAAATCATCAACTGTAATAGTGATTTTACTGTCTACGTGCTGGAGTACCCTTGTGGTCTCCAGTACGTAGGCAGCACTAAACTCCCATTGAAGTCACGTATATTGCAGCACCTACGAGCCATTAAGAACTGTGACTTCAACTATCCAGTGGCTCAGCATTTTGCCGTGAAACATAAGAGTAATAACCGCTATCTACTATTCTATGGAATAGATAGAATTCCAGCACATATACGGGGAGGAGACAGGGAGAAAAATCTCAGGGTTCTGGAGTCCAAATATATCATCGAATTGGATTGCAAAATACCAAAGGGTCTGAATGGAGGAGAGGAACTTGCCACACATATAGGCCGTTAGATTATAGCCTTATCAAATTGACTGCTCTTTGTTATTTTAAGTGGTTTTTATTCCAATGGTCAGAAGATATTGTCACTTCACAATTTTAATGTGGACCTTTATATTGGGGTACTGGTTATTAATTTAAAATTCCTTTGGCGGCCAGTATAAAGTAGCCAGGCCGCAATAGTGGCTGTACTACTTTGGCACGCTATAAAATTCTAAGATATTGAATTTACAGATCCCATACTCCAGGTCCTTTTCTCTCTTTTTTCATTATTATCTTATGTACACTTATCCCTCACAGTCCCTTTCTCCCGTTAGCACCTCTTATAAGGTCAACTTCCTTTTCTCAAGTAATATTCTCTGAAATATGACGACATAGTACACAGTTTGTAGAATGTAGAGTTTATGTTTTATTATAGGACACCTGGTTTAAGGGCATTTGCCCAGTATCGAATAGAAGTATACTATTCTACTATTTTGCTGTAATGTATAGGCACTAAACATACTCATTCAGGCATTTGCCTTGAAGGAGCCGATATTCTTTGAAATAGCTGTAGCAGAGATATATTGGGACAAACACCGCACTGAGGTATTGCAGCCCCAATATAACTTAATCATTGCTTATTTGCATTTGGCTCATTTGGGTAGTACATTTCTCAAATTGTGGATATGTGCATGGTGTCTGTCTCAGACAGTAGAAATATGTATTCGTATGAACCAGATTGCCGCAACCTTGAATAAACTTTATTGGTTGCAATTCGGGCTGCACTAGACGGCGAAACGATTTCAAATCCGTCGACGGCATTGCCGATCTTAAGCATAGATTGTACATTGCATTTGATAGCATTATAATACACACTGCCAATGATATGTTAGAAAAAGAAAAAAATTCAAAAATTTAATTTCGCCAATTGGAAAGTCAATATGTTGATATTTTGTATGAAAACTTTATCAATTGTTACTATGACTCGGAGTACAAAGCTACAATTTTGTAAGTGTAAGAATGTATTTGCTTTGCTGCAACTCTCACTGCAAATTTAGTTGGAGTGTATAATTAATTGTGCAGTTATTTTCTTTGATTTGCGTGTTGAGATTAACCAGCGTGGGTTGTATCAGAAGCAGTAGTATATTTTTTCTATGTCGTCCAACTGTTAGATGTATTTCTATAGGCGATAGAGACACAGGAAGTTGCTTGACAAAGGCTTAACGCCGAAACGCGTCGCCCTTTTGCTGGTGCACAATAAATTTTTGTGCTTTTTCTGGTGTGCCGCATCTTGTTATTTTTGTCATTGGGGCTGAATACGAGAAATCCTCTATATATATATATATATATATATATATATATATATATTATCTACTGGCAGTCGCCAGTAGATAGTTATAGTTACAACCTATTATCCATAGGAAATCCGCGACATTCTATTTGAAATAACGTTGGCGCCGGTTGACGAATCTTCGTGAAAGTTTCCAACTTGTTGGGGCGCTCCGCTCCTACCCTGAAAGTCTCGGGGTGATACGTGAAGCGGGGGCCGAGAAAAAGGGGGTCCCAAAACGCGTTTTCCCCATTCATTTTTCCATAGGAACCTTTAGTCGCAGCTACAGCCCGAACTGCTGAACGGAATTACACCAAATTTGGCAAAGAGGTAGCCCTTGGTTCAGACTGGTGCCTTTTGCTTAAATGGTGTAAATCCGTTCAGTAGTTCCTGAGAAAATCAAAAGTAAAAGTACATATATATCTATGGGCGCGTCGGATACGCGTACCCTCAGCGCACCCTGCGCGCACCGTCCCGATCACGAGCTGCATGCTAATTGGCTGTCAGCTGGCTGTCAACATTCCGATTCAGGAAGTGTTGGCAGCCATTTTGTCCTCGGTAGAACCGAGGGACAGAAACAAGTGCGCAAGCGCAAAAGGGGGCAGGGTAGAAACACCCTAACCCCTAGGTGTGCTCAGGGGTCCCACAAGGACCCCCTGGGCAGAAAAAGATATTTATTTATTTTTAAATCGGCGGGATGCGCTTAGGGTGCGCGTATCCCGCCGAGAAAAAAAAGAAACAAGTGCGCAAAACGCACAAAGGGGGCAGGGTAGAAACACCCTAACCCCTAGGCCTGCTCAGGGGTCCCACAAGGACCCCCTGGGCAAAAAGCATTTTTTTTTTTTTAAATCGGCAGGATGCGCTCAGGGTGCGCGAATCCTGCCGAAAAAAAATCGAAGCGCGGTCTCCGCGCTCGATGTTAGTTGGCCCCGGGTGGCCCAAGTCCCGGGGGCATGGTGGGGGGATAATTTAATGTGTGGGGGCCTCAAAGGGCCCCTCAAGCCCCGGGACCGCCACCCCCGGGGCTTTTAAAAATGGTGCGGGAGGGCTCTGAGCCTCCCGCAGCCCCGGGGACCAGAACCTCCCGGGGCTTTTTAAAATAATTTAATAACCTGTGTGGGGGCTCCAGCCCCCACACGCCCCGGGACCGCCACCTCCCGGGGCACTAACAAATTAAAATGGGGGTCCGTTTTGGACCCCGAGCCCCGGGACCACCACCTCCCGGGGCTGTGCTGATGTAGGGAGGGGGGCCGCGCGGCCCCCTCCTGGAGCCTGTGGTGGCCCTGGGGACCGCCACCCCCAGGGCCGGCTCCTGCAGTGTCCCGGGTGCCTACCCCCGGGACACTGCTGTTTGCAATGCGAGGCTCCCGTCCTGTCATTGCAAACTTGCTTTGTATATTGGAAGAGAGAACAGGAAACCTGCTCTCTCTTCCAATATCCAAAGCCGATTGCTTTTCCACATGGGGAGCAGCAATGCCGGCTCCCAAGGGACGTGGGGAGCCGGCGGGACTGTGGGGGCATTGGGGACCCCCCCACAGTCCCCAACGGAGAGGGCCAGCCCCGGGGGATGGGGTCCCCGGGGCAAGTAGTGGCCCAGGAGGGGGGCCACGCGGCCCCCCTCCCCAAATATGAAAAATTTAAAAAATTTATAAAAAGGAAAGGCCGGCCCCGGGGATGGGGTCCCGGGGCCTTAATGGCCAGAGGAGGGGGCCACGCAGCCCCCTCCAAAGAATAAAAATTAAAAGGCCATGCCCCGGGGGATGGGGTCCCCGGGGCCAATACTGGCCCAGGGAAGGGGGCCACGCGGCCCCTTCCCGTTTTTTTTTAATTAAAAATTAAAAAAAGGGGTAAGGCCCTGGGGGATGGGGTCCCCAGGGCATAAAAACAGGAAAAAGGAAGGGGGCTACACAGCCCCCTTCAGGGGAGCCACACAGCCCCCTTCAGGGGACAAAATTTTTTTTTTTTTTTAAACGATCGGGCCCGCAGGCCCCGCCCCTTCCTTCACCACTCTGCAAACGCGCCCCTGGCGCGTTTGCAGAGGGGAACGAATTCACCTTGAATACTGGGGGTCCCTGAGGGCCAACTAGCCCACCTGGAACCTCCAATATGCGCCAGGGGCTGCGTTGCAGAGACGTGTAGAGAGGGCCACACCCCTTTTACACCTCTCTGCAACGCAGCTCTGTGGCGCTTTTGGAGGTATATGGTGGGCTAGTTGGACTCCGGGACCCTCAGGATTCAAGGGGACTTAATCCCCCAACTTAAAACGCGCCACGGGTGCATTTGCACAGTGGTGAAGGGAGGCGGGGCTTCAGGTGACATGTGTGCAAACAGGCCCCGTGGCGCGTTTTAAGATGGGAATTAAATCCCTTCAATCCTGAGGGTCCCTGGGGGCCAAGTAGCCCAACAGGTACATCCAGAAAGCGCCACAGAGCTGCGTTGCAGAGAGGTGTAAAAGGGGTGTGGCCTCTCTACACGTCTCTGCAACGCAGCCCCCTGGCGCATATTGGAGGTTCCTGGTGGGCTAGTTGGCCCCTAGGGACCCTCAGGATTCAAGGGGACTTAATCCCCCAAATTAAAACGCGCAACGGGGCGCGTTTGCACAGATGTCACCTCAGGCCCCGCCCCTCCCTTCACCATTGTGCAAATATTCCTCTAAAATCAGCCGAAATACGAATTCCGATTTACTCACCTGTTATCAGGAGAGACCTCAGTGCTGCATCTTTCAGCCCAGTACTGGTCCTGAAAAGTAATTTTAACCGTACTTACCGGTAACTTGAATTTCCTTCATAGGCTAACATTGACTGGTTTCACTTGGAAATTCTTCTAAGTGTGGAGTTTTGGAACTTTAAAATATTCCTCTAAAATCAGCCGAAATACGAATTCCGATTTACTCACCTGTTATCAGGAGAGACCTCAGTGCTGCATCTTTCAGCCCAGTACTGATCCTCAAAAGTAATTTTAACCGTACTTACCAGTAACTTGAATTTCCTTCCATAGGATATCATTGCCTGCTTTTGCTGAAAAAGTTTCTAAGTGTTGATTTTTGAAACATACAAATATTCCTCTCAAATCAGCCGAAATCCGAATTCTGATTTGCTCACCTGTTATCAGGAGAGACCTCAGTGCTGCATCTTTCAGCCCAGTACTGGTCCTGAAAAGTAATTTTAACCGTACTTACCAGTAACTTGAATTTCCTTCCATAGGCTAACATTGACTGGTTTCACTTGGAAATTCTTCTAAGTGTGGAGTTTTGGAACTTTAAAATATTCCTCTAAAATCAGCCGAAATACGAATTCCGATTTACTCACCTGTTATCAGGAGAGACCTCAGTGCTGCATCTTTCAGCCCAGTACTGGTCCTCAAAAGTAATTTTAACCGTACTTACCGGTAACTTGAATTTCCTTCATAGGCTAAGATTGACTGGTTTTCAGCAAAAAGTTTCAAAGTGTTGATTTTCACAAACTACAAATATTCCTTAAAAATCGCCTGTATGACTTAAACGCATTCTTTCAACTGTTTACAGGAGATGCACCAGTGCTGGATCCAGGATCCAACACTGAGTAAGAAAAAGTAACGATAACAGTTTTTACCTGCTAAGTGAATTTCCTTCCATAGGATAACATTGGTGATTCTATGAGAAAAAGTTTCTGTGTCAACTTTTAAAATAAAATAATATTCCTTAAAAATCACGACTGTAACCAAAACGCTTTTACTCAACTGTTTACAGGAGATGTACCAGGACTGAATCTAGGATCCAGTCCTGTGGTTACAAAAGTAATCCATAAAGTAACTAATTGCATTTAACTAGAAATTCACATTGAGCTGAATGTTGCATTGTGTTTGAAAATGTGTTGCCCATTGCAACAACTGTAACTACTGTACTTAAAAGTCTATTGCCTATGTGCAAAGTAATTAAACTAAAGTAATTCATTCTGAGAAAGTATTTTTTGTAATGTAATGTATAATGTAATTACAATGTAATTTAAAAATAAAATATGTAAAAAAAATTGTTTCTAAAAATTTGGAAATCAGTATGAAAAAAATTTATATAACAATTAATACATTTAAAAATTGTCATTTACAAAACCTTTGAAATTCACTGAAAAAACCGTAGGTTTCAGGCACATTATAGTTAGAAATTAGCATTTAAAAACCTTTGAAATTCACTGAAAAAACCATAGGTTTCAGACACGTTATAGTTACAAATTAGCATTTAAAAAACCTTTGAAATTCACTGAAAAAACCATAGGTTTCAGACACGTTATAGTTAAAAATTAGCATTTTAAAAACCTTTGAAATTCACTGAAAAAACCATAGGTTTTAGGGACAGTTTTAGTTACTTGGACATTGCACTCGTACAAAACCCGTGAAATTCCCACGTTATAGTTAGTTCAGCTAACTATAACTCGCGCCCGCAATGCACTGCTGATGACGTCACATATTACATCACTCATGACATGGTCAGTGACATCACTGATGACATCTCAAATGACATCACTGATGACATCATCCACGTGATAATCTGATGCACCTCCTCACACCCTAATATAACCTTTGATACACCCACTCTAAATTACAGACTGCCATTCGCAAAACCATAGACACTCCAACACCAATAACTACATACCCACTCACTGATTCTTAGGTCTACACACACACATCCACTCACTCACCCGTACAGTCACTCATACTTACGGTCACTCAGTACAGGACTATCATATGCACTCTTACTCCTATATAGACACTCAAACAACGCCACTCATCCATAGAGATACTCACACACCTAGTCAGTCATGCAAATAATTAAACACACTGCCATTTAATCACCTATACAGTTATACACACACCAGCTCACTTACTCATACAAATAGTAGCACATTGTTACGCTCTTATACAATCACTGATACAAGCACACACTCATCCATACAGCCACTATCACAATCACTCACTCTTGCTTATAGCTATTTATATACTCCAACACACATATATACTGCCTTTCACATATGTAGTTACTCACACATGTACCACTGGGACATACATTCACTCACTAACACACTCTTACACACACTTACCCACCCATACAGTCTATCACAGATGCACTCTTGAAACCATCCACCCAGTGAATCACCCACTCACACATCTATGCACAGAGTTGCACACACCCCTCCCACACAAACACTCAAGGAACCCATACAGATACTCAGACAAGCATTCAATAACTCATATAGACACTCATTTAGCTATTCACAAACACATGCAGCCACTTACACAGCAACAGACAGACGGATACAGACATTCACCCAGTTTAGTCACTAACCCATGCATTCAGTAAGATACGTTAAATCACTCACTTATAGAGTCAGTCACGCACCTACTAAATCATCCATACAGACACTTACACACCCACTCATTCTTCAATACGTCTTTTCCTATATATATTAAAAATATTTAAACTTTACAGAAACACACAGTCACTGGATGATGTCATCAGTGATGTCATTTGAGATGTCATCAGTGATGTCATCAGTGATGTCACTGACCATGTCATGAGTGATGTAATATGTGACGTCATCAGCAGTGCATTGCGGGGCGCGAGTTATAGTTAGCTGAACTAACTATAACGTGGGAATTTCACGGGTTTTGTACGAGTGCAATGTCCAAGTAACTAAAACTGTCCCTAAAACCTATGGTTTTTTCAGTGAATATATATATATATATATATATATAGATATATATATATAAACCACCAGACGGTCCTCTCTCGACTCCACACACTCGCTTGCTTCCGCCGAAAAGGAACCACGAACCACTGGATATTAAGGCAAATAAGTTATTTATTGTTTCCTCGGATTACGCGTTTCGGGCAACACTTGCCCTTGATCACATACTCGTGAGGTTAGAACGCCTTCATTTTAAAGTGCAAAACCACGTGACAAAACACACAATAGACATAGTAAAAATACTAGAAATACTATCACCTATCCCAATAGAGCACAATATCCATTTTTTCCTCGTTATTTTCTCTCTTACTTTTCTTTGTGCAATAACCAATTTAGCCATAATCATGACATAATGTTCGTGAGTGTCAGTGATCCATCTATAAAAGAATAAAATTCATTAAATATCTTTAACAAGCATTTTTGGCATTTGTCATAATTCCAACATCATTGATACTCCTTGGCCAAATATGTGGTTGCACTGCCTATTTTTAACATCTATGTAAAATACTACTATTCGGGATCATCTTCTATAATAAAATATTCTTTAAAATATTTTTTTTAAATATTTCAAATAATTATAAAAAATGGGATAAATCCCTTTTTATTCTCCCACAGTTATATATCTACATAAATGCTGACAATAACAAACAACTGCCCAAATGTCATATTTCATAGATTGGAAATGGGATAAATCCCACTAGTGCCCTTCAATTTAAATATTAAAAATACTAAGGGGCCGATTCCGATATCGGCCGGTAGTGCTCCGAATCGGATTCGGATTCACCGGATCCGATTCGGAGCCCTGTTTCCCGACCGAATCGTATGCGTGTCCGGCCGAGCGAGTACGATGCAAGCACCCGCGAAATCGCCGACCGATTCGAACGCGGCTTCAACACGCTCCGACCGACTCGCATGGACACGACTTCGCACCGCGCTATGGAGACGTTTCCCGGCCGGGTAAGTACGATGCGCGCCGCGAGCAGTCCGACCGACTCGCGCCGTCCGGCTCGAAAAAGCTGTCGGAGCCGGACTTTGGGGTCCGCGTCGGACCCCCTGTACGCGTTGGCGCGCGAGTCGCACACAGGGGGACCCATGGGTCCCCCTACCTGTGCATGTACGCCGCGATGCGCATGGACGCGTACACGCTGTAGGGGCGCCCTTGTCCGCCTCGCACCCATTGAGTCAATGGGAGCCCGTGTACGCGTTGTACGACAGGCTCCCATTGACTTCAATGGGAGTCCGACCGACTCGAGTCCGATAGCATGCGTGCGCATCGTACTCGTTCGGTCGGACTGCTAGGGTCCGATTCGGTCGGAATTCTCTCCGGGTCCGGCTCGGTCAGAGAGATTTCCGGCCGGAATCGGAATCGGCCCCTAAGTGTACCAACATCTTACCTAATGTGCAAAATAGCCAATATTAAAGTGCAAATGCAAAATACATCACATATATCATAAAAAATACCACACTAAAATGAATCTCATTCGGGCCTTGGCCAAATTGGTTCCATCGGAACCGGAGTTTCCAATTCCGACCGAACCAACTCCGGACACATGGTTCAACAGCTGCCATCAACAATATCATTATTCTAACCCTCTTCTTATAAACGGATACAGAATTCATATTACTTTTGACAAAAAGACTTTTCTTAACCAAAGACTGTTGCCTACACTAAAAAACAGCAATCTTAATCAAACACATAAACAATTGGTCCCAATTGATATCTATAAGAAATTGTGTAGGTCTTCAGTATTATTCAAACCATATGGAAATTTGCTGTCTAGCTCCAAAATCAATTTAGATTCCATTTGCCTGAGAGCTTTTCTCGATCACCCCCTCTTCGTGTTTTTGGAATGGCTGCCACCACAAAATAACTCAAACAATTTAAATCATTATTATGCGTTTGTCTAAAATGGCGAGCCACCGGATAAGCTGAATCATTGTTCACCTACAATCAAAATCTAACAGTGCCTTTCTTTGAATGGGAAGATCTTGATGGACTGCTCTCTTTTGTATTGTGAATATGGTTCATTAACAATCATTACTCATATTTGACTTATTTGAGTGCTGGGCCAACCTTTGTTTAATTTGTTGAAGTGACTTGCATGTCATCTCTTTGGGGCACATGGAGGCCCTTTGCACCAATCTCAAGATAGGAAATATAGCCTAGATAAGGTACTTTGACTGGTGCAGGACGTTTGCCTTGTCCTCTCTTTGTGTGTTGAGCTTTATATATATATATATATATTAGCTACTGGCGGTCGCCAGTGGGTAGTTATAGTTAGGACCTCGTTTCTATTCAAAAAGTGTTTTTTCTTTTGCCAATATCTTTGGCGCCGGTTGACGAATCTTTGCAAAATTTTCAAAACTAATGGGGCGGTCCGGTCAGCTCTTGTCTTGAAAGTTTCGGGGTGATTCGTCAAGCGGGGGCCAAGAAAAAAGGGGGGTCCCAAAACGCGTTTTCCCCATGTTAATATCCATGGGAAACTTTAGACAAAGCTACAGCCCGAACTGCTGAACGGAATTACACCAAATTTGTCAAAAAGGTAGCCCTTGGATCAGAAAGAGCCCTTTTTTTAAATGGTGTAAATCCGTTCAGTAGTTCCTGAGAAATTAAAAAAAGAAAAATATCGATATCTGAGCACCGAGGAGGGTTCGCGAACCCGCCCGTGCACGAGCTTCACTCTGATTGGCTGCCAACACTCCAAACCAGGAAGTGTTGGCAGCCATCTTGTGACTGGGTAGAACCGAGTCACAAGAAAACAGTGAAATACAGGTTAAAAAACAAGAAAAGGGGGCAGGGTACATACACCCTGACCCCATAGGCCTGCTTAGGGGTCCCACAAGGACCCCCAGGGCCAAAAAAAGCATTTTTTTTTTTTTTAAATCGACCGAATTTGTGCTGGGGGCGCAAATCCAGTCGAGAAAAAAAAAAAACGAAGTGCGGGCTCCCGTGCTTCGTTTTTGAAAGCCCCCGGGTGGGCCAGGTCTCGGGGGTACTCATCAATTAATTTGCGGGGGCCCGTGGGTGCCCCCGCAGCCTCGGGGACTGCCACCTCCCCGGGGCTTATTTAATTGTATGCAGGGGCACTGCGGCCCCCTGCAGTCCTGGGGACCGCCACCTCCCCGGGGCTTTAAAGAAAATGCGTGGGGGGGTCCAAATCCCCCCACGCTGCCCCGGGGACCGCCACCTCCCCGGGGCTTTGATAATAAAATGCGGGGGGCACGCGGCCCCCCTGCAGCCCCGGGGACCGCCACCTCCCCAGGGCTCTTTTTTAAAAAATAAGAAAATGTGTGGGGGGGGCAAGAGCCCCCCACACCCCCGGGGACCACCACCTCCCCGGGGCACATACTCATTTGCATGCGGGGGTCCGTAGCAGACCCCCGGGCCCCAGGGACCACCACCTCCCCGGGGCTTTGTACTTGATGGGAGGAGGGCCATGCGGCCCCCCTCCTGGAGCCCTTGATGGCCCTGGGGACCGCCACCCTCCAGGGACGGCTCCTGCAATGTCCCGGGCTGCCCACCCCCGGGACATTGCTGTTTGCTATGGCAGGGCGGGAGCAGGAAACCTGCTCTCACTTCAACAAAGCAAAGCTGATTGCTTTTGGGCAAGGGGAGCTGCATGTCAGCAGCTCCCCTAGCTCAAAAGCAATGCCGGCTCCCGCAGGAGGCGGGGAGCCGGCAGGACCGCAGGGCATTCGGGCTCCCCCCGCGGTCCCCAAGTCCAGGCCCGGGAGGGGGGCCACACGTCCCCCGTCCCGTGAGTTTTTTTTCTTTCTTTTTTTTCTTTTTTAAATTATTGTTTTTCTTTTTCTGCCAGCCTTTGAAGCTGGACAGGCTGGCATTGGTGGGTCACGTGACCTCTCGCCCTGCTGCCTTCATCGCAGTAAAAGCCTCGCACACTATCTCCAGTTTGCCTCTCGAGGCACGCGGGCAGGTCATTTTCATTTTTTTTTCTTTTTACTTTTTATTTAATGTATGATTACAATGTTACGAGTAGCACTTTAGTTCTCAATAATTTACAGGTACATCGATGAGAGCGAAAAATCATACAGATATTAAACCAAAATATTTTTTATAAGAGAAGAAAAATTATATTGTGTCCGTAACATTTCCGTAACATTTCCTCAAGCACAGTTTTATAAATTTTTAAACCCCACTCCCTCCCCTCCCACCCCGGGGTTGGCCATCCGTTTTAGATGCATTTTTTGTCTGGGGTGCTAAAGAGTACTGAGACGAAAATGACTTAAGCCACTACACTTATCTCTCGAGCCATCTGGTCAATGGTTCCCAAACTTTCAAGCCTTTCGAGCGGGATCGTAGCCCTCTTTTTTCATATATGGCTTTTTCAAAATTATAGTTCGCCACTAGTCGTGTTAACCATTGATGATAACCAGGGGGGGGATGGATCTAGCCAGGCTGAGGCTAAGGAAAGTCGATATACTGCCATACCTATGAAAATCAGTTGCTCTCCCGGCTTCCCTTGGATTTCCTGATCTACCCCTAGGCAGATCAAGGCTGATGAAAGACTTATATCCCTCCCTAGCACCTCTTTGAAAAAAAATTCGATCTCCAATTTTAAGTTGTTTAATGTAGCGCAGGAAGCAAACATGTGATTAAGATCCGCCTGATACAGAGAACATCGAGGGCATAAGGTCCCCTTCCCTGTTCCCCATTTCGCAATCTTTCCTGGGGTATAGTAGAGCGAGAAGCAGGTTTTATAATACTGCGCCTGGAGCCGTGCTGGTATTAAATTTTTTTGTGCTAGTTCAGTTGAGTGAAAAAATAGGTCTTCTGAAATGTCAATTTCCTCTTTCCACTTACTAGCCCTCATTCCCAAGTCATCCGGCATTAAAGAATTAAGGGAGTTATACACAGTTCCTATAGATGGATAATTCTGCCTCATATTATCTAGAATAGGATTGTTAATGAAACCTAGTGGGCCGCCACATTTCTTGCTAAGGAAATCACGTATTTGCAAATACTTGTAAAAATCCCTCCAGTCTAATCCATATTGTTCTTTAAGAGTTTCAAAAGAAGCTATATCGGAAAGAGAATAGAAATCTCCGAGTTTGGACAGGCCTTTATCTTGCCATTTTTTTTATTGTTGAGTCTTTAAAAATTTCGGGCAGATTAGAGTTGTTATAAATTGGTGAGTAATAGTTCAAGCGGCCCAATCCTAACACTTTACGGACCGCTTTCATGGTTTTATAGCCAGCAGCCAGTGTCTTGAAGCGGACCTTTTTGTAATGGATTCATTCCGAAACCTCCACGTCCATCCCCAGGCATCTTTGCCCATTATGAGTTCAATAGGTGTAGGTATGTTTCCCAGGAGGTTGTCTATTGGCTTGTCAGAAAAAAGGGTGTGATTATGCAAAAGAGTGGTTGCCCAATAGTAAAGTCTGATATTTGGAAGGGCCAGTCCGCCCCTATCCTTTGGTAGTGAGAGGAACTTATATGCTCTTCTAGGTTTTTCATAGGCCCAAATAAATCGAGAAAACAGATCTTCGATCTTTTTCAAACAATTGGTACTAAATTCTAGCGGGATGGCTCTTATAAGATACAGGAATTTAGGAAAAAAAGCATTTTAATTATATTACATCTGCCAATTATCGAAAGATGCAAATTATGTAATCGATTTAGCTCAGGTTTGATTTTATCTATCAGGGGGTCAACATTACAATCAACTAACTTTTCGACACTGGCCGTAATATCTACTCCCAGATATGTAGCCCTTTCCATCTGCCTGATGTCGTCGCCCATACTAACATTCTTGCAAATAATCTGGGTTTTTGATCTGTTAAGGGAATACCCGGACAGAAGTCCATATCTCATCGCCTCTAATTCAACCTCCACCATAGATGTTTCAGGATTAGGAGTTACTAGAGCAATATCGTCGGCATATGCCAATACCTTGGTTTCCCAACCGTGAGTGATAATAGGGCTAATTCTTTGGTTGGCTTCCAAAACTCGTAGGAAGGGGTCGATATATACGGCGAATAGGAGAGGTGAACTAGGACATCCCTGGCGGGTACCTCGAGTAATTTTGAAAGTGTCAGTGAGTGCTACTGGGATTTGGTTAAAATAGTTCATGATATCGTTGAAATGAGTTTTGGTAGTTTCGGGATATAAATCTTGATAGTAAGTAAGAAACTCTCTGCGAATACCTTCTGGATCTGAGACTATAGCCTGGGTAGAGTCTTTCACTGCAGTAATAATATTCCGTGTGGCTTTTTGTCTGGCCCTAATCGCGAGGTGATGTCCGACCTGCTCGCTACACTCATAGGCCTCCTTTCTCCAAGTCTCCAATCTATCTGCAGCTCTTTTGGCTATTACTTCCATGACCGCTGATTTGGCTGACATTATTTTAACCAGTGCATCTGCCGGGTCGTCGCCGTCCCTGAGCGCAGTGATTAAGTTTTCTTCTGCAGCGGCTAGTCGGGATTGCAGAGTATCTAAAAGCTGACGTTTTTCCCAATTAAAGCAAGCGAAAAGCTCAGGGTCTCTCCTCTTATTGAAGCTTTCAGTGCGTCCCAAACCACTTCGATCCCAGTACTGCTTAGGTTTTCCTTAATAAATAGAGGGATCCAGTGCCTCATATGTTTACAATATTCATCATTTAATAGTAAAGAACGTTCAAAAGTCCAGCTAGCCAAATCTCGATTAGCCACTGTTACCCCTCTTATTTCCAGTACTAAAGGATTATGATCCGACACGATGCGTGGGGTCTTTTCTATTGTACACAAATGAAGAATAGAGTGAGATATAAAGATGAAATCTAATCTCACAAGCTTATTGTGTGGAAAGGAATAGAAGGTGTGGCGGGAATCAGAGGGGTGTTGTGAATGCCAAATATCAGTGAGTGCCTGTTCATGACTTAAAGTCCTCAGGGCCTTGAAGACCTTGGGTTTCCTACCGCTATAATTCCAATTTTTATCTGAGGTTATACTCTGATTAGCGGGCAGATTTATATTAAAATCACCACGGATAATGATAGGTAGAGGCCACTCAGCCAATTCGTTATTCAAATAATCAAAAATGTTGGGGTCATCAACGATGCTGCCATAAACCGTACATATGGTGAGTAAATCTCCATTTTCCCTGCGGCACTCCGTAATAACCCACCTCCCATTTTGATCAGCTGATGTACGTAAAAATTGAAGTGAGCGTTTGGCGGTTAATATTGCCACCCCCGTGTCCTGGTACTTTGTGTTGTGGCCCCTATTACTATAAAACCGAGTGAATCTAGAAGGTGGATCTGTGTTCTATCAATATGTGTTTCCTGCAGACATAGGATATCTGCTCTAAGTAATCGAAGCGCAGTAGCAGTGTTGCGACGTTTCTTAGGATCGTTTAGGCCACACACATTAATTGTTGCGATACGTAATTTACTCATTTTGTTCCATAAAATTATTCCAGTTCACATACCCCCAAACCAGATAAGAAAAAGAAAATCGAGCCGTCCCTCTTGGTGCCAACCCCTTCCCAGTCCCTACCCCTTCCCCACCCCACTGGGAGCCCCCCCCCTCCCACCACCTACCACTGAGACTACCTGGCTCAGCCTAAGCCAGGGTGAGGGCATCTGAGCAATCAGGGCCCCGTGACCCCCCCCGATCTGACCCCTAGCTTAAACTATGCACCCCATCTGTGCTGAAATCCATTTGTGTTCATTTGCCCGTGCGTTAAAAAAAACCAAAAAAAAAAAAAACTATATAATTCTTCCCCCCCTATTATTTATCACTTATTGAAGACTTTTGAAAGCATTAACCCTTAAGCATTAGGCTTTTTTTTTTTTGGGGGGTGTTTACTTTGTGACCCTTGTTGACTCTGTAATCTCCTGCAGGTAGGATTGGGCCTGAACTTCAGAAGTGAAGCTGCGCGTAACTCCCTTGTAGATAATTTTAAGGCGTGCCGGATTCTGTAGATATACCGTTGCTCCTAATTGTTGAAAAGGAGCAAAGAGTTGTCTTAGCCTCCATCTTCGCTCCACTGTGGCATGGGCAAAGTCCGGCCTGGTGAAAAAAGTAACTCCATTGAATTCCCTCTTGCTTGTTGGTCTTGCTAAGTCATAGAGTGTCTGGCGTAGGAGAAAATTGCCAAAATACACTAACATAGTGCGAGGGTACTGCGGTGAGGACTGGAGACGTTTGGAAGGTGTTAATGGGAAGCGGTGAGCACGCTGTATCTCCTTATCCCAGTCCCAGGAATGCAGCTCGGGAAACGCGCCTTTGAGAAGCGTGATCATATAGGCCCTGGGGTCGCTCCCTTCCACCCCTTCCGAGATCCCAAGAAAGCGAAGGTTGTTACTTCGCATTCTGTTCTCTTGTTCCTCGAGCTTCTGCATTAAGTCCTTGATTATCCCTTCATGCTCGTCACCCTGTACTTTCAGGGAGGAGACGTCTTTCTCCAGGTTCTCCGTGCGCACTTCGACTGACGACATTCTATCAGCAATTTCGGCACAAGTTCGACCCACTTTCCTTATTGCACCTTGTACCTTTTGTAGCTTGTCGATTTTTCCTATTGTCCGACTTAACTTCTTCTTGGAAGGTCTTAATTGAGTGTAAAACTTCTGCAAGGGTGGGATCATCCTTGCTTCTGGAATTACTACCCCCCGAGTCACATTTGGGTAAAGAGTTGCCGCCACGGCATACAGTACATTCTGAGGGAGTCGCCAGCTGAGAAGATGAATAATCCCACCTGAGTTCGGTATTGCTTCCGTGGTCCGAGGTCCTCCCACTCTTGCATCTACTTTGCCTTTTCTTTTTCACCCACACCTTCTCTTTTTGTGCCGCGGTTTGCCATAGAGCCTCTGCCTCTGAGTCCGTACTACTTCCCCAGTCATGTCTCCCTCCATCACTGGATGTGGATAATCCAGTCTCATACATCTCAGATTCGTCCGTTGCGGAGTGGATTTTCCCCCTTTTGTCGGGTGTCTTTGTCTGCTGATATGTTATATCAACTGGGTTCCCTTGTGGCATGGCACCCAGATTTGCAACCTCCTTAACAGTTGATTCTTTTTCGGTTGTCCTTACGTCTGGGTTTGGGAGATCCGCCGAGGGGCCATTCCTTACTTGCTCTGTCCCTACATCTGTATCATCGGGAGATGTCTCCTCTGCTGTGCCTGACTTTTCTTTCGGTGCGGAACTTGCTGGGATTGTGGTTGGATCTGAGATTGAGGTTGGGGTTTCTTGGACCATTGGCACAGTGGCAACGGAGTCTTGAGGCACGCCTCCGGCGCCTTCCAAGGATTTACCTAGCTCAGTTAAAGTGGGCCGGCCCTCAGATGGTGACCCTACAACAAGCTCGGCGTTGAGAATTTTCCCCTCAATAGAACCAAAAATATTTGAGATTAGAGGCTGAGAGCTAAGCGTTTGGGTAGTATCAGCAGGTTTAGGTTTTTTTGTTTGTAGTTTCTTTACTTGCTTGGTCGTTAGATCGGTTCTGTCTGCAGACTTCCCTCTATCTACTTGCTCCCTGCTTTTCACCCTCGAGTTTCCGGGCGCCTCTGAAAAATCTCTAATGTTCCGGGGTGCCCCGGCTGTGTAGCCGCAGCTTCGAGTTGCGACAGGGGATGACATATTATTATTTTTACTTTTGATAGTTTTTGCCCCTCGCCCCGTCATTCTTACTTGCTTGTCTTCTTTATCCAGGGGGGAAAGGATCCTCTGTCTCCGGTTTCTGCACAGGGTCCGGCTACAGTGCAGCGCGCTTCTCTCCGTGCCTGCGCTGGTCAGGAGCCGGTAGAAAGTCGATAGGATTACGTCGAGGCTGTGCGCCGTTGAGAGCCACCGCAGGACGATGCGGGACGAGGATGCTGGAGCCGCACGGTTCACCGTTGATGAGCCAGTCGGGCATCTCAATGTCTCTCGGTGTCCTTTCCGATCCTTGAACCATGCAGATATCACGGTGATCCTGAGGAAACCCTGCTGCTCCATGCGATGATGGGGATTATTGGCAGTTATGCATCGGGTCAGATACGAATAGGATTCAGCGTCTTGTATACCAGATACGATAGCATATCAGCGCTTGTTGGTGTCAGCTTAGGGGTCAGACCGGCGGAGCTCCATCGGGTAGCTTCTACTCAGTCGCCATCTTGCCTCCCGTCCAGTGAAATTTTAATTTAAAAAATAAACAAGGCCAGGCCCCGGGGGATGGGGTCCCCAGGCCAGAAATGGCCCAGGGGAGGGGGGCCACGTGGCCCCCCTCCCTGCAAATATAAATAAATGAATAAACCAGGCAAGGCCCCGGGGGATAGGGTCCCCGGGGCCAATATTGGCCCAGGGAAGGGGGGCCACGCGGCCCCCTTCACGTTTGTTTAAAAAAAGAAAATGCTCAGGCCCCGGGGAATGGGATCCCCGTGGCCAAAAGTGGCCCAGGGAAGGGGGGGCCACGCAACCCCCCTCCCATAAAATAAGAATAAAAACAATTAAAAAACAGCATCTCGCCGGAGGCCCCGCCCCCTCCATGCAGCCTCTAAGTTGGGGGATTAAGTCCCCTTGAATACTGAGGGTCCCTGGGGGCCAACTAGCCCACCAGGTACCTCCAGTAAGCGCCACAGAGCTGCATTGCAGAGAGGTGGTCTGAGGCCACGCCCCTTTTTACACCTCTCTGAAACGCAGCTCTGTGGCGCTTACTAGAGGTACCTGGTGGGCTAGTTGGCCCCCAGGGACCCTCAGGATTCAAGGGGACTTAATCCCCCGATTTACAACGTGCCAGGGGGTGCCTTTGCACAGTGGTGCAGGGAGGGGGCGGGGCCTGATATAACAAGTGTGCAAACACGCCCCCTGGCACATTGTAAATTGGGGGATTAAGTCCCCTTCAACTCTGAGGGTCCCTGGGGGCCAACTAGCCCACCAGGTACCTCCAGTAAGCACCACAGAGCTGCGTTGCAGAGAGGTGGTCCGAGGCCACGCACCTTTTTAGACCACTCTGCAAACGCGGCTTCTGGCGCACTGCTGGTGGGGCGATGAGGTCCTCTTGTGTCCTGAGGACCTCAGGACACAAGTGGACTTCATCCCCCGAGCAGCAGTGTGCCAAGAGGCACATTTGCAGAGTGGTGTAAAAAGGGGGTGTGCCTCGGACCACCTCTCTGCAATCAAGCTGTGTGGCACCTACTGGAGGTACCTGGTGGGCTACTTGGCCCCCAGGGACCCTCAGTATGCAAGGGGAATTAATTCCCCAACTAACAACGCGCCAGGGGGTGCGTTTGCAGAGTGGTGGAGAAAGGGGGCGTGGTCTTTGTCTACCTCTCAGCAATCCCACTGTGTGGGGCTTACTGGAGGTAAGAGGTAGGCTAGTTGGCCCCTAAAGGACCCCCAGCAGCAAAGGGGACTTGAATCCCCATCCAAGAGCGCCCCAGGGTGCTCGTTTGTAGAGTGGTGGGCAAAGGGGGCGTGGCCTGCTCTTTGAACTTAGCAATGCTGCTGTGTGGGACTTACTGGAGGTAATAGGAGGGATAGTTGGCCCCCAAGGATGTCCTTGGGGGCCAACTACCCCTCTTGTTACCTCCAGTAAATCCCGCACAGTGGGACTGCTAAGACGTCTTCGGAGGCCATGCCCCTCTTTCTCCACCATTCTGCAAATGTGCCTCCTGGCAGACTACGGGATGGGGGATGAAGTCCAATATACTCCTGAGGGACTTTGGCGGCCAAGAAGCCCTACTGCATTAGCCACATAATTCATCATCTGCACCCTAATCTGCAGATTTGAACAAAAAAGCCTTGTTTCTAGCAGAAATGGGTCACACGTTACCAAAAATGCAGCGACAAGTGTTACAGCGTGGTGGAAGGCCCTTTGCAAACCTAGAATGGTCACCTGTTACTTATTGCTAAATGTGGATGTTAAATTGGTACTAATGGTGTGCAAGCCACTCTTGCTTCCCTATGCGCCTCTCTTGCCTCTTTATGCATTTCTGTTGCTTCTTTATGCACGTTTCTTTCTTTTTCTGCACTTCTCTTGACCTCATTCTGCAAATCTCTTGTACCTTCTGCACCTCTCTTCCCTCTTTCTGCACGTCTGTTGCCTCTTTCTGCACCTCATTTGCTTCTTTCTGCACCCCTGTTGTCTCTTTCTGCACTCGTCTTCCCTCTTTCCGTACCTTTCCTGCCTGTTTTTGCATCTCACTTGCCTCTTTCTGCACTTTTCTTGCTTCTTTCTACACCTTTGTTGCTTCTTTCAGCAATTCTCTTGCCTCTTTTGTGCACTTATCTTGACTGTTTCTGCACATCTCTTGCCTCTTTTTGCACCTCTGTTGGCTCTTTCTGCAACTCACTTGCCCCTTTCTACACTTCTCTTGCCTCTTTCTGCACCCCTGTTGCTTCATTCTGCACATTTCATGCTTCTTTCTGCACCTGTCTTGCTTCTTCCTGCACCCCTGTTGTCTCTTTATGTACCTCTTTTGCCTCCTTCTGCTCTTTACTTGCCTTTTTCTGCACCTCTCTTCCCTCTTTCTGCACGTCTGGTGCCTCTTTCTGGACCTCATTTGCTTCTTTCTGCACACCTGTTATCTTTTTCTGCACTCGTCTTCCCTCTTTCTGTACCTTTCCTGCCTGTTTTTGCATCTCACTTGCCTCTTTCTGCACTTTTCTTGCTTCTTTCTACACCTCTGTTGCTTCTATCAGCAATTCTCTTGCCTCTTTGTGCACTTCTCTTGCCTGTTTCTGCACCTCTCTTGCCTCTTTTTGCACCTCTGTTGGCTCTTTCTGAACCTCACTTGCTCCTTTCTACACATCTCTTGCCTCTTTCTGCACCCATGCTGCTTCATTCTGCAATTTCCATGCTTCTTTCTGCACCTGTCTTGCTTCTTTCTGCACCCCTATTGTCTCTTTATGTACCTGTTTTGCCTCTTTCTGCACTTTTCTTGCCTTTTTCTGCAGTTCTCTTCCCTCTTTCTGCACGTCTGTTGCCTATTTCTGCACCTCATTTGCTTCTTTCTGCAGCCCTGTTGTCTCTTTCTTCACTCGTCTTCCCTTTTCTGTACCTTTCCTGCCTGTTTTTGCATCTCACTTGCCTCTTTCTGCACTTTTCTTGCTTCTTTCTACACCTCTGTTGCTTCTTTCAGCAATTCTCTTGCCTCTTTTGTGCACTTCTCTTGCCTGTTTCTGCACCTCTCTTGCCTCTTTTTGCATCTCTGTTGGCTTTTTCTGCACCTCACTTGCTCCTTTCTGCACTTCTCTTGCCTCTTTCTGCACCCGTGTTGCTTCATTCTGCACTTTCCAAGCTTCTT
Organism: Calotriton arnoldi; assembly: GCA_963921515.1. Classification (NCBI taxonomy): domain Eukaryota; kingdom Metazoa; phylum Chordata; class Amphibia; order Caudata; family Salamandridae; genus Calotriton; species Calotriton arnoldi. Next base: position 87,006 of record CAWUFW010015119.1, on the reverse strand, counting down.
TCTGCACCTGTCTTGCTTCTTTCTGCACCCCTGTTGTCTCTTTATGTACCTCTTTTGCCTCTTTCTGCACTTTTCTTGCCTTTTTCTGCAGTTCTCTTCCCTCTTTCTGCACGTCTGTTGCCTCTTTCTGCACCTCATTTGCTTCTTTCTGCACCCCTTTGTCTCTTTCTGCACTCGTCTTCCCTTTTTCTGTACCTTTCCTGCCTGTTTTTGCATCTCACTTGCCTCTTTCTGCACTTTTCTTGCTTTTTTCTACACCTCTGTTGCTTCTTTCAGCAATTCTCTTGCCTCTTTGTGCACTTCTCTTGCCTGTTTCTGCACCTCTCTTGCCTCTTTTTGTACCTCTGTAGGCTCTTTCTGCACCTCACTTGCTCCTTGCTATACTTCTCTTGCCTACTTGTGCACCCGTGTTGCTTCATTCTGCACTTTCCATGCTTCTTTCTGCACCTGTCTTGCTTCTTTCAGCACCCCTGTTGTCTCTTTATGTTCCTTTTTTGCCTCTCTCTGCCCGTCTGTTGCCTCTTTCTGCACCTCATTTGCTTCTTTCTGCACCCCTGTTGTCTCTTTCTGCACTCGTCTTCCTTCTTTCTGTACCGTTCCTGCCTGTTTTTGCATCTCACTTGCCTCTTTCTGCACTGTTCTTGCTTCTTTCTACACCTCTGTTGCTTCTTTCAGCAATTCTCCTGCCTCTTTGTGCACTTCTCTTGCCTGTTTCTGCACCTCTCTTGCCTCTTTTTGCACCTCTGTTGGCTCTTTCTGTACCTCACTTGCTCCTTTCTACACTTCTCTTGCCTCTTTCTGCACCCCTGTTGCTTCATTCTGCACTTTCCATGCTTCTTTCTGCACCTGTCTTGCTTCTTTCTGCACCCCTGTTGTCTCTTTATGTACCTCTTTTGCCTCTTTCTGCACTTTTCTTGCCTTTTTCTGCACCTATCTTCCCTCTTTCTGCACGTCTGTTGCCTCTTTCTGCACCTCATTTGCTTCTTTCTGCACCACTGTTGTCTCTTTCTTCACTCGTCTTCCCTCTTTCTGTACCTTTCCAGCCTGTTTTTGCATCTCACTTGCCTATTTCTGCACTTTTCTTGCTTCTTTCTACACCTCTGTTGCTTCTTTCAGCAATTCTCTTGCCACTTTGTGCACTTCTCTTCCCTCTTTCTGCACTTCTCTTGTCTCTTTCTGCACCCCTGTTGCTTCATTCTGCACTTTTCTTGCTTCTTTCTACACCTCTGTTGCTTCTTTCAGCAATTCTCTTGCCTCTTTATGCACTTCTCTTGCCTGTTTCTTCACCTCTCTTGCCTCTTTTTGCACCTCTGTTGGCTCTTCCTGCACCTCACTTGCTCCTTTCTACACTTCTCTTGCCTCTTTCTGCACACCTGTTGCTTCATTCTGCACTTTCCATGCTTCTTTCTGCACCTGTCTTGCTTCTTTTTGCACCCCTGTTGTCTCTTTATGTACCTCTTTTGCCTCTTTCTGCACTTCTCTTGCCTTTTTCTGCACCTCTCTTCCCTCTTTCTACACGTCTGTTGCCTCTTTCTGCACCTCATTTGCTTCTTTCTGCACCCCTGTTGTCTCTTTCTGCACTCGTCTTCCCTTTTTCTGTACCTTTCCTGCCTGTTTTTGCATCTCACTTGCCTCTTTCTGCACTTTTCTTGCTTCTTTCTACACCTCTGTTGCTTCTTTCAGCAATTCTCTTGCCTCTTTGTGCACTTCTCTTGCCTGTTTCTGCACCTCTCTTGCCTCTTTTTGCACCTCTGTTGGCTCTTTCTGCACCTCACTTGCTCCTTTCTATACTTCTCTTGCCTACTTGTGCACCCCTGTTGCTTCATTCTGCACTTTCCATGCTTCTTTCTGCACCTGTCTTGCTTCTTTCTGCACCCCTGTTGTCTCTTTATGTTCCTTTTTTGCCTCTTTCTGCCCGTCTGTTGCCTCTTTCTGCACCTCATTTGCTTCTTTCTGCACCCCTGATGTCTCTTTCTGCAATCGTCTTCCTTCTTTATGTACCTTTCCTGCCTGTTTTTGCATCTCACTTGCCTCTTTCTGCACTTTTCTTGCTTCTTTCTACACCTCTGTTGCTTCTTTCAGCAATTCTCTTGCCTCTTTGTGCACTTCTCTTGCCTGTTTCTGCACCTCTCTTGCCTCTTTTTGCACATCTGTTGGCTCTTTCTGCACCTTACTTGCTCCTTTCTACACATCTCTTGCCTCTTTCTGCACCCCTGTTGCTTCATTCTGCACTTTCCATGCTTCTTTCTGCACCTGTTATGCTTCTTTCTGCACCCCTGTTGTCTCTTTATGTACCTCTTTTGCCTCTTTCTGCACTTTTCTTGCTTTTTTCTAGACCTCTCTTCCCTCTTTCTGCACGTCTGTTGCCTCTTTCTGCACCTCATTTGCTTCTTTCTGCACCACTGTTGTCTCTTTCTTCACTCGTCTTCCCTCTTTCTGTACCTTTCCAGCCTGTTTTTGCATCTCACTTGCCTATTTCTGCACTTTTCTTGCTTCTTTCTACACCTCTGTTGCTTCTTTCAGCAATTCTCTTGCCACTTTGTGCACTTCTCTTCCCTCTTTCTGCATTTCTCTTGCCTCTTTCTGCACCCCTGATGCTTCATTCTGCACTTTCCATGCTTCTTTCTGCACCTGTCTTGCTTCTTTCTGCAAGCCTGTTGTCTCTTTATGTACCTCTTTTGCCTCTTTCTGCACATCTGTTGCCTCTTTCTGCACCTCATTTGCTTCCTTCTGAACCCCTGTTGTCTCTTTCTGCACACATCTTCCCTCTTTCTGTACCTTTCCTGCTTGTTTTTGCATCTCACTTGCCTCTTTCTGCACTTTTCTTGCTTCTTTCTACACCTCTGTTGCTTCTTTCAGCAATTCTCTTGCCTCTTTATGCACTTCTCTTGCCTGTTTCTTCACCTCTCTTGCCTCTTGTTGCACCTCTGTTGGCTCTTTCTGCACCTCACTTGCTCCTTTCTACACTTCTCTTGCCTCTTTCTGCACACCTGTTGCTTCATTCTGCACTTTCCATGCTTCTTTCTGCACCTGTCTTGCTTCTTTTTGCACCCCTGTTGTCTCTTTATGTACCTCTTTTGCCTCTTTCTGCACTTTTCTTGCCTTTTTCTGCACCTCTCTTCCCTCTTTCTACACGTCTGTTGCCTCTTTCTGCACCTCATTTGCTTCTTTCTGCACCCCTGTTGTCTCTTTCTGCACTCGTCTTCCCTTTTTCTGTAACTTTCCTGCCTGTTTTTGCATCTCACTTGCCTCTTTCTGCACTTTTCTTGCTTCTTTCTACACCTCTGCTGCTTCTTTCAGCAATTCTCTTGCCTCTTTGTGCACTTCTCTTGCCTGTTTCTGCACCTCTCGCCTCTTTTTGCACCTCTGTTGGCTCTTTCTGCACCTCACTTGCTCCTTTCTATACTTCTCTTGCCTACTTGTGCACCACTGTTGCTTCATTCTACACTTTCCATGTTTCTTTCTGCACCTGTCTTGCTTCTTTCTGCACCCCTGTTGTCTCTTTATGTTCCTTTTTTGCCTCTTTCTGCCCGTCTGTTGCCTCTTTCTGCACCTCATTTGCTTCTTTCTGCACCCCTGTTGTCTCTTTCTGCAATCGTCTTCCTTCTTTATGTACCTTTCCTGCCTGTTTTTGCATCTCACTTGCCTCTTTCTGCACTTTTCTTGCTTCTTTCTACACCTCTGTTGCTTCTTTCAGCAATTCTCTTGCCTCTTTGTGCACTTCTCTTGCCTGTTTCTGCACCTCTCTTGCCTCTTTTTGCACATCTGTTGGCTCTTTCTGCACCTTACTTGCTCCTTTCTACACATCTCTTGCCTCTTTCTGCACCCCTGTTGCTTCATTCTGCACTTTCCATGCTTCTTTCTGCACCTTTCATGCTTCTTTCTGCACCCCTGTTGTCTCTTTATGTACCTCTTTTGCCTCTTTCTGCACTTTTCTTGCTTTTTTCTAGACCTCTCTTCCCTCTTTCTGCACGTCTGTTGCCTCTTTCTGCACCTCATTTGCTGCTTTCTGCACCCCTGTTGTCTCTTTCTGCACTCTTCTTCCCTTTTTCTGTACCTTTCCTGCCTGTTTTTGCATCTCAATTGCCTCTTTCTGCACTTTTCTTGCTTCTTTCTACACCTCTGTTGCTTCTTTCAGCAATTCTCTTGCCTCTTTGTGCACTTCTCTTGCCTGTTTCTGCACCTCTCTTGCCTCTTTTTGCACCTCTGTTGGCTCTTTCTGCACCTCACTTGCTCCTTTCTACACTTCTCTTGCCTCTTTCTGCACTCCTGTTGCTTCATTCTGCACATTCCATGCTTATTTCTGCACCTGTCTTGCTTCTTTCTGCACCCCTGTTGTCTCTTTATGTACCTCTTTTGCCACTTTCTGCACTATTCTTGCCTTTTTCTGCAGTTCTCTTCCCTCTTTCTGCACGTCTGTTCCCTTTTTCTGTACCTTTCCTGCCTGTTTTTGCATCTCAATTGCCTCTTTCTGCACTTTTCTTGCTTCTTTCTACACCTCTGTTGCTTCTTTCAGCAATTCTCTTGCCTCTTTGTGCACTTCTCTTGCTTGTTTCTGCACCTCTCTTGCCTCTTTTTGCACCTCTGTTGGCTCTTTCTGCACCTCACTTGCTCCTTTCTACACTTCTCTTGGCTCTTTCTGCACCCCTGTTGCTTCATTCTGCACATTCCATGCTTATTTCTGCACCTGTCTTGCTTCTTTCTGCACCCCTGTTGTCTCTTTATGTACCTCTTTTGCCTCTTTTTGCACTTTTCTTGCCTTTTTCTGCACCTCTCTTCCCTCTTTCTACACGTCTGTTGCCTCTTTCTGCACCTCATTTGCTTCTTTCTGCACCCCTGTTGTCTCTTTCTGCACTCGTCTTCCCTTTTTCTGTACCTTTCCTGCCTGTTTTTGCATCTCACTTGCTTCTTTCTGCACTTTTCTTGCTTCTTTCTACACCTCTGTTGCTTCTTTCAGCAATTCTCTTGCCTCTTTGTGCACTTCTCTTGCCTGTTGCACCTCTCTTGCCTCTTTTTGCATCTCTCTTGCCTCTTTCTGCACCCCTGTTGCTTCATTCTGCACTTTCCATGCTTCTTTCTGCACCCCTGTTGTCTCTTTATTTACCTATTTTGCCTCTTTCTGCACTTTTCTTGCCCTTTTCTGCACCTCTCTTGCCTCTTTTTGCACCTCTGTTGGCTCTTTCTGAACCCCACTAGCTCCTTTCTGCACATCTCTTGCCTCTTTCTGCACCCATGTTGCTTCATTCTGCAATTTCCATGCTTCTTTCTGCACCTGTCTTGCTTCTTTCTGCACCCCTGTTGTCTCTTTATGTACCTGTTTTGCCTCTTTCTGCTCTTTTCTTGCCTTTTTCTGCAGTTCTCTTCCCTCTTTCTGCACGTCTGTTGCCTATTTCTGCACCTCATTTGCTTCTTTCTGCACCCCTGTTGTCTCTTTCTGCACTTGTGTTCCCTCTTTCTGTACCTTTCCTGCCTGTTTTTGCATCTCACTTGCCTCTTTCTGCACTTTTCTTGCTTCTTTCTACACCTCTGTTTCTTCTTTCAGCAATTCTCTTGCCTCTTTCTGCACTTCTCTTGCCTGTTTCTGCACCTCTCTTGCCTCTTTTTGCACCTCTGTTGGCTCTTTTTGCACCTCACTTGCTCCTTTCTACACTTCTCTTGCCTCTTTCTGCACCCCTGTTGCTTCATTCTGCACTTTCCATGCTTCTTTCTGCACCTGTCTTGCTTCTTTCTGCACCCCTGTTGTCTCTTTATGTACCTCTTTTGCCTCTTTCTGCACTTTTCTTGCCTTTTTCTGCACCTCTCTTCCCTTTTTCTGCACGTCTGTTGCCTCTTTCTGCACCTCATTTGCTTCTTTCTGCACCCCTAGTGTCTCTTTCTGCACTCGTCTTCCCTCTTTCTGTACCTTTCCTGCCTGTTTTTGCATCTCACTTGCCTCTTTCTGCACTTTTCTTGCTTCTTTCTACACCTCTGTTGCATCTTTCAGCAATTCTTTTGCCTCTTTGTGCACTTCTCTTGCCTGTTTCTGTACCTCTCTTGCCTCTTTTTGCACCTTTCCTTTGTTGGCTCTTTCTGCACCTCACTTGCTCCTTTCTACACTTCTCTTGCCTCTTTCTGCACCCCTGTTGCTTCATTCTGCACTTTCCATGCTTCTTTCTACACTTCTCTTGCCTCTTTCTGCACCCGTTGTCTCTTTATGTACCTCTTTTTCCTCTTTCTGCACTTTTCTTGCCTTTTTCTGCAGTTCTCTTGCCTCTTTCTGCACCTCTGTTGATTCTTTCTGCACTTCTCTTGCCTCTTTCTGCACCCCTGTTGCTTCATTCTGCACTTTGTATGCTTCTTTATGCATCTGTCTTGCTTCTTTCTGCAACCCTGTTATCTCTTTCTGTACTCGTCTTCCCTCTTTCTGTACCTTTCTTGCCTGTTTCTGCATCTCACTTGCCTCTTTCTGCACTTTTCTTGCATCTTTGTACACCTCTGTTTCTTGTTTCTGCACCCGTTTTCCCTCTTTGTGCAACTCTCTAGCCTCTTTTTTCACCTCTCTTCCCTCTTTGTGCACCACTCTTGCCTCTTTTTGTACCTCTGTTGCTTCTTTCTGCACTTCACTTGACTCCTTCTGCACCCTTCGTGCCTCTTTCAGCACCTCTGTTGCTTCTTTCTGCACTTCTCTTCCTTCTTTCTGCACTCCTCGTGCCGCCTTCTGCAACTCTGTTGCTTTTTTCTACAGATCTCTTGCCTCTTTCTGCACCTCACTTGCCTCTTTCAGCACCTCTGTTGCTTTTTTCTGCATATCTCTTGCCTCTTTCTGCACCCCTCTTTTCTCTTTCTGCACCTCTCTTGCTTCTTTCTGCATCCCGGTTCCCTCTTTCTGCACATTTCATGCCTGTTTCTGCATTTCTCTTGCCTCTTTATGTACCTCTTTTGCCTCTTTCAGCACCTCTGTTGCTTCTTTCTGCACTTCTCTTGCCTCCTTCTCCTTCTGCACCTCTTAGTTAGAGGTAGTTTTAATCCCCCTGCCCAATTATGTACTAGGGCCATACAGGGGAGGTCATGCCAATCACAGGGGTACCCCAACGCATAGTGTACCCTAGTGAATGTAGGTGTTTTCACTGTATTCTAAGTGTCTTTCAGCATAGCACTGGCTCCGGGCCTGGTTAGTCAGAGTCAGTTACCACCAGTACCCGTCAGCAAAAAGTTGGGGGCACAGAATGACTTTGCAACAAGGCCTCTTTTTGCTCCTCTGTTGGTTCTTTGTGCACATTTCTTGCTTCTTTCTGCACCTTTCTTCGTCATTCTGGACTTCTGTTGCCTCTTTCTGCATTTCTCTTGCTTCTTTCTGCGCCTTTCTTCCTCTTTCTTCACATGTCCTACCTCTGTAGGCATAGTTAGAAATTAGCATTTAAATAAACCTTTGAAATTCACTGAAAAAACCCACAGGTTTCAGGGACGTTATAGTTAGAAATTAGCATTTAAAAAACCTTTGAAATTCACTGAAAAAACTATAGGTTTCAGGGATGTTATAGTTAGAAATTAGCATTTTAAAAACCTTAGAAATTCACTGAAAAACCACAGGTTTCAGGGACGTTATAGTTAGTTGGACATTTCACTCATACAAAACCAGAGAAATTCGGCCGTTATAGTTAGTTCAGCTAACTATAACTTGCGCCCCGCAATGCACTGTTGATGACGTCACATATTACATCATTCATGACATGGTCAGTGACATCACTGATGACATCACTGATGACATCTCAAATGACATCACTGATGACATCACTGATGACATCATCCAGTGACTGTGTGTTTCTATAAAGTTTAAATATGTTTTATATATATATGCCAAGGTGTATTGAAGAATGAGTGGGTGTATAAGTCTCTGGATGGAGGAGTTAGTAGGTGCGTGACTGACTGTAAAAGTGAGTGATTAAATGTGTCTTACTGAACGTATGGGTTAGTGACTAAACTGTGTGAATGTCTGTATCAGTCTATCTGTTGTTGTGTAAGCTGCTGCATGGGTTGGAGAGTAGCTACATGAGTGTCTATATGGGTTATTGATTGGTTGCCTGAGTATTTGTATGGGTGCCTGAGTGTCTGTGTGGGTGGGTGGTGTGTGACTTTGTGCATAGAAGTGTGAGTGGGTGATTCACTGGGTGTATGGGTTCAAGAGTGTGTCTGTGAAGGGCTGTATGGGTGAGTGAATGTGCGTATGGCTGTGTTGGCGAATGAATGGATGTCTCAGTGGTATATGTGTGAGTAACTACATGTGTGAAAGGCAGTATATGTGAGTGTTGGAGTATATAAATGATTATATGTGAGAGTGAGTGATTGTGAGAGTGGCTGTATGAATGAGTGTGTTCTTGTGTCAGTGATTGTATAAGAGAGTAAGTATGTGTTAGTATCTGTATGAATAGGTGAGGTGGTGTGTGTATAACTGTATAGGTGAGTAAATGGGAGTGTGATTGATTCTTTACATGACTGACTAGGTGTGTGAGTAACTATGGGTGAGTGGCGGTGTGTGAGTGTCTGTATAGGTGTATGAGTGCATATGATAGTGCTGTATTGATGAGTGACTGTATGGGTGAATGAGTGGATATGTGTGTAGACCTAGGAATCATTGAGTGCGTATGTACTAACTGGTGTTGGTGTGTCTATGGTTTCGAAAATGGTAGTCTGTATTTTAGAGTGGGTGTATCAAAGGTTATATTAGGGTGTGAGGAGGTGCATCAGATTATCACGTGGATGATGTCATCAGTGATGTCACTGACCATGTCATGAATGATGTAATAATATGTGACGTCATCAGCAGTGCATTGCGGGGGTGCGAGTTATAGTTAGCTGAACTAACTATAACGGCCGAATTTCTCTGGTTTTATACGAGTGAAATGTCCAACTAACTATAACGTCCCTGAAACCTGTGTTTTTTTCAGTGAGTATATATATATATGAGGCAATTGTGTTTTAATGTGGACACCTGGGAACCTCAATTCTATGGCGGCATTTGAGAAAGTCATTACGACGAAACGCGTCATGCCTACGCCTTGGTTTTCAATAAAGCGAGTCTCCTGATGTACCCGCGTGGGCTCGTTCTTTTCAGGAGAAGAGAACATGGTTTTATATATATATATATATATATATATATTATCTACTGGCGGTCGCCAGTAGATAGTTATAGTTAGGACCTATTTTCCATAGGAAATCCGCGACATTCTATTTGAAATAACTCTCTTGCCGGTTGACGAATCTTCGCAAAATTTTCAAACTTTATGGCCCGCTCTGATCAGCTCCTACCCTGAAAGTCTCGGGGTGATTCGTCAAGCGGGGGCCGAGAAAAAACGTGTTTTCCCCAATCATTTTCCCATAGGAAAATTTAGACACGGCTACAGCCCGAACTGCTGAACGGAATTACACCAAATTTGGCAAAGAGGTAGTTCTTGGTTCAGAAAGAACCCTTTTTGTTAAATGGTGTAAATCCATTCAGTAGTTCCTGAGAAAATCAAAATGAAAATCACATATATATCTATGGCCGCGTTGGATTCGCGCACCCTCCCGATCACGAGCTGCATGCTAATTGGCTGTCAACACTCCAAACCAGGAAGTGTTAGCAGCCATTTTGTCCCTCGGTAGAACCGAGGGACAGAAACAAGTGCGCAAAACGCACAAAGGGGGCAGGGTAGAAACACCCAGACCCCTAGGTCTGCTCAGGGGTCCCACAAGGACCCCCTGGGCAGAAAAAAGCATTTTAAAAAATAAAAAAATCGGCAGGATGCGCTCAGGGTGCGCGGATCCTGCCGGAAAAAATCGAAGCGCGGTCTCCCGCGCTCGATGCAAATTGGCCCCGGGTGGCCCAAGTCCCGGGGGCATGCGGGGGTGTGGTTTATTGTTTATATGGGGGGCCTCTAAGGCCCCCCAAGCCCCAGGGACCGCCACCCCCCGGGGCTTAATAAAAAAAATGGTGCGGGAGGGCACTTTGCCCTCCCGCTGCCCCGGGACCGCCACCCCCGGGGCTTCTTTTTTAAATTTTAATAACGTGTGGGGGGCTCCAGCCCCCACACGCCCGGGACCACCACCTCCCGGGGCACATAGAAAATAAATGTGGGGGTCCGTTACGGACCCCAGAGCCCCGGGGACCACCACCTCCCGGGGCTGTGCAATTCAAGGGAGGGGGCCGCGCGGCCCCCTCCTGGAGCCCTTGATGGCCCTGGGGACCGCCACCCCCAGGGCCGGATCCTGCAGTGTCCCGGGGTGCCTACCCCCGGGACACTGCTGTTTGCAATGACAGGACGTCATTGCAAACTTGCTTTGGATATTGGAAGAGAGAGCAGGAAACCTGCTCTCGCTTCCAATATCCAAAGCTGATTGCTTTTCCACACGGGGAGCAGCATGTTAGCTGCTCCCCATGTGGAAAAGCAATGCCGGCTCCCAAGGGACGCGGGGAGCTGGCAGGACTGTGGGGGGATTGGGGACCCCCCCACAGTCCCCAACCAGAGGCCAGGCCCCGGGGGATGGGGTCCCCGGGGCCATAAGTGGCCAGGAGGGGGCCACGCAGCCCCCTCCCCAAATTAAAAAAATTTAAATAAAAATAAAAAGTGCAAGGCCGGCCCCGGGGATGGGGTCCCCGGGGCCTTAAATGGCCTGAGGAGGGGGCCACGCAGCCCCCTCCAAATCTATAAAATAAAAACCAAGGGCATGCCCCGGGGATGGGGTCCCCGGGGCCAATACAGGCCCAGGGAAGGGGGCCACGCGGCCCCCTTCCCGTTTTTTTTTTTATTTAAAAAATAAAATAAAATGCTCAGGCCCCAGGGGATGGGGTCCCCGGGGCCAAAAGTGGGCAAGGAAGGGGGCCACGCAGCCCCCTCCCATTAAAAAAAAAAAAAAAAAAAACGACCGGCATCGTGCCGGAGGCCCCGCCCCTCCCTGCAGTACTCTGCAAACGCGCCCCTGGCGTGTTTTAAGAAGGGGAAGTAATTCCCCTTGAATACTGGGGGTCCCTGGGGCCAACTAGCCCACCAGGAACCTCCAGTATGCGCCAGGGCTGCGTTGCAGAGAGGTGTACAGAGGCCACGCCCCTTTTTACACCTCTCTGCAACGCAGCTCTGTGGCACTTTTTAGAAGTACATGGTGGGCTAGTTGGACTCCAGGGACCCTCAGAATTGAAGGGGACTTAATCCCCCAACTTAAAACGCGCCACGGGCGCGTTTGCACAGTGGTGAAGGGAGGGGGCGGGCTTCAGGTGACATGTGTGCAAACAGGCCCCGTGGCGCGTTTTAAGATGGGGAATTAAATCCCTTCAATCCTGAGGGTCCCTGGGGCCAACTAGCCCACCATGTACTTCTAAAAGCGCCACAGAGCTGCGTTGCAGAGAGGTGTAAAAAGGGGCGTGGCCTCTGAACACCTCTCTGCAACGCAGCCTCCCTGGCGCATACTGGAGGTACAGGGTAGGCTAGTTGGACCCCAGGGACCCTCATGATTCAAGGGGCCTTAATCCCCCAACTTAAAACGCGCCACGGGGCGCGTTTGCACAGATGTCACCTCAGGCCCCGCCCCTCCCTTCACCATTGTGCAAATATTCCTCTAAAATCAGCCGAACTACGAATTCCGATTTACTCACCTGTTATCAGGAGAGACCTCAGTGCTGCATCTTTCAGCCCAGTACTGATCCTGAAAAGTAATTTTAACCGTACTTACCAGTAACTTGAATTTCCTTCCATAGGATATCATTGACTGGATTCACTTGGAAATTCTTCTAAGTGTGGAGTTTTGGAACTTTATAATATTCCTCTAAAATCAGCCGAAACACGAATTCCGATTTACTCACCTGTTATCAGGAGAGACCTCAGTGCTGCATCTTTCAGCCCAGTACTGATCCTGAAAAGAAATTTTAACCGTACTTACCAGTGATGTCATGAGTGATGTCACTGACCATGTCATGAGTGATGTAATATGTGACGTCATCAGCAGTGCATTGCGGGCGCACGAGTTATAGTTAGCTGAACTAACTATAACGGGGGAATTTCTATGGTTTTGTACGAGTGAAATGTCCAACTAACTATAACGCCCCTGAAACCTATGGTTTTTTCAGTGAATATATATATATATATCAACCAAACATTTCCCCAGATGTAGGACCGCACTCCACAGCAGGTAAGTTTTCAAAACTTCTTTATTCACAGGCATGCGACTTCACATCCCCGCATCTTGTCCCCAGGCCTGACGCGTTTCGAAGCTTTGTTGCTTCTCTTCAGAGGCCGGTATCAGCAGGCAATTTGTAAGGCTCTCCACATCCCACCTGAATGCTTTCAACAATTATATGGCCTCCGGTGTGCCTCCGTGATGGAAAACGAATCAAACAATGCATGTTGGGAATTGGAGTCTTTTCGCCTCATTATACCCTCCAGTGGGTTAGTCTGCTGTACAGATTATTGGGACACTTTTTCAAAGCCCTCCATTAGGCTCCAGGATGAGACTTTGCATGCCTTATTTATTCACCGGCTGTGCCCATCAAGAAGTGAAGATTCTCTCCTGCGGGTCCGGTTTTTGCTTATTGGCGGTGCGTCGTCCTCGCGGCCTGAAGGCGCCGCGTTATGTCAACCAAACATTTCCCCAGATGTAGGACCGCACTCCACATCAGGTAAGTTTTCAAAACTTCTTTATTCACAGGCATGCGACTTCACATCCCCGCATCTTGTCCCCAGGCCTGACGCGTTTCGAAGCTTTGTTGCTTCTCTTCAGAGGCCGGTATCAGCAGGCTGAGCGGGTGAAATTAATTCGGCATCTGTAATCTCTCCCTGGAGCCCACTGGAGGGCTAATAATGGTCCCATAATGCGTGTAACAGACAGACCCACTGGAGGGTATAAAATTGGTTTAGAAGACTACAATTCCCAACGTGCAATGTGAGTAATCAATTAATTATGCAGGCACACCGGAAGCCTTTGAAGTGAATAAATGCATGGAATGGGGTTGTGGCAACCGTAATTGACTTTCTGACTACACGGCCTCTGAAGAGAAGCGCAAATGCTTTGAAACGCGTCAGGCCAGGGACAAAATACGGGGGAGAGAATCCAAATGCTGTTTTCCAAATAAAGGCTGCTGCCTACCTGCTTGGGAGTGCGGTCTCGAATCTGGGGAAACTTGCGAGGAGTATGTACGCGGCGCTTCCAGGCCGCGGAGACGACGCACCATCTTGGAACGTTTTTTAGGACCCACAGGGTGAACCTTCACTTTGGAATGGGCTGAGCGGGTGAAATTAATTCGGCATCTGTAATCTCTCCCTGGAGCCCACTGGAGGGCTAATAATGGTCCCATAATGCGTGTAACAGACAGACCCACTGGAGGGTATAAAATTGGTTTAGAAGACTACAATTCCCAACGTGCAATGTGAGTAATCAATTAATTATGCAGGCACACCGGAAGCCTTTGAAGTGAATAAATGCATGGAATGGGGTTGTGGCAACCGTAATTGACTTTCTGACTACATGACCTCTGAAGAGAAGCGCAAATGCTTTGAAACGCGTCAGGCCAGGGACAAGATACGGGGGAGAGAATCCAAATGCTGTTTTCCAAATAAAGGCTGCTGCCTACCTGCTTGGGAGTGCGGTCTCGAATCTGGGGAAACTTGCGAGGAATATATATATATCGGAGAAGCCATTGACAGACAAATAGGACTCAATGTTCACACTGCACTGACCTGTGCCAACACGTAGTCCTACTTCTATGTCAATGGCTGTCCTGGTTTTTTGTTTTGAAAATCTGGTCGCCCTAGCCTGCAGGCCCCTGCTTTAAAGCTGTGCTTGAGTGAAATGCCTCAACCCCGCACTGATATCCCCACGTGCGTTGTGTAGGTGACTCCACACCATATGTGAGTGTGTGACTGTCACTGCAGAGACTGCTGGAATCCATTCTTCGATATCCCGGGGCACAAAATGGAGGGTTGGGAACGGCCCCCAAGAGAGTGAAAACGCATCACGTGCATTGGTGGATAGTGGGCGTGGCCTCGGACAAGGAAGGGTGAGAGGATGGACACAGGTCTGCCTTGCCTCTCTCACTGTGACCTGTCAGCAGGGGTTAAAATCCGTATTTGTAAAGCGCGAACTACTCACCCTTACGGGTCTCAAGGCGCTGGGGGCCGTCGTGGAAATTAAGTGAGCTATTGCCCAGAGTCACATGGTGCTGAGCTGAGCTGCCGCCAGAGCCGGGGATCGAACCATGAGCCCTGTGCTCCGAAGTCAGCTGCCCTGGCCGCTGCACCACACCTCTCCACTTAGCAAGGGTTAGCAAGGGTCTCATGATCATCTCTTCCTCAATAACAATCATTTACAGCAGAAGAGTCGACTCAGATTATAGGAAATATTTGTGTTCACATCTAAATGAATAACATGAGTCTCATGAAAGGGGAGGAGCTGGAAAAGAAAAGACATGACAACCATAGCAAGGAAGCTCTGTGGGGGTGGGCGGCTGCTGCTGCTCTTCATGACTCAGGCTGCCTTGTGATTGGACGGCTGGAGCATCAATCATCTAAGTGTAAATAATAAGGCACCAAGGCAGAGCAGTGCCAGCCCCTGCCCCACCATGCGAGAGCATGCCCGCATGTGCCAGGCTGGCACTAGATAGGGCACATGCCTCGTGGGACGGACGGCCTGGCAGTGGCCCAGGTGTCTGGGATATCCCGCAGTGACCTCAGTCCCACTCAGGCTCGACCTCAGTCCCACTCAGACCTGACCTCAGTCCCACTCAGGCTCGACCTCAGTCCCACGCAGACCCAACCTCAGTCCCACTCAGACTGGACCTCAGACCCACTCAGACTCGACCTCAGTCCCACTCAGACTAGAACCTCAGTCCCACTCAGACTCGACCTCAGACCCACTCAAACTCGACCTCAGTCCAACTCAGAGTAGAACCTCAGTCCCACTCAGACTCGACCTCAGTCCCACTCAGACTCGAGCTTTAGTCCCACCCAGACTCGACCTCAGTCCCACTCAGACTCGACCTAAGTCCATGTCAGACTAAAACCTCACTCCCATTCAGACTCGACCTCAGTCCAACTCAGACTAGAACCTCAGTCCCACTCAGACTCGACCTTTAGTCCCACTCAGACTCGACCTCAGTCCCACTCAGACTCGAACCTCAGTCCCACTCAGACTCGAACCTCAGTCCCACTCAGACTTGAACCTCAGTCCCACTCAGACTCGAACCTCAGTCCCACTCAGACTCGAACCTGCTACAGGCTTGTCATTACCTTAAGGATAGTAACAAACCTTCTCAAACCTCCCCACTGTTGATGCTGAGTGGGGTTGGATCCGGGTGCCCTGTGCGGAGTGAGGAAGAAAAGCCCTGCTACCCTTCCACTTGGACTCAGATTGTGTTCTCAGTCAGGGGTGTGGTATGAAGTGTTCTGCGTTGGACAATGTGAGGACTGGAAGCTGTCAACGTGAGGGTCTCAGCGTGTCTCACTGATGGACAGAACTCTATCATGACCAACCCCTGAAGAGAGATCAGACCCCTCCTCACTGAGCGGGACAGAGCAGGACCAGTCATCACTTGTACCCTCAGGGATAGAGCTGAACCAGCCATCACCTGTACCCTCAAGGATAGAGCAGGACCAGCCATCACTTGTACCCTCAGGGATAGAGCAGGACCAGCCATCATCTGTACCCTGAGGGATAGACCAAGACCAGCCATCACCTGTTCCCTGAGGGGCAGAGCAGGACCATCCATCACTTGTACCCTCAGGGATAGAGCAGGACCATCCATCACTTGTACCCTGAGGGTTAGAGCAGGTCCAGCCATCACCTGTTCCCTGAGGGGCAGAGCAGGACCAGCCATCACTTGTACCCTCAGGGATAGAGCAGGACCAGCCATCAACTGTACCCTGAGGGATAGACCAAGACCAGCCATCACCTGTTCCCTGAGGGGCAGAGCAGTACCATCCATCACTTGTACCCTCAGGGATAGAGCAGGACCAGCCATCACTTGTACCCTGAGGGTTAGAGCAGGTCCAGCCATCACTTGTACCCTCAAGGATAGAGCAGGACCAGCCATCATGTGTACCATGAGGGACAGAGCAGGACCAGCAATCACCTGTATCCTGAGGATAGAGCAGGACCAGCCATCACTTGTACCCTGAGGGATAGAGCAGGAGCAGCCATCACATGCACCCTGAGGGATAGATCAGGACCAGCCATCACCTGTATCCTGAGGATAGAGCAGAACCAGCCATCACCTGTATAGTAAGGGACAGAGCAGGACCAGCCATCTCTTGTACCCTGAGACATAGAGGAGGACCAGAAATCATTTGTACCCTCAGGTATAGAGCAGGACCAGCCATCACTTGTACGCGGAGAGATAGAGGAGGACCAGCCATAAATTGTACCCTAAGGGATAGAGCAGGACCAGCATCCCTTGTACCCTGAGAGATAGAGGAGGACCAGCCATCACTTGTATCCTCAGGGATAGAGCAGGACCAGCCATCACTTGTACCCTCAGGGATAGAGCAGGACCAGCCACCACTTGTACCCTCAGGGATAGAGCAGGACCAGCCATCACCTGTACCCTGAGGATAGAGCAGGACCAGCCATCAACTGTACCCCCAGGGATAGAGCAGGACCAGCCATCACTTGTACCCTGTGGGATATAGCTGAACCAGCCATCACGTGTACCCTCATGGATAGAGCAGGACCAGCCACCAATTGTATACTCAGGGATAGAGCAGGACCCTCCATCACCTGTACCCTGAGGGATAGAGCAGGACCAGCCATCACTTGTACCCTGAGGGTTAGAGCAAGACCAGCCATCACTTGTACCCTGAGGGATAGAGCAGGACCAGCCATCACTTCTACCCTGAGGGATAGAGCAGGACCAGCCATCACTTGTACCCTGAGGGTTAGAGCAAGACCAGCCATCACTTGTACCCTGAGGGATAGAGCAGGACCAGCCATCACTTGTACCCTCAGGGATAGAGCAGGACCAGCCATCACTTGTATCCTGAGGATAGAGCAGGACCAGCCATCACTTGCACCCTCAGGGATAGAGCAGGACTAGCCACCAATTGTATACTCAGGGATAGAGCAGGACCAGCCATCACTTGTACCCTGAGGGATAGAGCAGGACCAGCCATCACTTGTACCCTGAGGGTTAGAGCAGCACCAGCCATCACTTGTACCCTGAGGGATAGAGCAGACCAGCCATCACTTGTACCCTGAGGGATAGAGCAGGACCAGCGATCACTTGTACCCTGAGGATAGAGCAGGACCAGCCATCACCTGTACCCCCAGGGATAGAGCAGGACCAGCCATCACTTGTACCCTCAGGGATAGAGCAGAACCAGCCATCACTTGTACCCTCAGGGATAGAGCAGGACCAGCCATCACTTGTACCCTCTGGGATAGAGCAGGACCAGCCATAACTTGTACCCTGAGGGTTAGAGCAAGACCAGCCATCACTTGTACCCTGAGGGATAGAGCAGGACCGGCCATTACTTGTACCATGAGGGATAGAGCAGGACCAGCCATCACCTGTACCCCCAGGGATAGAGCAGGACCAGCGATCCCTTGTACCCTGAGGATAGAGCAGGACCAGCCATCACTTGTACCCTGAGGGATAGAGCTGGACCAGCCATCAGCTGTACCCTGAGGATAGAGCAGGACCAGCCATCACCTGTAGCCCCAGGGATAGAGCAGGACCAGCCATTACTTGTACCCTGAAGGATAGAGCAGGACTAGCCATTACTTGTACCCTGAGGGTTTGAGCAAGACCAGCCATCACTTGTACCCTGAGGATAGAGCAGGACCAGTCATCACTTGTACCCTCAGGGATAGAGCAGGACCAGCCATCACTTGTACCCTCAGGGATAGAGCAGGACCAGCCATCACTTGTATCCTGAGGGATAGAGCAGGACCAGCCTTCACGTGTACCATGAGGGACAGACCAGGACCAAGCATCACTTGTACCCTCAGGGATAGAGCAGGAGCAGCCATCACTTGTATCCTGAGGGATAGAGCAGGACCAGCCATCACATGATTCCTGAGGGACAGAGAAGGACCAGCCATCACCTGTATCCGGAGGATAGAGCAGGAGCAGCCATCACATGTACCCTGAGGGACAGAGCAGGAGCAGCCATCACCTGTATCCTGAGGATAGAGCAGAACCAGCCATCACCTGTATACTAAGGGACAGAGCAGGACCAGCCATCTCTTGTACCCTGAGACATAGAGGAGGATCAGCCATCACTTGTACCCTCAGGGATAGAGCAGGACCAGCCATCACTTGTACCCTCAGGGATAGAGCAGGACCAGCCATCACTTGTACCCTGAGAGATAGAACAGGACCAGCCATCACTTGTACCCTATGGGATAGAGCAGGACCAGCCATCACTTGTACCCTGAGAGATAGAGGAGGACCAGCCATCACCTGTACCCTCTGGGATAGAGCAGGACCAGCCATCACCTGTACCCTGAGGATAGTGCAGGACCAGCCATCACCTGTACCCTGAGGATAGAGAAGGACCAGCCACCAATTGTATACTCAGGGATAGAGCAGGACCAGCCATCACTTGTACCCTGAGGGATAGAGCAGGACCATCCATCACTTGTACCCTGAGGGTTATAGCAAGACCAGCCATCACCTGTATCCGGAGGATAGAGCAGAACCAGCCATCACCGGTATACTAAGGGAAAGAGCAGGACCAGCCATCTCTTGTACCCTGAGACATAGAGGAGGACCAGCCATCACTTGTACCCTGAGGGATAGAGCAGGACCATCCATCACCTGTACCCTGAGAGATAGAGCAGGACCAGCCATCACTTGTATCCTGAGGGATAGAGCAGGACCAGACATCACCTGTACCCTGAGGATAGAGAAGGACCAGCCCTCACTTGTACCCTCAGGGATAGAGAAGGACCAGCCACCAATTGTATACTCAGGGATAGAGCAGGACCAGCCATCACTTGTACCCTGAGGGATAGAGCAGGACCAGCCATCACTTGTATCCTGAGGGATAGAGCAGGACCTGCCACCAATTGTATACTCAGGGATAGAGCAGGACCAGCCATCACTTGTACCCTGAGGGATAGAGCAGGACCAGCCATCACTTGTACCCTGAGGGATAGAGCAGGACCAGCCATCACTTGTACCCTGAGGGATAGAACAGGACCAGCGATCACTTGTACCCTGAGGATAGAGCAGGACCAGCCATCACTTGTATCCTGAGGATAGAGCAGAACCAGCCATCACCTGTATACTAAGGGACAGAGCAGGACCAGCCATCTCTTGTACCCTGAGACATAGAGGAGGACCAGCCATCACTTGTACCCTGAGGGATAGAGCAGGACCAGCCATCACTTGTACCCTGAGGGTTAGAGCAAGACCAGCCATCACCTGTATCCTGAGGATAGAGCAGAACCAGCCATCACCTGTATACTAAGGGACAGAGCAGGACCAGCCATCTCTTGTACCCTGAGACATAGAGGAGGACCAGTCATCACTTGAACCCTGAGAGATAGAGCAGGACCAGCCATCACTTGTACCATGAGGGTTAGAGCAAAACCAGCCATCATTTGTATCCTGAGGATAGAGCAGAACCAGCCATCACCTGTATACTAAGGGACAGAGCAGGACCAGCCATCTCTTGTACCCTGAGACATAGAGGAGGACCAGCCATCACTTGTACCCTGAGGGATAAAGCAAGACCAGCCATCACCTGTATACTAAGGGACAGAGCAGGACCAGCCATCTCTTGTACCCTGAGACATAGAGGAGGACCAGCCATCACTTGTACCATCAGGGATAGAGCAGGACCAGCCATCACTTGTACCCTCAGGGATAGAGCAGGACCAGCCATTACTTGTATCCTGAGGGATAGAGCAGGACCAGCCATCACGTGTACCATGAGGGACAGAGCAGGACCAGCCATCACCTGTATCCGGAGGATAGAGCAGGACCAGCCATCACTTGTACCCTCAGGGATAGAGCAGGACTATCCACCAATTGTATACTCAGAGATAGAGCAGGACCAGCCATCACTTGTACCCTGAGTGATAGAACAGGACCAGCCATCACTTGTACCATCAGGGATAGAACAGGACCAGCCATCACTTGTACCCTGAGGGATAGAGCAGGAGCAGCCATCACTTCTACCCTCAGGGATAGAGGAGGACCAGCCATCACTTATACCCTGAGAGATAGAGCAGGACCAGCCATCACTTGTACCCTGAGTGATA
Source organism: Calotriton arnoldi (assembly GCA_963921515.1). Classification (NCBI taxonomy): domain Eukaryota; kingdom Metazoa; phylum Chordata; class Amphibia; order Caudata; family Salamandridae; genus Calotriton; species Calotriton arnoldi. The sequence goes on along the minus strand of CAWUFW010015119.1, from coordinate 66,798 downwards.
GAACAGGACCAGCCATCACTTGTACCATCAGGGATAGAACAGGACCAGCCATCACTTGTACCCTGAAGGATACAGCAGGACTAGCCATCACTTGTATCCTGAGGGATAGAGCAGGACCAGCCATCACTTTGTATCCTGAGGGATAGAGCAGGACCAGCCATCACTTGTATCCTGAGGGATAGAGCAGGACCAGCCACCAATTGTATACTCAGGGATAGAGCAGGACCAGCCATCACTTGTACCCTGAGGGATAGAGCAGGACCAGCCATCACTTGTATCCTGAGGGATAGAGCAGGACCAGCCACCAATTGTATACTCAGGGATAGAGCAGGACCAGCCATCACTTGTACCCTGAGGGATAGAGCAGGACCAGCCATCACTTGTACCCTGAGGGATAGAGCATGACCAGCCATCACTTGTATCCTGAGGGATAGAGCAGGACCAGACATCACTAGTACCCTGAGGGATAGAGCAGGACCAGCCATCACTTGTACCCTGAGGGATACAGTAGGACCAGCCATTACCTGTATCCTGTGGGATAGAGCAGGTCCAGCCATCACCTGTGCCCTCAGAGATAGAGCAGGACCAGGCATCCCTTGTACACTGAGGATAGAGCAGGACCAGCCATCACTTGTATCCTGAGGGATAGAGCAGGACCAGACATCACTTGTATCCTGAGGGATAGAGCAGGACCAGCCATCACTTGTATCCTGAGGATAGAGCAGGACCAGACATCACTTGTACTCTCAGGGATAGAGCGGGACCAGCCATCACCTGTACCCTCAGCGATAGAGCAGGACCAGCCTTCACTTGTACCCCAAGGGATAGGATCCCATAGTGACACCTCACCCTTTTCCCTAAGGGTCAGGAGCCCCATCTGCACCAATCCCCTGAAGAGATATCAGACCCTGTTCACCCTGGTCCCAACCAGCGCTGTGAAGCGGCCATTTGACAACATCTCAGCACTATAAATAAAGGAACCTTTAGTCCTGTACAGTTGTCTGCTGCCTTTCAGATGGGTTTCCTCTGACCCTGTTCCAGGCAGGTCGCTCTCCACGCCGCACAGCACCACCAGACTGCGCCCGTGTCTGTACTTCGTTTTTTGCTCCACTGTTTCTTTCTCTGATTTGTGCCCCTGACTTATTGTTGCTATTGTTTTTTCTGTGCCCCCTTTTGCCTTCTGTGCCCGTTCTGTGCCCGTTTTTCCCGCCGCTGCGTCCCCTGCGGCCCCACCCCCCCGCTCGCCTATTCGTCCCCTCCCGCCTCCCAGCTGCTCCTCCCTCCCACCTCCCCTTCTTATGGCGGCCGCTGCACGGTGAAGAGAGCGACCTCTGACCCTGTTCCAGGCAGGTCGCTCTCCACGCCCCACAGCACCACCAGACTGCGCCCGTGTCCCTCTGTCCACTGCTGCTGCTGCCACCGTGAGTTCGAGGCCCCTGCCTCGCTTGGGTAATTTCTGTACTTCGTTTTTTGCTCCACTGTTTCTTTCTCTGATTTGTGCCCCAGACTTATTGTTGCTATTGTTTTTTCTGTGCCCCTTTTGCCTTCTGTGCCAGTTCTGTGCCCGTTTTTCCCGCCGCTGTGTCCCCTGCGGCCCCGCCCCCCCGCTCGCCTATTCGTCCCCTCCCGCCTCCCAGCAGCTCCTCCCTCCCACCTCCCCTTCTTATGGCGGCCGCTGCGCGGTGAAGAGAGCGACCTCTGACCCTGTTCCAGGCAGGTCGATCTCCATGCCGCACAGCACCACCAGACTGCGCCCGTGTCCCTCTGCCCACTGCTGCTGCTGCCACCGTGAGTTCGACGCCCCTGCCTCGCTTGGGTAATTTCTGTACTTTTGTTTTTTGCTCCACTGTTTCTTTCTCTGATTTGTGCCCCTGACTTATTGTTGCTATTGTTTTTTCTGTGCCCCTTTTGCCTTCTGTGCCCGTTCTGTGCCCGTTTTTCCCGCCGCTGCGTCCCCTGCGGCCCCGCCCCCCCGCTCGCCTATTCGTCCCCTCCCGCCTCCCAGCTGCTCCTCCCTCCCACCTCCCCTTCTTATGGCGGCCGCTGCGCGGCCGCGCCTAAGGCAAGCCCGTCTGCGCCCGTCTGCGCCCGTCTGCGCCCGTCCGCGCCTGGACCGTGCCCAGCGCAAGGACCCCTGGCCCCCACGACAGCTACGACCGCCGCCGCTACGACACCAGCACCCTCCTCGCACTCAACCCCGGACGATCACACACCTGCTTCCTTGCCGCCTCGAAGCGCACCCATGGACCCGTCACATGCCGGAACTGCAGCTTCACCAGCCTCCAAGCCGCCAACCCTCCCGCCAAGAAAGAACTCAACCACCTCAGATGCATCCTTCTGAACACCCGTCAGCACGCAAGCATGCTGTCGAACTCTGGGACCTGCTCGACTCGTCCTCCCCGGACGTCGCCTTCCTGACCGAGACCTGGATGAACGCCTCCTCGGCCCCAGACATCGCCATAGCCATCCCGGACGGCTACAAGATCACCCGCAGGGACCGCACCAACGGAGTTGGCGGTGGAATCGCCAACGTCCACAAGAACACCATCAAGGTCTCGGCCAGCACCGACGACACCCTCAGCACTGCCGAACACCTGCACTTCCAGATCCACACGGACCCCAACACCACCCTCAGAGGAACTCTCATCTACAGACTCACCGGACCACGGCCCCAGTTCAGCGACTCCATTGCCGACTTCGTCAGCACGCACGCCCTGGCCTCCACAGACTACATCCTCCTCGGAGACCTGAACTTCCACCTCGAGAACAACAACGACACCAACTCCACCACCCTGATCGACAACCTCGCCAACCTCGGACTCAGACAGCTCGTCACAATGCCCACCCACTCCGCTGGTCACACGCTCGACCCCATCTTCTCCGCAAGCTCCCATGTCACCTTCAGCCACACCACCGAACTCCACTGGACCGACCATCGCTGCATCTACTTTACCTTCCGGAAACCCACCACGCACCACCGCACTCAACCGACCCCCGCCGCAGCTGGAGCAAAGTCACCGAAGACCAGCTAAACACCACCCTCGCCCGAAGCCCACCCCCAACCCCACCAACACCGACACCGTCGCCTGCAACCTCAGGCGATGGATCGACGACTGCGCCAACACCCTCGCCCCGATCAAGAAACCCTCCAACAGGCACACCGACAAAAAAGCCAGCTGGTTCACCGCGGACCTCCAGGCCTCCAAGCAAACCTGCCGGAAACTTGAGAAGAAATGGCACTGCGAACAGACACCGGACAGCCTCTCAGCGCACAAGAACGCCATCCGCAGCCACCACCACCTCATCAGGTCCGCCAAGAGGGCCTCCTTCAAAGACCGCCTCGACAGCAACGCACACAACAGCAAAGAGCTCTTCAACATCATGAAGGAACTCTCCAACCCCAGCTCCAGCACCAACGACATCCCACCATCGCAAGACCTGTGCGACTCCCTTGCCACCTTCCACCGTAAGATCGCAGACATCCACAACAGCTTCAACAACCAGACCGCCCCGGCAGCCACCGACGCCTCAGACCACACGCCCACCCTCCACCTTGACCCCCTGCTCGCCTGGACCAACGTGAACGACGACGACACCATCAAAACCATGAACACCATCCACTCCGGCTCTCCGTCAGACCCATGCCCGCACCACATCTTCAACAAAGCCAGCGCCTCCATCGCACCCCATCTCCGCAAAGTCATCAACATCTCCTTCGAGACCGCGACCTTCCCGGAGAGTTGGAAGCATGCCGAGATCAACGCCTTACTGAAGAAACCCAAGACGGACCCGACAGACCTCAAGAATTTCCGGCCCATCTCCCTGCTCCCATTCCCGGCGAAGGTCATCGAGAATATTGCCAACGGACAACTGACCCGCTACCTCGAGGAGAACAACACCTGGACCCGTCCCAGTCCGGGTTCCGCAACGGCCACAGTACCAAAACCGCCCTCATCGCCGCCACCGACGACATCAGGATCCTGCTGGACAACGGTGAAACCGTGGCCCTCATCCTCCTGGACCTCTCAGCCGCCTTCGACACTGTCTGCCACCGCACCCTACGCACACGCCTCCACGACGCAGGGATCCGAGACAAGGCTCTGGAATGGACCACCTCCTTCCTCTCCGGCAGAACCCAGTGCGTCCGCCTCCCCCCCTTTCCAGTCCGAAGACTCCAAGATCATCTGCGGCGTGCCCCAAGGTTCATCCCTCAGCCCGACTCTGTTCAACATCTACATGGCGCCGCTCGCCCACGTCGCCCGACTGCACAACCTCAACATCATCTCCTACACCCAGCTGATCCTCTCCCTCACCAAGGACCCCCTCACCGCAAAATCCAACCTCCACGAAGGAATGAAGGCCGTCGCCGAATGGATGAAGACCAGCCAACTGAAGCTGAACTCGGACAAGATGGTGGTCCTCATCCTCGGCTGCAACCCCTCAGCCTGGGACGACTCCTGGTGGCCGACCGCACTAGGAGCCGCCCCGACACCCACCGACCACGCACGCAGCCTGGGGTTCATCCTCGACTCAACACTCTCCATGACCAAGCAAGTCAACGCCGTCTCCTCCTCCTGCTTCAACACCCTCTGCATGCTCCGCAAGATCTTCAGATGGATCCCCACCGAAACAAGAAGAACAGTCACCCAGGCCCTTGTCAGCAGCAGGCTGGACTACGGAAACACCCACTACGCCGGAGCTCCGGCCAAACTCCTGAAACGACTGCAGCGCATACAGAACGCCTCCGCACGCATGATCCTCGACATCCCTCGCCGCAGCCACATCACACCCCACCTGAGAGACCTGCACTGGCTCCCCGTCAACAAGAGGATCACCTTCAAGCTCCTCACCCACGCACACAAGGCACTCCACAACACCGGACCGGCATACCTCAACATACGACTCACCTTCTACACCCTGAACCGCCAGCTCCGCTCCGCCGACCTCGCACTCGCCACCGTCCCCCGCATCCGAAGAACGACCACCGGCGGCAGATCATTCTCCCACCTCGCCGCCAAGACTTGGAACACCCTCCCCATCCTCCTACGGCAGACCCAGGACCTACTCACCTTCAGGAGGCTCCTCAAGACCTGGTTGTTCGAGCAGTAGCAGCGCCTTGAGACCCTCACGGGTGAGTAGTGCGCTCTACAAATGTCTTGATTGATTGATTGTTTGATTTCCACTAAGAAATACTACACACATGCATGCATACATCTTAATAACTTCTTTTTATATTGCAATTAGTACCAGTTTATAAAGCTGTAAATACCAGCTGTGTTATTCATCAGTTTAGCACCAACTGCAGAAGCACCGACGTCTAATATGTCTTCACAGGGATTACGACTCTGGGTCTGACAGACACATCAGATGTCAGTGGTGAGTGTTTAAGTGAGAGTCATCTTGCCAACTAGCAGCGCTACAATAGAGTCAACATTTCAAAGGACTCTCTTATGCTGCTTTTAAATCGATTCTCACCGCACAGTACGGAGCTGCACAGCCAAATGGTGACTGTTCATAAAGTGTTTTCACCATGTGTGCTCTTGGTAACCTAACACCTTGAAGCAGGCAGATAATGGCTATTTGTGGAGCTTTGGTGACTGGAAAAATCCAGTTTGGGACAAAGAAGCTCGCGCTACTGACATTCCTGGTGTATTCTCCTCCCACCAGCATCAATGAAGCAGAACAAAACATTCTAGGCGCTATCTGCCCCTCCCAAAGCTCACAGGGCTCAGTAACGCAGCCCTTTGTGCGAACCTACAGTCAAGAAAGTCTAAATATGCTTTAAGAGAAAAAAAGAGCGAAAGGTAATGTTGAAAAAATCCGAAGCAACTGGGCTGACTCCTTCGGACTATCCGTGTGTCCTCCGGGGTGAGATCTCGAACAGACGAAAGAACAACAGGTGCACAGAAAATGTGGAAAAAACAACGACAAGCAACACTCTTTCATCCAAGATAGGAAGGATGTAACACGAGCAGGAAATACAAAAAAGTCAATTTCAAGAATAATATTAGCACAAACGAATGCAAGTTTACTCAAAATATATTAGGAACGTGATGTCACCACCACGACGTATAAAGTACTCATGGGAAGATAACGTCTTCTCGCGAGCGGGTCGGTGTTTTCTGACCCCTCCAAAGCCCTGTTTGTGAAAGGGTTGCAATTCCAAGTTGATTGGTTTGTAATGCACCAGGTAATGACCGGGTGCGTTAGATACATGACCCTTCATTACATTTCAGCAGGTCTGACCTGCCGGAATTTAACAGTGAAAAAGTGTTTAAAATGTACTGCACCATGTGGATTGTGGTGTGATAGGCATAAAAATCTGCAAGTTATGCCACAAAAACTCGGACTAGGCTATATTTATTGCCCCTGGTAAATAACACATCATAGGATATGTGTTTATAGCAGGTGTGAGAACCGGGGTATACATCAGGTGTGATAACCTGGGTATATATATCAGGTGTGATGACCTGGGTATATATATCAGGTGTGATGACCTGGTTATATTATGTGTAATAACCTGGGTATATATCAGGTGTGATAACCGGGGTATACATCAGGTGTGATAACTTGGATATATATATATCAGGTATGATGATCTGGGTATATAACAGGTGTGATAACCTGGTTATATATCAGGAGTGATAACCGGTGTATACATCAGGTGTGATAACCTGGGTATATATATCAGGTGTGATAGCCTCGGTATATATCAGGTGTGATAGCCTGGGTATTTTTCAGGTGTGATAACCAGGGTATATATCAGGTATGATAACCTAGGTATATATCAGGTGTGATAACATGGGTATATATCAGGTGTGATAACCTGGGTATATATCAGGTGTGATAGCCTGGGTATATATAAGGTGTGATAACCAGGGTACACATCAAGTGTGATAACTGGGGTATACATCTGGTGTGATAACCTGGGTACATATATCAGGTGTGATAACCGGGGTATACATCAGGTGTGATAACTTGGGTATATATATATCAGGTATGATGATCTGGGTATATAACAGGTGTGATAACCTGGTTATATATCAGGAGTGATAACCGGGGTATACATCAGGTGTGATAACCTGGGTATATATATCAGGTGTGATAGCCTGGGTATATATCAGGTGTGATAGCCTGGGTATATATCAGGTGTGATAGCCTGGGTATTTTTCAGGTGTGATAACCAGGGTATATATCAGGTATGATAACCTAGGTATATATCAGGTGTGATAACATGGGTATATATCAGGTGTGATAACCTGGGTATATATCAGGTGTGATAGCCTGGGTATATATAAGGTGTGATAACCAGGGTACACATCAAGTGTGATAACTGGGGTATACATCTGGTGTGATAACCTGGGTACATATATCAGGTGTGATAACCTGGTTATATATTAGGTGTAATAACCTGGGTATATATCAGGTGTGATAACAGGGGTATACATCTGGTGTGGTAACCTGGGTATATATATCAGGTATGATGACCTGGGTATATATCAGGTGTGATAACCTGGTTATATATCAGGTGTGCTAGCCTGGGTATATATCAGGTGTGATAGCCTGGGTATTTTTCAGGTGTGATAACCAGGGTATACATCAAGTGTGATAACTGGGGTATACATCTGGTGTGATAACCTGGGTACATATATCAGGTGTGATAACCTGGGTATATATATCAGGTGTGATAACTTGGTTATATATTAGGTGTAATAACCTGGGTATATATCAGGTGTGATAACAGGGGTATACATCAGGTGTGGTAACCTGGGTATATATATCAGGTATGATGACCTGGGTATATATCAGGTGTGATAACCTGGTTATATATCAGGTGTGATAGCCTGGGTATATATCAGGTGTGATAAACAGGGTATACATCTGTTATATCCCGCATGGAGTCCCTAATATAGATTCGTTCGTACATGCCCTAAAATGGACGTATTCATATTTACCCTAATATGGTCATATTCGTACTTGCCCTATTATGGTCATGGCCGCATATGCCCAATTATGGTCACAAATGTACATGTCCTATTATAGTATGATTCCTTATATAGGCATGCTCTTTCACCTACATTGGTCCCAGCTAGTACACAACGAGCTCTGAGGGCTGAACGTTATCTATCCTGTGGTTTCGAATACAGCAGGGTTCTTCCAAACACAGGCCCACACTGTACTCATTAATTATGCATGGCTCTCTAAGAATACACCACCGGCATAATATGTATGTACAAAGTTCACCCCTGACGTCTTCCTCATGTCCAATACAAACCATACTGAGGACCGAGACTCTTCAGGGTATAAATATACCACATCTTGCCCCGGTAAGACAGAGGGAACCGAGACTTCCATGCTGACACCCTGACCAGAGACGCTGAGGCTCCTGCATGCAGTCGCCCAAGCTGACGGTGGTCTGACACAACCCGGACGGGGTGTCCAACTCGAGACCAGGACGGGGTCCCACACTCTCTCTATTCAAGGTATGGGGGTTCGACTAACTCCTAGGAGGATTCTTGGCTCTTAGCTTCTAAGACCTACACACATATGCTAGGTACACACAAGTACATCTAGGTAGGCATCGTAGGAGTACGCGCACTTGCATACTGCCTTTATATTCATGTATGTACTCATGATTATCGCAATATGGTAGAACTGTTCTATCCCTTTGCTTTTATCGTACTGCTGATAATATATCTCTGCTATTGCCTGCTGGTTACCGCAGCACATATATTTTACACTAGAATAACAACTGTTCAATAAATACTTATTGAAACGCCCGACTGTTTATTCTGTGTAACTCTCTGAGACAAACAGAATGAGTAAGCACGAGTGACTGAGTGAAAGGTAGTACATTGTTTCCACGATTCTGAGGAATTTGGGTTGTCATGATCTAAGGTTGCCAGAAACTAATCTCTCCCCGATAAGAGGAGACACTAGTGGCACTGCGAGCTAGCTAATGCAAATCCGGCTAATATATACGATGGGGGTGCACAGAGTCAGTCTGCCACCAAGCCCGCAGTATATGTTATCCAAACGCGCAGGTCCTGCAGAGGTACTATAGGAGCTACACGACATGGCGCCGCCAACGTTGGTTGGGTATGTATTTAATAGTAGAATCTGAGTAGTTCAGTCGTGCTATTCTCAGAGAACCTACTCACAAAACACCAGAGACGTCTGGAGTGGGTGGGCACAAAATCCGCCGCAGCTGAGTACTACAAAAATACTATTTATTGGCTGTTGGTTATTCAAGCTTGAAGGACATATAGTTCCTACAAATTGTGCATTTACACCTTATCTTAAAAAATTTCCTTAAAACACCCTTCTTCCACTTAAAAATGGTTGAACAAACAGAAGCAACAGGGAGAGTTGTAACAGACCCCTTCGGTTTAGGAGAAGAAGACCCTGTAGATGCAATACAAATTGCACCAAATTTCAGAAGGGCAGTCACCATAAAACTTCTGGAACATGGCTTAAGAGCCAGGGGTGGTAAAGTAATTTTCGTGATTGAGGCACACGAATCAAACAAAACAGAGGTGTTCTATTCATGGGTTACATTCCCAGCAGCAAATGCAGTTACAGATGTATTTCACTACTACCTAAGAGAAGAAACACCAGAGGACTATACTCCTTTTGAGGAGTTAGAGATTCCGCTCACTTACCAGGAACATAATTACTGGTTTAAAGGTGCCCTACCCCACGTACGAGGAAGAGCAGGATTTGGCCCGCTCGGAGGAGCAGGAGCCACGTGGCCCATATTAGCGGCATACACACCGCATCCTGACATTAACACAATGCCACAGTCAGACTTACTCGTACAACACAGAGATTTAATTAAAATCTACAGAAACCTCACACAATTTGTGATGAGGACTTTAACAGTTCAGCCTGCACCAGCTGCAGCACAAGATACTCCAGTCCAGAGTACAGTTAATAAAATTACTCCACAAACATTACACTCGGTAATGGGCAAAATGCCAGCAAAACGCGAACAAATCCCATTCTGGATAGCTCAGAAAATAACTCAGCTTGAGGCAGTATTCCCGAAAACTACCACCTGTGATAAACACAGAATTCTAACAATCTGCTTGCCCATGGGTCTCACACCACAAGTAGAGGACTGTACCTCTTGGGGTTCAGTCTTTGCTGCCATATATACCAGAACACATGGTATCCCGTCCTTAGCAGTAGTACCTGACGTATTGAGACAGATACAAAATGAGTACGGAGCAGAACCTGCCCTAAACTTAGGGATGAAGTTACTAAATAACTTTGACCAGGTATCAGCCATAATACTAGCTAACATTAAGGGGGAAGCAGCTTTAGTGGCGATCTGCCAACGCCTGAGGGAGTTCGGGCCGGACGACCAACAACACGAACTACTCAAAATAATTGAAACTGCATATGCAGAACTAGGCAGAGACAGTTTAGGTGGGAAAGCATTAAAACCACAACTGGTGGGCAGTCCTGAAAAGGACACTACAAAGCAGACACCTACTTCTTCTAAAAAGAAGTGGGAAAATAAAAAAGAACAAAAGTCTAAAGACAACAGATCTCAATCCAGAGGTAGGTCTCCTCAACAGCAGCCCTCTGAAAGGAGGTATAACCTCAGGAATAGGGATAATATTAGAAAACCTGACAGGTATCAGGATACTGATACTCGTTCCTCTCGTTCCTTTCAGGGTTCATCAAAAAACTCCAAGAGGGAAGGACGGTCAAAGGAGCGTACAAAGTCAAGAGCCACGCAACGCGCTGCGGACTACGCACCTAAAAAAGAGGATACACAAAAATCAAAACCTCAGTTCAAAAAGAAGAAGGTAGCAGGTCTCAAGATCAGACATGCCCAGAATTCTGAGGACACAGCTTCTGAACGGGGAATGGGCTCTGATGATGCTAGACAGCGCGGCAGAAGTAACGATAGCTCGCCAGAACCAGAAGGAATTTCTGGTGACAGCGGAGTTGAGTGAGTATATCACGGTGGAAACACCTGATACTCGGGTAAGTGTCCCACATAAGTTACATGAGATAACACTCCGGATGGAGGGGGACAAGCCCAGAAAAGTTAAAGGTCTCTTTTGGAAAAATCTGTCATCTGGTTATGACATTCTATTAGCACAACAAGACTGGCCGCCTGCATTCGTCATGGAGTGCCCTAGGGGAGAAACGATAATTTTTCCAGCCTTTTCCGACTTCGTTCCCATTCACCTAAAACATGCATATGCGCAGGAGTGGGCGGTTGCCTTAGCTCCAGCATTATACAAAAATCATGCTGGTTGGGATGAGGAGTCAACCCACCACGTGATCCTGTTAAAAGTTTCCCCAAATGCTCAAAGGCAATACCCTATAAAGCAGGAAGCTAAAAAACAAGTCAGGGAGATTCTAGATCAACTTGAATATCAGGGGGTGATAGAAAATTGCACTTCACCTATGAACAATCCCTTGTTCCCCGTAGCCAAACCTGACAACACATATCATCTAGTTTTAGATTACAGACATTTAAACACTTGCACAAAGACATTTGCAGTTCAAAATGCACACAGTGCCGCATTAATGAATAACATTGTGCGGAAAAAATACAAAACAACGCTTGATATCTCAAATGGATTTTTCTGCCAAAATATAGTGCCTGAAAGCAGGTATCTGACCGCATTCAGTGCGTTAGGGTCCCAACGGCAATTTTGCTGACTCCCTCAAGGGTATAAGAACAGCCCGGGGTTGTTTTCAGCAAGGGTAACAGAGTTACTCCAAAATTTGGATGAAGAAGCATTGTCCAATGTGGATGATATTTATCTGACGGACGATGACTTAAAGAGGCATTTGACCAGGGTGCGCACCATTAAAAAGGATTCGCCTCTGAGGGCTATAAATTTAATTTCAAGAAATCAAAAATTGCCCACCTCAATGTCCTATTTTTGGGATACGAGCTGTCAAGTGAGGGAAAAAGTCTAGCAGCTAACTTTTTAGAAAAGTGTGCGCTGCTCCAACCTCCAAAATCATTAAAGAATTTACAATCAATTCTGGGATTCCTAAATTTTGGTCGAACATACATTTTGGATTACGCAGAAAGAGTAAAACCTTTCTACGATTTAATAAAACCTGATTTTTCAGTCAGACAATGGACACAGGAACATACAAATATCCTGCGTTCCCTACAGGAAGACATGATAGCTTCTAAACATTTACAGACACGCGTAAACGTACGCAACTTGGTGATCCGAGTCATAGCGGGTCAATGCGGGTACACTTATTTAACTTTTAATGAAGGTGAAACAGTACCAATCGCATACAAATCACACCTGTGCACAAACGCAGAGATGCGTTTCACTTCAACAGAAAAAATCCTGACAGCAGTGCAGACCGTTGTAGCAAGAGAAAGAGCTCTGGCTCAGGGTAAACGCATAATAGTCGTGACCCCAGTACCAGCTTTAGAAGCTGTTACAAAAGCTAGCATTCCAAATGCGAAAGCCTTACATCCGAGATGGGTACAATGGGCTAATTCTCTTACTGCAACGGATGTTAAATACAGATTTGATCCAAGTTTAAAAACATAGGCATTCCTGCAATATGAACAAGAATACCCTCTGCCAAATGAAATTTTGCCTCTAGAGCAGTATGAATACATTATTTACACTGACGGTTCTGCTCAACCAGCCACAGGGAGTAAGCAAGCTTACAGCGCAGCATGTGCGATTGTTAAAGGTCGCATGCACGATGGCAAGTTCCATCCGAGTTGCACTAAAACGCAATCTCTAGGAGACTGCACGGCTCAGTTGGCAGAACTCAAAGCACTTATACTGGCACTTATCAATACGGATCACGAATTCCCCACACTTATTGTGTGTGATTCCTTTTACTGTGTACAGTCGTACAATGAATATTTACATCATTGGGAACAAAACGGGTTCAAAGACGCAAAAGGTGGCACAATTAAGCATAAAATGCTATGGGAACAGGTAGTGGAGTTGAGAAACAAACTACCAAGGGCTCACGTGATACATACACTGAGTCATCAGCGTGATGGCGTTCACGTTGAAGGGAATTCATTGGCTGATGAAGCCGCAAAGGGGGCTGTTCGCACAGCCGCTGTAGCTGCAGTTACTCGTTCAAAGACGAGGGTGGACGGCGAGATTATGGTAGCTGTCAATGCTTCACGCAAAGGCAGCACTGCAGTACCTAAAAAATGTTCACTCAAGTACTCCTACAAGTTAGATGCACAAAACATTCCATATGCTCAGATTCCTGGAGTAGGGGATAGAGTAATACCAAATATGGATCATAGGCAAAGCTTAATAGTGGCAGCACACGAAGGGACAGGTTCTGTACATTTGGGACTTGATGCAACTGCTTCTTTATTGAAGCAACGCTACTGGTGGCCTGTAATGAGAAGGCAGATAAAAGACTATGTCTGGAACTGCAACATCTGTAAGCAGATGCAAGGGTCCACCACAAGACGTCCAGTACAGATACCATTATTAGACAGCATCAGGTTGTCTGTCCGTGCGCGTCCAGCTCAAGTTTGCTCAAGGTTTGGCCTCAGCGCTCGGCTGACGCTCGAACTGTTATAAAAGATTTGCGAGTCTTTATCGGCACATACGCAGTTGGCACGTTACATTCTGACCGTGGTCCGGCGTTTAGCTCTCGGGCTTACAAAGAGGCCATGGAAGGAATGGGCGTAGCATTGCAGTACTCCTCTCCGTACCATCCCGAGGGAAATTCTGTTGTGGAGAGGAAAAACCGAGACTTAAAGCAATCTTTAACAGCTAGGGTATTAGGCAAGGGCGGTAGATGGGTCGATCACCTTTATGGGGTACTGCGCGCGCTCAATAATCAGCCAAGAAGCTCTCTAGGAGGTGTCACTCCTTACGAGGTCCTATTTGGGACAAGAATGTGGGTACCTGATCTTGATTGTGAAGGCACAGTGGCGGATGAAAAACCATTTGATATCCATGATCGTTTGGCTGTTTTACAGGATCTAAATGAATCCAGGACACAACAAAGTAACGTGCTCCAGAAACAGGCCGCCACTGAGGAAGTCAAGGCAGTAACGGCAAGACCTATCTGGATCCCAAAACTCGGGGATCTAGTCAGATAGAAGATTGCTGACAAAAAAGAATTTGGGCCACCCTACAGAAAGCCTGTACCGGTCCTAGCAATCCACGGCACAAGAGCTGTACTTCTGCCACCTTGCCGGAAAAAAGGAGAAAAGATTCGTCTCAATTGACTTGATCAAACCACACTATGTGGCCGATACTAAACAGTAGGCCTCGTGGACTCCACAGTAGCAGACGCCCTCCTCTCGCTACAATCCAGGAAGTCCAAACAGAAAGACTCATCACGTTTGAAGAGCCACCTGTACGGAATGAAGGACTAAGTAACAATGCTATGGAACTCGTTCCACTTCAACAAAATGAAAATCAACTTAACAACCAAGTTGCAATAAGACCTAATACAGACATCTATGTCAACATGCCTCGTCAAGGGCAAAATCCGATTTCAACAAATCCCGATGCAATTCCAACAATTGATCGAACTGCTTCTGGCTATTTCATGAACTTTGATACGTTTTCACTGGATCCAAGCGAACCGGAAACAACGCCAGCCAAAAAATCACTCCAACAGAAACTCAATGACTTTTTAAACTTTTTTAGAAAGACTTACCTGGTGTCACCTTGGGTAGAGCTATGGTATATCACTGGGATTTTATTTTTCATTTTCTAGCTAGGTTTAATAATAACTTTTAGTATGCTTATTAATGGACGATACTTCCAGCCAAGCTCTACAGCCCAAAGAGTTAACTTGATTTTAAAACCACAACAGTCTTCACATCGTGAACCAAGAGACTTGTCTTCAGTGAACATTACAGCAGTTCCTATACCGGACGGTATAGTATGGGACAAGATTGATTATGATATATTAGGTCCGACTGAACTTTTAAAGCTAAAACATGTATTTAAAATTTCTTTAAGTGAAATCATTACCTCCAGTGCATATTCTGATGATTGGGACACTGAAACTGTAAATAATGTGATGTCTGATTTAGAAAAAACAGCTGCATTTCCGAACAATGAAATGTTAGAAGGTACTTCAGACTATGATACATTGTACTGTTACCAGCATTTTGGTGATCATTTCTTACACAAGTCTATAACACCTAGAAATGTGTTTGAGTACCACCAGTGGGAACACTGCCCAACACCACCAAAAGGTAGTTCACAAGCATTTGCACAGAAATTCACATACTTCTCAGGGTTTAACACATCCGACCCGAAGTCATTTTATTATAAAGTGGCGAAAATTTCAGCTCAGAAAATTATGTTGACCAACACCAAACATATTTACTCTGCATCCTTTCTGAACCAGTTGTCTAAACAGGGTTTCGATCTATGGAAAGACACACTAGAATCAAAATCAATCTGGGGTTCTAGGGACTGGCAAGTCCAGGGAATAGAAGCACTTTTTAGAGCATGCATCATTCCACAGCAGATGTTATTTCTGAATGAAACTGTGCAACAAACGACCTGTCTTGGATTAGCCAAAGGCAAGGAAATGAACACACCGGGGTTTCCAACACCATCGCAGATGGGTGGGGGCAGAATTCAACTACACAAGGGGTAGGATTAGATGACATTTTCCAGTACAACAGATCAGATCCTGATTGGACAGAATGGCTGGTTTGGCCCATTGACACAAACAAATGTCAACAAAGATTTATGAATACAACCAGAGGGTTTAGTATCCATAGGCCAGATCCACGCTATGTACAAAGACATCACCCAGGGGTAGTGACATCGTATAGTGTTGGGAAGTTGTGCCTTGATTGGCTAGAGACCTCAACACTGACAGAAGTAAAGCACCACTTGACCTTACTCACACCTGACATGGAGCTTAGAGATTTTCTACTAGGTCCCAGGAAACAACGTCAGAAACGTTTCATATATGCAGGCCTTTATGCCTACTATAATGAAAACTGGAAAATATCCCAACAGGAGGCCGCAGAAAGGATACGGGAAATAGACCGTATTAACTTAGAAAGGGCCTTAGCAGTAGTGGATAATGGGTTAACTACTTTGACCTCCAGAATTTACTCCTTAGGCAACATTGTGTCCTCGGCGATCGACATATTAGAACAAGATCTGGCCTTGTTACAACACGGGCAATCTCAGCTACGTTCTATTATAATGCTAGGCTGGACGCTACAATCTTTGAGTGCAGGCTATGTGCCATGGCGTTTTATAAACACCACGTCTCTGTTCTCAGAATACAATCTAACTGATAAACAGACAGAAATGGCACAAAGGGGAGCCAAATATACAATGCTGCGTATTGAGAAACTGGAAAGGTTACCATTCACTGTAGCCGAATCACCATCAACAGAATGGCTAATTCATGGCCAAATCACTCTGCCGGTCACTACGTTTCAGTTTCAATATTGCCTTGAGCAAAGGCAGGCAGGCAAATATGTAAAAATGGGTAAGGGATACATCAAAGAAACTTGGGAGTTACCATATAGATACCGATGCCGGAATGGGGATCGAGAAGTGTATCTGAGTGCTACGAACTGCAAGAACGCTTTAAGCGGTTCTCTCATGTGTCAGGATATTTCTCTACACGGAGCCTGCAGTGGTTCAGTGGCGAACTTATCTTGTCACATGTCAGGGACCCCAGCGGCCATGGTCACGCCGGTTTTCCAGCTGCTCTCAAATGGGAGTTACTTAATGTTAAATGATCAAGGTTGTTGTGGTGATGGAGCAAGGACTCACAAATGAGACTTGCTCGGATGCAATCTTCTCAAAAGTATTAATGTATTAAATTGTATTGTCCATACTAACCATTGCATACACAGACATAATTAGAAGGAAGCTTGCCTATGTGTTTTTACTAACAAGTAACGCTTGTCTATTCTAAAATGGCCACTAAAGCGCGGGAACTCTATTGCGCATGTCTCAACCATATCACGTGGTGTGACGTCTTTCTTTGCTTGGAGGGAAACTCTTGCTTCTGCGCAGTGTGCATTAAAATGGCTGCTTTATGTTTTCACATGCTGCAGCTTGCTCTTATGTTTTATTTAAACTGTAGTATACTAACGCTATTAATGCGGGACAGAATTTATGAGTAAATGGGAATAGAATAGAAATAGTGGGAATACAGTGAAACATTTTATTTGTGATTTTAATATTTTCTTTTTTGACTTTATTAGTTCGTAAATTTGGGCCTGGGGTTGGTGAACTGAAAAACTCGTGTGACCATGGTTCTGCGCATGCTCCCTGAATGGCTGCCCAGAAAGAAAAGGATGAAGTCAACCTGGACGTCATCCAAGGCCATGACCTGATGGCCAATATTGTTGTATTCATGAATGTCCCTACCAATATGTAACAATGTACATGAAGAATGTATAAACTTTGTCATGAGACGGGTGGGAAATAAAGCAAATGTATTAAAATTGATGGGCGGTATTTTAAAACAAAGGGCTTTAAGAAAATGAATTAAATCAATATGGTGTGAGGATCAACCCCCTGTCCGTGTCCAATCAGAAGTAGTGGCCCCATAATTCTGCAACATTAAAGGGAGGTACATGGGCGTAGAACGGTATAATAGAGATAGAATTAGCTAATTAGTTAGCGCCAAAAGTCATAACCTAGCCTGAGCCTAAGCCTAAGCGCGCACGAGCATTAGATGAGAAGGCAGACGAGACGAGACCAGACCAGAGAGAGACCAGTCCAGTCCAGAGCCCAGAGGAGAGAGGAAGTTCGAGGAGGGAGGAGTTCGAGGTTCGAGATCCATACAGACTGAACCGCTGTCCAGAGAGGTCCTGAGGAGGGGGCGGCGGAGTCCATTAGAAGGAAGACACAAAAGAATCGGGGAGAAGCGAAGTACCAGAGAGGGGAACGACGCAGGCGTCGTTGGTAGAGAGGTCACCGGTCCTGTCCTGAACCTGGAGGAGGTCTTTACTCTTCATCCTTCCTGGGTCCTATCTTTCCAACTCCTTGGCTAAGGGGTTTGGTTCTCGCACTTTAGGTAAATATAAATGCAAACCTTAGTTGCGCTGCTGTCTCTATCTTCTCATTTCCTAAGGGACCGTCATTGATCGATAATTGATTATTGTGCTTCATCCTTGATATACGATCTAAGTATCATGTGGTTCTGTAATTTACTCTGCTAAAACTTTAGATAAATATTTTAAAACTTCTTGACTCAGTGATTATTTCAGAATTTATGAATTGTATGGAACGTCACTCATTTTAAATTTCCCAATTATCAAAGGGTCCATTGGTAAGTCATTACTCTTCAATCGGAAAAGTAATTGGTAGCAGGGATCTTGATAAAGAGTACCAACTGACCCACCAGCGGAAAATGCTAGCGTAGTATGAATGTATGGGCCCAAGTGAGTATTTTGTGTATGAATGCTTGTTGCTAGTAACCCGCTGGATCAGTGGGATGCTTCCGGGCGACGCATATCTAGTGACTGTTAACTCCAGGGTTACTTGCTGTATGCAAGTATTGTTTCCGCCACTGAAAACAGTCGGGGAGGCGCCGCTATGGCCTTCGCTGAATGTTTCTTTTATACAGTTTGATACTCTGAGCAGATTGAAAGCCATGCTTTTACAGCAATCCGTGCCCTTAACCTCCGCTTGAGAAACCTATGAACTTCAAGTTGCAAGGACCTCGACCGAGATACATGCACTCATACGTACAAACTGCCCCATTCGTTTCGCAGAAATGGTGGGACGTATCTTTAACATGTCAGATATGAGCGGAATTGTACACCTATTTAAGCCCATAGGGTCCGGACTGTTAAGCACCTTTCAGACAGTCCTCGGAGTAATCCCAAATTTTATACACTCCATATTGGGAAACGTATTTGGAGGATTCCCGCTCATTTTGTTCCTAATCGCAGGAATCCTGATTGTAATATTGCTGCTACGCAATGGACGGCCCACTTCCCGAGGGAATGGTGAACACGCTCCTGGAGCGGAAATACCGTGAACGCATGGTACAACTTCTGGGCATTTCTTGCCTGCGAGAACTCAATGCCTCCTGGTTTCTATCATTTAGACCAGTCTGGGTAGACTGCATCTTACCTGTTCTTTGATGCCTGTTCTGCGGAGAAGAATGCACGTTGGATCTTTGTCTGACATATCCATCAGATGCGCCTCCGGACACGGATGCAATGCTGGACCCCATAAAGGCCCACGCTCTGCGTTGTCCTCAGCGGCTTCCGATTCTGATGAATGCATTCTTGGAGAATCCACAGGTGCCGTTCGCTCCTGCTGGGTTAGGCGACTCTGCCACAGGCACCCAGGTTACAACTGCCGCACAAGCTGCCGCAGCACCGACTATTGGCAGTACTACATTCCATCTCTGTGTGATTGACGTTCTCTGTGAAGCGTTGGATTTGTCATCTACAGCAGCTAACACCGATAATATTGAGCTTCCCAGCCAAGACGCGTAATCTTGAATTGGCTCATCGTGTCCTGGGAAAGAATTCGGCTTCTTCACTCGTTTCAAAATAAACTATCTAAATTTGGAACATTTTTTTCTTACATTGACACTTTCGCTTGAGAAAAGCATGGCCTTCTCCTGCTTATGGTAATATATCTTCTATATAGAGACGCTATTGACTTTATAAGTGGCAACTAGAAAAGCTGAATTTGAAATTTATTTATTTTTACCTAAAATTTTAAGGATTTTTAGAACTATGTTTTTACTTACTTTTAAAAAAAATGTTTTAAATTGTCCAGATTTTAAGTATGGTCATTTTTATCCAGTTCGGAAGAGGAGTGGGTGTTATATCCAGCATAGAGGCCCTAATATAGATTCGTTCGTACATGCCCTAAAATGGATGTATTCATATTTACCCTAATATGGTCATATTCGTACTTGCCCTATTATGGTCATGGCCGCATATGCCCAATTATGATCACAACTGTACATGTCCTATTATAGTATGATTCCTTATATAGGCATGCTCTTTCACCTACATTGGTCCCAGCTAGTACACAACGAGCTCTGAGGGCTGAACGTTATCTATCCTGTGGTTTCGAATACAGCAGGGTTCTTCCAAACACAGGCCCACACTGTACTCATTAATTATGCATGGCTCTCTAAGAATACACCACCGGCATAATATGTATGTACAAAGTTCACCCCTGACGTCTTCCTCATGTCCAAAGAAACCATACTGAGGACCGAGACTCTTCAGGGTATAAATATACCACATACCTCTTGCCCCGGTAAGACAGAGGGAACCGAGACTTCCATGCTGACACACTGACCAGAGACGCTACGGCTCCTGCATGCAGTCGCCCAAGCTGACGGTGGTCTGACACAACCCGGACGTGGTGTCCAACTCGAGAACAGGACGGGGTCCCACACTCTCTCTATTCAAGGTATGGGGGTTCGACTAACTCCTAGGAGGATTCTTGGCTCTTAGCTTCTAAGACCTACACACATATGCTAGGTACACACAAGTACATCTAGGTAGGCATCGTAGGAGTACGCGCACTTGCATACTGCCTTTATATTCATGTATGTACTCATGATTATCGCAATATGGTAGAACTGTTCTATCCCTTTGCTTTTATCGTACTGCTGATAATATATCTCTGCTATTGTCTGCTGGTTGCCGCAGCACATATATTTTACACTAGAATAACAACTGTTCAATAAATACTTATTGAAACGCCCGACTGTTTAATCTGTGTAACTCTCTGAGACAAACCGAACAAGTGAGCACGAGTGACTGAGCGAAAGGTAGTACATTGTTTCCACGATTCTGAGGGAATCAGGGTTGTCATGTTCTAAG
Source organism: Calotriton arnoldi (assembly GCA_963921515.1). Classification (NCBI taxonomy): domain Eukaryota; kingdom Metazoa; phylum Chordata; class Amphibia; order Caudata; family Salamandridae; genus Calotriton; species Calotriton arnoldi. The sequence goes on along the minus strand of CAWUFW010015119.1, from coordinate 45,995 downwards.
GTTGCCAGAAACTAATCTTTCCCCGATAAGAGGAGACACTAGTGGCACTGCGAGCTAGCTAATGCAAACCAGGCTAACATATACGGTGGGGGTGCACGGAGTCAGTCTGCCACCAAGCCCGCAGTATATGTTATCCAAACGCGCAGGTCCTGCAGGGGTACTATAGGAGCTACACGACATGGCGCCGCCAACGTTGGTTGGGTATGTATTTAACTGTAGAATCTGAGTAGTTCAGTCATGCTATTCTCAGAGAACCTACTCACAAAACACCAGAGACGTCTGGAGTGGGTGGGCACCAAATCCGCCTGCAGCTGAGTACTACAAAAATACTATTTATTGGCTGTTGGTTATTCAAGCTTGAAGGACATATAGTTCCTACAAATTGTGCATTTACACCTTATCTTAAAAAATTTCCTTAAAACACCCTTCTTCCACTTAAAAATGGTTGAACAAACAGAAGCAACAGGGAGAGTTGTAACAGACCCCTTCGGTTTAGGAGAAGAAGACCCTGAAGATGCAATACAAATTGCACCAAATTTCAGAAGGGCAGTCACCATAAAACTTCTAGAACATGGCTTAAGAGCCTGGGGTGGTACAGTAATTTTCGTGATTGAGGCACACGAATCAAACAAAATAGAGGTGTTCTATTCATGGGTTACATTCCCAGCAGCAAATGCAGTTACAGATGTATTTCACTACTACCTAAGAGAAGAAACACCAGAGGACTATACTCCTTTTGAGGAGTTAGAGATTCCCCTCACTTACCAGGAGCATAATTACTGGTTTAAAGGCGCCCTACCCCACGTACGAGGAAGAGCAAGAGCAAGATTAGGCCCGCTCGGAGGAGCAGGAGCCACATGGCCCATATTAGCGGCGTACACACCGCATCCTGACATTGGCACAATGCCACAGCCAGACTTACTCGTACAACACAAAGATTTAATTAAAATCTACAGAAACCTCACACAATTTGTTATGAGGACTTTAACAGTTCAGCCAGCACCAGCTGCAGCACAAGATACTCCAGTCCAGAGTACAGTTAATAAAATTACTCCACAAACATTACACTCGGTAATGGGCAAAATGCCAGCAAACGCGAACAAATCCCATTCTGGATAGCTCAGAAAATAACTCAGCTTGAAGCAGTATTCCCGAATACTACAACCAGTGATAAACACAGAATTCTAACAATCTGCTTGCCCATGGGTCTCACACCACAAGTAGAGGACTGTACCTCTTGGGGTTCAGTCTTTGCTGCCATATATACCAGAACACATGGTATCCCGTCCTTAGCAGTAGTACCTGACGTATTGAGACAGATACAAAATGAGTACGGAGCAGAACCTGCCCTAAACTTAGGGATGAAGTTACTAAATAACTTTGACCAGGTATCAGCCATAATACTAGCTAACATTAAGGGGGAAGCAGCTTTAGTGGCGATCTGCCAACGCCTGAGGGAGTTCGGGCCGGACGACCAACAACACGAACTACCCAAAATAATTTAAACTGCATATGCAGAACTAGACAGAGACAGTTTAGGTGGGAAAGCATTAAAACCACAACTGGTGGGCAGTCCTGAAAAGGACACTACAAAGCAGACACCTACTTCTTCTAAAAAGAAGTGGGAAAATAAAAAAGAACAAAAGTCTAAAGACAACAGATCTCAATCCAGAGGTAGGTCTCCTCAACAGAGCCCTCTGAAAGGAGGTATAACCTCAGGATTAGGGATAATATTAAAAAACCTGACAGGTATCAGGATACTGATACTCTTTCCTCTCGTTCCTTTCAGGGTTCATCAAAAAACTCAGAGAGGGAAGGACGGTCAAAGGAGCGTACAAAGTCAAGAGACACGCAATGCGCTGCGGACTACGCACCTAAAAAAGAGGATACACAAAAATCAAAACCTCAGTTCAAAAAGAAGAAGGTAGCAGGTCTCAAGATCAGACATGCCCAGAATTCTGAGGACACAGCTTCTGAACGGGGAATGGGCTCTGACGATGCTAGACAGCGCGGCAGAAGTAACGATAGCTCGCCAGAACCAGAAGGAATTTCTGGTGACAGCGGAGTTGAGTGAGTATATCACGGTGGAAACACCTGATACTCGGGTAAGTGTCCCACATAAGTTACATGAGATAACACTCCGGATGGAGGGACAAGCCCAGAAAAGTTAAAGGTCTCTTTTGGAAAAATCTGTCATCTGGTTATGACATTCTATTAGCACAACAAGACTGCCCGCCTGCATTCGTCATGGAGTGCCCTAGGGAGAAACGATAATTTTTCCAGCCTTTTCCGACCTCGTTCCCATTCACCTAAAACATGCATATGCGCAGGAGTGGGCGGTTGCCTTAGCTCCAGCATTATACAAAAATCATGCTGGTTGGGATGAGGAGTCAACCCACCACGTGATCCTGTTAAAAGTTTCCCCAAATGCTCAAAGGCAATACCCTATAAAGCAGGAAGCTAAAAAACAAGTCAGGGAGATTCTAGATCAACTTGAATATCAGGGGGTGATAGAAAATTGCACTTCACCTATGAACAATCCCTTGTTCCCGTAGCCAAATCCTGACAACACATATCGTCTAGTTTTAGATTACAGACATTTAAACACTTGCACAAAGACATTTGCAGTTCAAAATGCACACAGTGCCGCATTAATGAATAACATTGTGCGGAAAAATATAAAACAACGCTTGATATCTCAAATTGATTTTCTGCCAAAATATAGTGCCTGAAAGCAGGTATCTGACCGCATTCAGTGCGTTAGGGTCCCAACGGCAATTTTGCTGACTCCCCAAGGGTATAAGAACAGCCCGGGGTTGTTTTCAGCAAGGGTAACAGAGTTACTCCAAAATTTGGATGAAGAAGCATTGTCCTATGTGGATGATATTTATCTGACGGACGATGACTTAAAGAGGCACTTGACGAGGGTGAGCACCATTATAATGGGATTCGCCTCTGAGGGCTATAAATTTAATTTCAAGAAATCAAAAATTGCCCACCTCAATGTCCTATTTTTGGGATACGAGCTGTCAAGTGAGGGAAAAAGCCTAGCAGCTAACTTTTTAGAAAAGTGTGCGCTGCTCCAACCTCCAAAATCATTAAAGAATTTACAATTAATTCTGGGATTCCTAAATTTTGGTCGAACATACATTTTGGATTACGCAGAAAGAGTAAAACCTTTCTACGATTTAATAAAACCTGATTTTTCAGTTAGACAATGGACACAGGAACATACAAATATCCTGCGTTCCCTACAGGAAGACATGATAGCTTCTAGACATTTACAGAGACGTGTAAACGTACGCAACTTGGTGATCCGAGTCATAGCGAGTCAATGCGGGTACACTTATTTAACTTTTAATGAAGGTGAAACAGTACCAATCGCATACAAATCACACCTGTACACAAACGCAGAGATGCGTTTCACTTCAACAGAAAAAATCCTGACAGCAGTGCAGACCGTTGTAGCAAGAGAAAGAGCTCTGGCTCAGGGTAAACGCATAATTGTCGTGACCCCAGTACCAGCTTTAGAAGCTGTTACAAAAGCTAGCATTCCAAATGCGAAAGCCTTACATCCGAGATGGATACAATGGGCTAATTCTCTTACTGCAACGGATGTTGAATACAGATTTGATCCAAGTTTAAAAACACAGGCATTCCTGCAATATGAACAAGAATACCCTCTGCCAAATGAAATTTTGCCTCTAGATCAGTATGAATACATTATTTACACTGACGGTTCTGCTCAACCAGCCACAGGGAGTAAGCAAGCTTACAGCGCAGCGTGTGCGATTGTTAAAGGTCGCATGCACGATGGCAAGTTCCATCCGAGTTGCACTAAAACGCAATCTCCAGGAGACTGCACGGCTCAGTTGGCAGAACTCAAAGCACTTATACTGGCACTTATCAATACGGATCACGAATTCCCCACATTTATTGTGTGTGATTCCTTTTACTGTGTACAGTCGTACAATGAATATTTACATCATTGGGAACAAAACGGGTTCAAAGACGCAAAAGGTGGCACAATTAAGCATAAAATGCTATGGGAACAGGTAGTGGAGTTGAGAAACGAACTACCAAGGGCTCACGTGATACATACACTGAGTCATCAGCGTGATGGCGTTCACGTTGAAGGGAATTCATTGGCTGATGAAGCCGCAAACGGGGCTGTTCGCACAGCCGCCGTAGCTGCAGTTACTCGTTCAAAGACGAGGGTGGACGGCGAGATTATAGTAGCTGTCAATGCTTCACGCGAAGGCAGCACTGCAGTGCCTAAAAAATGTTCACTTAAGTACTCCTACAAGTTAGATGCACAAAACATTCCATATGCTCAGATTCCTTGAGTAGGGGATAGAGTAATACCAAATATGGATTGTAGGCAAAGCTTAATAGTGGCAGCACACGAAGGGACAGGTTCTGTACATTTGGGACTTGATGCAACTGCTTCTTTATTGAAGCAACGCTACTGGTGGCCTGTAATGAGAAGGCAGATAAAAGACTATGTCTGGAAATGCAACATCTGTAAGCAGATGCAAGGGTCCACCACAAGACGTCCAGTACAGATACCATTATTAGACAGCATCAGGTTGTCTGTCCGTGCGCGTCCAGCTCAAGTTTGCTCAAGGTTTGGCCTCAGCGCTCGGCTGACGCTCGAACTGTTATAAAAGATTTGCGAGTCTTTATCGGCACATACGCAGTTGGCACGTTACATTCTGACCGTGGTCCGGCGTTTAGCTCTCGGGCTTACAAAGAGGCCATGGAAGGAATGGGCGTAGCATTAGCGGTACTCCTCTCCATACCATCCCGAGGGAAATTCTGTTGTGGAGAGGAAAAACCGAGACTTAAAGCAATCTTTAACAGCTAGGGTATTAGGCAAGGGCGGTAGATGGGTCGATCACCTTTATGGGGTACAGCGCGCGCTCAATAATCAGCCAAGAAGCTCTCTAGGAGGTGTCACTCCTTACAAGGTCCTATTTGGGACAAGAATGTGGGTACCTGATCTTGATTGTGAAGGCACAGTGGCAGATGAAAAACCATTTGATATCCATGATCGTTTGGCTGTTTTACAGGATCTAAATGAATCCAGGACACAACAAAGTAACGTGCTCCAGAAACAGGCCGCCACTGAGGAAGTCAAGGCAGCAACGGCAAGACCTATCTGGATCCCAAAACTCGGGGATCTAGTCAGAGAGAAGATTGCTGACAAAAAAGAATTTGGGCCACCCTACAGAAAGCCTGTACCGGTCCTAGCAATACACGGAACAAGAACTGTACTTCTGCCACCCCTTGCCGGAAAAAAGGAGAAAAGATTCGTCTCAATTGACTTAATCAAACCACACTATGTGGCCGATACTAAACAGTAGGCCTCGTGGACTCCACAGTAGCAGACGCCCTCCTCTCGCTACAATCCAAGAAGTCCAAACAGAAAGACTCATCACGTTTGAAGAGCCACCTGTACGGAATGAAGGACTAAGTAACAATGCTATGGAACTCGTTCCACTTCAACCAAATGAAAATCAACTTAACAACCAAGTTGCAATAAGACCTAATACAGACATCTATGTCAACATGCCTCGTCAAGAGCAAAATCCGATTTCAACAAATCCCGATGCAATTCCAACAATTGATCGAACTGCTTCTGGCTATTTCATGAACTTTGACGTTTTCACTGGATCCAAGCGAACCGGAAACGACGCCAGCCAAAAAATCACTCCAACAGAAACTCAATGACTTTTTAAACTTTTTTAGAAAGACTTAACTGGTGTCACCTTGGGTAGAGCTATGGTATATCACTGGGATTTTATTTTTCATTTCTGGCTAGGTTTAATAATAACTTTTAGTATGCTTATTAATGGACGATACCTCCAGCCAAGCTCCACAGCCCAAAGAGTTAATTTGATTTTAAAACCACACCAGTCTTCACATCGTGAACCAAGAGACTTGTCTTCAGTGAACATTACAGCAGTTCCGATACCGGGACGGTATAGTATGGGACAAGATTGATTATGATATATTAGGTCCGACTGAACTTTTAAAGCTAAAACATGTATTTAAAATTTCTTTAAGTGATATCATTACCTCCAGTGCATATTCTGATGATTGGGACACTGAAACTGTAAATGCTATGATGTCTGATTTAGAAAAAACAGCTGCATTTCCGAACAATGAAATGTTAGAAGGTACTTCAGACTATGATACATTGTACTGTTACCAGCATTTTGGTGATCATTTCTTACACAACTCTATAACACCTAGAAATGTGTTTGAGTACCACCAGTGGGAACACTGCCCAACACCTCCAAAAGGTAGTTCACAAGCATTTGCACAGAAATTCACATACTTCTCAGGGTTTAACACATCCGACCCGAAGTCATTTTATTATAAAGTGGAGAAAATTTCAGCTCAGAAAATTATGTTGACCAACACCAAACATATTTACTCTGCATCCTTTCTGAACCAGTTGTCTAAACAGGGTTTCGATCTATGGAAAGACACGATAGATTCCAAATCGATCTGGGGTTCTAGGGACTGGCAAGTCCAGGGAATAGAAGCACTTTTTAGAGCATGCATCATTCCGCAGCAGATGTTATTTCTGAATGAAACTGTGCAACAGACATCCTGTCTTGGATTAGCCAAAGGCAAGGAAATGAACACACCGGGGTTTCCAAGACCATCACAGATGGGTGGGGGGCAGAATTCAACTACACAAGGGGTAGGATTAGATGACATTTTCCAGTACAACAGATCAGATCCTGATTGGACAGAATGGCTGGTTTGGCCCATTGACACAAACAAATGTCAACAGAGATTTATTAATACAACCACAGGGTTTAGTATCCATAGGCCAGACCTACGCTATGTACAAAGACAACACCCAGGGGTAGTGACATTGTATAGTGTTGGGAAGTTGTGCCTTGATTGGCTAGAGACCTCAACACTGACAGAAGTAAAGCACCACTTGACCTTACTCACACCTGACATGGAGCTTAGAGATTTTCTACCAGGTCCCAGGAAACAACGTCAGAAACGTTTCATATATGCAGGCCTTTATGCCTACTATAATGAAAACTGGAAAATATCCCAACAGGAGGCCGCAGAAAGGATACGGGAAATAGATCGTATTAACTTAGAAAGGGCCTTAGCAGTAGTGGATAATGGGTTAACTACTTTGACCTCCAGAATTTACTCCTTAGGCAACATTGTGTCCTCGGCGATCGACATATTAGAACAAGATCTGGCCTTGTTACAACACGGGCAATCTCAGCTACGTTCTATTATAATGCTAAGCTGGACGCTACAATCTTTGCGTGCAGGCTATGTTCCATGGCGTTTTATAAACACCACGTCTCTGTTCTCAGAATACAATCTAACTGATAAACAGACAGAAATGGCACAAAGGGGAGCCAAATATACAATGCTGCATATTGAGAAACTGGAAAGGTTACCATTCACTGTAGCCGAATCACCATCAACAGAATGGCTAATTCATGGCCAAATCACTCTGCCGGTCACTACGTTTCAGTTTCAATATTGCCTTGAGCAAAGGCAGGCAGGCAGGCAAATATGTAAAAATGGGTAAGGGATACATCAAGGAAACTTGGGAGTTACCATATAGATACCGATGCCGGAATGGGGATCGAGAAGTGCATCTGAGTGCTACAAACTGCAAGAACGCTTTAAGCGGTTCTCTCATGTGTCAGGATATTTCTCTACACGGAGCCTGCAGTGGTTCAGTGGCGAACTTATCTTGTCACATGTCAGGGACCCCAGCGGCCATGATCACGCCGGTTTTCCAGCTGCTCTCAAATGGGAGTTACTTAATGTTAAATGATCAAGGTTGTTGTGGGATGCTTCCGGGCGACGCATATCTAGTGACTGTTAACTCCAGGGTTACTTGCTGTATGCAAGTATTGTTTCCGCCACTGAAAACAGTCGGGGAGGCGCCGCTATGGCCTTCGCTGAATGTTTCTTTGATACAGTTTGATACTCTGAGCAGATTGAAAGCCATGCTTTTACAGCAACCCGTGCCCTTAACCTCCGCTCGAGAAACCTATGAACTTCAAGTTGCAAGGACCTCGACCGAGATACATGCACTCATACGTACAAACTGCCCCATTCGTTTCGCAGAAATGGTGGGACGTATCTTTAACATGTCAGATACGAGCGGAATTGTACACCTATTTAAGACCATAGGGTCCGGACTGTTAAGCACCTTTCAGACAGTCCTCGGAGTAATCCCAAATTTTATACACTCCGTATTGGGAAGCGTATTTGGAGGATTCCCGCTCATTTTGTTCCTAATCGCAGGAATCCTGATTTAATATTGCTGCTACGCAATGGACGGCCCACTTCCCGAGGGAATGGTGAACACGCTCCTGGAGCGTAAATACCGTGAACGCATGGTACAAATTCTGGGCATTTCTTGAATGCGAGAACTCAATGCCTCCTGGTTTCTATCATTTAGACCAGTCTGGGTAGACTGCATCTTACCTGTTCTGCGATGCCTGTTCTGCGGAGAAGAATGCACGTTGGATCTTTGTCTGACATATCCATCAGATGCGCCTCCGGACACGGATGCAATGCTGGACCCCATAAAGGCCCACGCTCTGCGTTGTCCTCAGCGGCTTCCGATTCTGATGAATGCATTCTTGGAGAATCCACAGGTGCCGTTCGCTCCTGCTGGGTTAGGCGACTCTGCCACAGGCACCCAGGTTACAACTGCCGCACAAGCTGCCGCAGCACCGACTATTGGCAGTACTACATTCCATCACTGTGCGATTGACGTTCTCTGTGAAGCGTTGGATTTGTCATCTACAGCAGCTAACACCGATAATATTGAGCTTCCCAGCCAAGACGCGTAATCTTGAATTGGCTCATCGTGTCCTGGGAAAGAATTCGGCTTCTTCACTCGTTTCAAAATAAACTATCTAAATTTGGAACATTTTTTCTTACATTGACACTTTCGCTTGAGAAAAGCATGGCCTTCTCCTGCTTATGGTAATATATCTTCTATATAGAGACGCTATTGACTTTATAAGTGGCAACTAGAAAAGCTGAATTTGAAATTTATTTATTTTTTACCTAAAATTTTAAGGATTTTTTAGAACCATGTTTTTACTTACTTTAAAAAAATTTTTTAAATTGTCCAGATTTTAAGTATGGTCATTTTTATCCAGTTCGGAAGAGGAGTGGGTGTTATATCCCGCATAGAGGCCCTAATATAGATTCGTTCGTACATGCCCTAAAATGGATGTATTCATATTTACCCTAATATGGTCATATTCGTACTTGCCCTATTATGGTCATGGCCGCATATGCCCAATTATGATCACAACTGTACATGTCCTATTATAGTATGATTCCTTATATAGGCATGCTCTTTCACCTACATTGGTCCCAGCTAGTACACAACGAGCTCTGAGGGCTGAACGTTATCTATCCTGTGGTTTCGAATACAGCAGGGTTCTTCCAAACACAGGCCCACACTGTACTCATTAATTATGCATGGCTCTCTAAGAATACACCACCGGCATAATATGTATGTACAAAGTTCACCCCTGACGTCTTCCTCATGTCCAATACAAACCATACTGAGGACCGAGACTCTTCAGAGGTATAAATATACCACATCTTGCCCCGGTAAGACAGAGGGAACCGAGACTTCCATGCTGACACACTGACCAGAGACGCTGAGGCTCCTGCATGCAGTCGCCCAAGCTGACGGTGGTCTGACACAACCCGGACGGGGTGTCCAACTCGAGACCAGGACGGGGTCCCACACTCTCTCTATTGCAGGTATGGGGGTTCGACTAACTCCTAGGAGGATTCTTGGCTCTTAGCTTCTAAGACCTACACACATATGCTAGGTACACACAAGTACATCTAGGTAGGCATCGTAGGAGTACGCGCACTTGCATAATGCCTTTATATTCATGTATGTACTCATGATTATCGCAATATGGTAGAACTGTTCTATCCCTTTGCTTTTATCGTACTGCTGATAATATATCTCTGCTATTGCCTGCTGGTTACCGCAGCACATATATTTTACACTAGAATAACAACTGTTCAATAAATACTTATTGAAACGCCCAACTGTTTATTCTGTGTAACTCTCTGAGACAAAACGAACAAGTGAGCACGAGTGACTGAGCGAAAGGTAGTACATTGTTTCCACGATTCTGAGGAATTTGGGTTGTAATGATCTAAGGTTGCCAGACACTAATCTACCCCCGATAATAGGAGACACTAGTGGCACTGCGAGCTAGCTAATGCAAACCAGGCTAACATATACGGTGGGGGTGCACGGAGTCAGTCTGCCACCAAGCCCGCAGTATATGTTATCCAAACGCGCAGGTCCTGCAGGGGTACTATAGGATCTACACAACACATCAGCTGTGATAACCTGGGTATATATATCAGGTGTGATAGCCTGCTGATATATCAGGTTTTATAGCCTGGGTATATATCAGGTGTGATAACCGGGGTATACATCAGGTGTGATAACCTGGGTATACATCAAGTGTGATAACTGGGGTATACATCAGGTGTGATAACCTGGGTATATATATCAGGTGTGATAACATGGGTATATATCAGGTGTGATAACCTGGGTATATATCAGGTGTAATAGCCTGGGTATATATCAAGTGTGATAACCTTGGTATACATCAGGTGTGATAACCTGGGTACACATCAAGTGTGATAACTGGGGTATACATCAGGTGTGATATTCTGGGTACATATATCAGGTGTGATAACCTGGGTATATATATCAGGTGTGATAACCTGGGTATATATCAGGTGTGATTACCTGGGTATACATCAGGTGTGATATATCAGGTGTGATGACCTGTGTATATATCAGGTGTGATAGCCTGGGTATATATCAGGTGTGATAACTGGGGTATACATCAGGTGTGATAACTTGGGTATATAGCAGGTGTGATAACCTGGGTATATATCAAGTGTGATAACTGGGGTATACATCAGGTGGGATTACCTGGGTATACATATATCAGGTGTGATAACCGGGGTATACATCAGGTGTGATAACCCGTGTATGTTATGTTAACATGTTTTGTATAGCGCACAGCTGCCTCAGCAAAGAGGCATCCCAGCGCTGAAGCAGAACATAGAGGCTGGAAATCAGAAAAGGCACTAGGCTGTGGGGAAGAGATGGGTTTTAATAGCTCTGCGAAAGACCATGTAATTCTCCATGGCACGAATGGAGTATGGCAGAGCATTCCAAAGCTTGGCAGCCAAGAGACGGAAAGAGCGTCCGCCCGACCGTACCCTCCTCATACGAGGCACAGTCGCCAGGTGTTGTCCAGTTGAGCGAAGTTGGCACGTAGGGGAGTAAGATGACAGCAGATTGGACAAAATAGCCGGAGAGGAAAGTTTCAGGATTTTGAATGCAGTGCAGAGGACCTTAAACACCACTCGGTTGACGACAGGAAGCCAGTGCAGCCGACGGATTGCCATAGAGGTGGGGCACGTTCTGGGGAGACCCAGCAGGGATCTAGCCGCCGCATTTTGAACTCGCTGTAATCTCATATATCTCAACGGCCCCAACAGCGCTGGGATGCCTGGCTTCACCCTGGGGGTGCCCAGGAGTGAACATTTTCACAGGGAAAAGCCAGGAAGGGTTCCACAGCGGTATGCGTACAGCGCCTGGACACCCCTTTGGGGGTATGGGTGCGCTTTACAAGTACAAATTTCATTTCATTTCATTTCAGGTGTGATGACCTGGGTATATATCAGGTGTGATAACCTGGTTATATATCAGGTGTGATAGCCTGGGTATATATCAGGTGTGATAACCAGGGTATTCATCAGGTGTGATAATCTGGGTATATATATCAGGTGTGATAACCTGGGTATATATCAGGTGTGATAACCTGGATATATATCAGGTGTGATAGCCTGGGTATATATCATGTGTGATAGCCGGGGTATACATAAGGTGTGATAACCTGGGTATATATCAAATTTGATAACCTGATTATATATCAGGTGTGATAGCCTGGGTATATATCAGGTGTGATGACCTGGGTATAAATCAGGTGTGATAACCTGGGTATATATCAGGTGTGATAACCTGGGTATATATCAGGTGTGATAGCCTGGATATATATCAGGTGTGATAAATTGCACCTACTGCTCGGACAAAGACAGAATCAGGGCGTTGAAAGGGGGTTTAAAAGACCCTCTCAGTCTTTCATAGAGTCAGGCTTTCTATAACTGAAAACTCGTAAAATAAAATTAAAACAAGCACTGGCAAAGCCAAAAGGTCTGGCTTTGACGTGCTAAAGCATGCTAAGTGTATTTCTGCATGCCGGAGGCTCCATGCTTCACCAAACCATAGCCAGACCTATTGGATTTGACAATGATCCTCTAAGCAGCTGGACCGTGCATGCGTGTGAGCAAACATGTATCTGTACATGAGTGTGCGACTCACTCACGATTCGTGACTAAAACTTTATAGACAGTCCGCTCCACTGGAAAATAAAAAACAAAGACAGATTGCTTTTGGTATATACTGAATGAGTGAGATAAAGTATTCAGGGCCAGATGTATGAAACACTGGTCACAAAATACTGGTGGCAAATTGTGAGCAGTATTTTTCCAATCAGTGTTGAATTTTCCAAACTGACCTATGCATTAATAGGTCAGTTCAGAAAATTCTGAATCATAGAGAGTTATCGACGTTCGTGAGGTAAGTCACAAATTGCAACTCATTATCATCAACTAATCAGCAAGATGGCCGACAGGTGAGGTGCTCCGGTTGGGAGCTCCATGGCTAGGGACTTCCTTTTTGGCTCTAATCCCCTGGAATCTACCCCCCCCTTGATCCTTTTTACACACCTGGGGTTCTATGGACTGTGGTCCTTTGATTCTCCAAGTCCCGCGATTGAATTTGAAACCAACCTCAGCAACTTCCAAGAAATCTGTGAATATTCTTCCGACTGCGGAGACCTAGCAATATGGCCGATGCCCGGTGGAGCTACCTAGAGTAGCTATAGAGGAGATTGGCTGTGGATCTCCCCTCAGCCGTCACCTACGCAGCCGGACATTGGGCAGACTTTCTTTTGTCTCCCCGCCGTGTCTCTCTCCTCCCCCGCCTTCTGACGAATCAGCCGGCTTGTTTGACTTTCACTTTGTCTTTTTGGTTCCCCTGAATTACTTTCCCCCTTTCCGGTCTTTCCTGACCCGATCTTCATTCCAACCCCATGTTACTTTTCCCCTCTTCCTTCTATACCCCATAGGATGTGTGTATATGTTTAAGCTATGCTCTAGTAACTCATGTTACTGTGTAACACTGTTCCTTTCATATGTTATTCTAGGCTCCTGTAACTGATGTAATTTTGTAACTCGCTAATCCTCATGTAAAGCGCTCTGATACCTCCTGGTCTAGCCAGCGCTATATAAAACTCTGCAAATAAAAATAAATAAAATAAATAAATTATAATTGGTGGCTGAAGAGGCATGGATACCTGCTAGGCTCAGCTGACCACAACCTCAGTGATTGCTTTGTAAATATATACATTTTAATGTAGCCCATTTTCCTTAAGGAATCTTTTTTTCACATTCACAAAGGGGGCGAGCTCCATAGGACCCATGCCAATTTGCAAGAGACTTCTCACCCCATGGTGGACGTTGAGATTTCTGCCAGAAATATTGGTACATACCTCAACAGATCGCTGTTTGGAAGGGGCGCCCTAAGTACGACCCCAATCAAATACTGATTTTGCAATTCTAAAAACTGCTTCCCAATCATAAAATGGGTTAAATATATTTTAAAAAGCCATTTAGTGGTCACAAAGCCAGTGATTTACTGACAGCCAAGTGGCTTTCTACACCTGGCCCGTAATGTGTGATGACTCAGTGACTCAGGTCATTACCAGTCCACACACCACCTACTTCTCTCCTCACGCATTGACTTTCAGCTGGATTTTGGACACGGAGCCAGATGTATCAAAGGTTTTACCCACTCTGTGTCTATGGGAAAATGTGTTTGTACATGTGGCCCTTGTTCCGCTCCGCTGCCTTTGGCTTGCTTCATGCGAAAGCCATTCCATATATGTGCATACATACATGCAGCATACTTTTGAGATGTAAATAGTCCCTCATGCATTTTTAATGCAACCACATAGGAGGCAGAAAGACACATCAAACAGTCAACAGTGTGTTGTGTGAGAGACATCCTGCGGGCGGAGCCTAGGCACTCAACAGCATGATGTGTGAGAGACATCCTGTGGGTGGAGCCTAGGCAATCAACAGCGCTATGTGTGAAAGACAGCCTCTGGGCGGAGCCCAGACACTCAACAGCATGATGTGCGAGAGACAGCCCTTGGGCGGAGCCCAGGCACCCAACAGCATGATGTGCGAGAGACAGCCCTTGGGCGGAGCCCAGGCACTCAACTGCATGATGTGCGAGAGACAGCCTGTGGGTGGAGCCTAGGCACTCAACAGCATGATGTGCGAGAGACAGCCCGTGGGGGGAGCCCAGGCACTCAACAACGTGATGTGCGAGAGACAGCCCCTGGGTAGAGCCCAGGCACTCAACTGTGTGGTGTGCGGGAGACAGCCCCTGGGTGGAGCCCAGGCACTCAACAGCGTGATGTGCGAGAGACAGCCCCTGGGTGGAGCCCAGGAACTCAACAGTGTGATGTGAGAGAGACAGCCCCTGGGCGGAGCCTAGGCACTCAACAGCGTGATGTGTGAGAGACATCCTGCGGGTGGAGCCTAGGCACTCAACGGTGTGATGTGCGAGAGACAGCCTGATGGCAGAGCCTAGGCACTCAACAGTGTGATGTGCGAGAGACAGCCTGTGGGTGGAGCCTAGGCACTCAACAGCATGATGTGTGAGAGACACCCTGTGGGCAGAGCCCTGGCACTCAACTGCATGATGTGCGAGAGACAGCCTGTGGGTGGAGCCTAGGCACTCAACAGCATGATGTGTGAGAGACATCCTGTGGGCAGAGCCCAAGCACTCAGCAGTGAGATGTGTGAGAGACAGCCCCTGGGCGGAGCCCAGGCACTCAACAGCGTGATGTGCGAGAGACAGCCCCTGGGCAGAGCCCAGGCACTCAACAGTGTGATGTGCGAGACACAGCCTGTGGGCAGAGCCTAGGCACTCAACAGCGTGATGTGTGAGAGACATCCTGTGGGTGGAGTCTAGGCACTCAACTGCATGATGTGTAAGAGACAACCTGTGGGTGGAGCCTAGGCACTCAACAGAATGATGTGTAAGAGACATCCTGTGGGTGGTTGTATGACGTTACAACGCATTCCGTTGCAACGCATGCCTTTACCACGCATGGTTCAACGGAATGCCTTTCCTACGCATAAGCTTTACCACGAATATTCCTTTACCACGCATTCTTTTACAACGATTTTCGTTGTAAATGTATGCATGGTAAGGGCATACTCTTGGTAATGGTTATTCCCCACCCCTAAACCCTTCTTACATATACCCCTCCCTCCCCTTAACCTTTAAATCGGACCTCTTCTTTTTTTTCAAATTCCCCATACCTCTCCCCGTCGTGGCTTCTTCTTCATCTTCCGTGTTGACGTTGAACGTCGTAAGAGGAAACAGAAGTGTCTTTCCGTTTCCTCTTACGACGCCGATTGCCTCTTCTTCGCTTCTTTTCTGGTGAGTTTTTTGGGGGGAAACCCCCAAGCCCCCTTTTTTCACGCGTTTTTTTTTTTTTTGGGGGGGGGAGACCCCCCCAAACCCCTCTTTTTTTTTTTTGCCTTTAGCACACATGCCTTTACTACGTATCTCGTAGTAAAGGTATACGTGGTAAAGGCTTCCGTTGTAACCACGCATGCGTTGTAATGCATGCGTGGTTAAGTTATGCGTGGAAACGGCCTCGTTGTAGTGGCCGTTTCCCCCTGTGGGTGGAGCCTAGGCACTCAACAGCGTGATGTGTGAGAGGCAACCTGTGGGTGGAGCCAAGGCATCCTGTGGGTGGAGCCTAGGCACTCAACAGCGTGATGAGTAAGAGACAACCTGTGGGTGGAGTCTAGGCACTCAACAGCGTGATGTGTAAGAGATATCCTGTAGGTGGACTCTAGGCACTCAACAGAATGATGTATAAGAGACATCCTGTGGGTGGAGCCTAGGCACTCAACAGCGTGATGTGTAAGAGACATCCTGTGGGTGGAGCCTAGGCACGCTTCATGTGTATTTTAGACGCATAGTAACCTAGAGTGCTGGGAACGTTCCACCTATCAAAAGGATTCAGAAGGTGTTGCATCTTCCTATCAAAAGCAATCCATGCCAACATCTCCTCTTACTGAATGACTCTCAAACAGATGTGCATCTATTCCAGCTGCTTACGTTCATTCTCAAAACCACCTATGAAATGAAAGGAAATGAAAATAGAATTTCCAAAGTGCACTAATACCCGCGGGTGTCTAGGCGCTGAAGCTTCATGAGGGGAGAAAACTGGGTAGCGGCCCCAGACAGTGGCGAAATGCCGAGTAATGGGGGACGAGTTTGATCTAATTATTGAAAAGCCAGGTTTTTAGTGCTTTGCGAAAAAAGAGCAGATTACTTGAGGTTTTTAGGGTAAGTGGCATGGTATTCCAGAGTTTAGCAGTGGTGACTGCAAAACTCTTTCCTCCCCAGGTGGTCCTCCTGAACTTGGAGACGGCCATTTTTGCATGGGAGGCCGATCTTAAGTTTCTGATCGGGATATAGCGATGGAAGAGTTGCCTAATGGAGGCTGGTCCTTTGGAGTGGAGAGCTTTAAAGGCTAAGCATAAGGATTTGAACATAACCCTTTTCCTAACCGGGAGCCAGTGAAGTGAAGGAAGAAACTTGGATACCGACTGAAATGTTTGGGATCCCTAACAGCAGCCTAGCTGAGAGGACGTTTGCCAATATGGAGCCTAAACTTCCGATCCACTTCTCGCCCAACCTGGAACCGACTTGTCACAACGCTTTCCGAATCAGATACCCCCCGAACTTATCTAAAAATGCGGCAAAAAACTTCAAACATAGACTACTTAAATCACATCCGGAAACCCTCATCTCAGACCCCTACTTCTCTATCAGAAAGGGTGCTACCATAAATGACCTCATCTTCTACACTAAACGTCATGCTGAATGGCGGAAGGCCATTCACTCTCTGCTCAAGATCTCCACTTCACTGAAAACGCAACATGGTCTTAGATTGATAGTGGCGCCCTCCGCGGATTACAGAGCTGAAGCCACCATCTCCCTCTACAAAAATGGAACCATCCTTATACAAGCCTCCGACCGCAATCTAATGTTATTTGACACATTTTTCCCCACCATCTTGAATACAGTGGCTAGCGTCAATCCCGCCCACAGCGGAAGGGCGGGTCCCCCAGCGGTCCCACAGCACTCGCAGACTCTATCCCCTACCTCGACACCACCACCCGCTGATCCCACATCTGCCTCGATGGACCCCCCTCTTCCTACCCTAACTCCTAATAACAACTCCCTCGCAATGCCTGCATTGAACGAGCTGCGCCAGTACAGTCATCTTGCGAACCCTCCCGCTCCCCCCCCTTATGGTTAGCTAGCCCTAACCCCCCTAGCCCCATTGCGTACAACACCGCCCTGATTCTCCCCAAGTCGCCTTCCTACAGCCCAATTCACACTCCCATCAGGCTCCCACCGGCCTCCAGTGGTCTCTATCCATCATTCCCTCCTCCCCTATCCTACCCATCCTCCAGAGCTTGCAGCGCCACTTCCCAGAATCCCTCCCCTTGGGGCACATTCAGTCGCCTACTGCCCTACCTTCCCCGACCTCACTAGCTCCTCCCCTTCCATACCCATTTCGAGCGTGCAGCTCCACTGCCCAGAATCTTTTCCCGCTGGGCTCATCCAGTTGCCTACCGCCCTTCTTTCCCCTGACCTCACTAGCTCCTCCCCTAGCTTATCCATTCCGAGCGGGCAGCTCCAGTGTCCAGAATCTCTTCCCGCTGGACACATGCAGTCTCCACCCGCCATACTCTCCCCCGACTTCTCTAGCTCTCTCCCGCTCCAGGATCCCGGGGACCGTGCCTCCCAATCCCATCCACACACCTCACTGGAAGGCCGCCTGAGCGAGATAGCACTCTGCCTACAACAACTTAAGACAGAGGTCCACAGTCTACTACACATCACTAAGGCCTTGTCTGCAAACTCCAGTCCAAGCTGCACCACCACGAAAAATCACCATCTCCGCTCGCTCCCTGATCGCGGGCGTTCCGAGCTCCCTCCCCCTTGACGCACGGAGGTCACCGTCTCATGTCTCCCACATACCTCATAGGTGGGCCTCCGCTCCTCTCCCTAATGACCCTGCACGCCCCTCCAGATGCAGAGCCTCCCTGTCCGATACAGATATTCATTCTCTCCTACATTCTTATGTTCCAGCTCACCCACCCTCAAACTTGCAACAAATTGAATCCATCCCCACGGATCCCTTCAGGGAACCTAGGCCTAACACCAGAACCTTAAATGAGAACAACCTCACGCGAGTCACCACCACGCTTCCCGCTCCAACAGACGCCATCATTAGTCTCAAATGCGTGCTCCTAAATTGTAGATCGGCAGCTAAACACGCTGCGGACATTGGCGACCTCACCCTGGCGCAGGATCTTGACCTTGTAATGCTGACGGAAACCTGGCTTAATGACTCAGCTACCCCCTTCCTGGACCTTTTAATACCTCCCAACTATGATATCATTAGGTTGGACAGATCATTAGGGCAAGGTGGAGGCATTGCATGTTTACATCGGAGCAATCTTACAGTGAAGGTACTACAGACTGACCTCTGCCATCGTGTGAATACCTATGCATTGAAGTGACTGGGGGCAACAATCACTCCTGCAAGCTGCACACGTTCTACCACCCCCCTCGCGACAACCTTCCCTTCACAGAACAGATCATGGACATTATTTCAGCCAATGTAGACTTCCACGGCTCCCAAATCTTCCTGGGAGATTTCAACCTCCATTGGAATGATGTAAACGATGTGGTGGTCAATAGCCTTAAATCCTTCCTTCTTGACCTTGACCTACTTCAAATCTGTGACAGCCCCACGCATATCAAAGGAGCTACCTTAGTTCTCGTCATTGGTAAGCCCAACTCCATCCTCCTGGATTCTATCCTCCCGTGTGATTGGACAGATCACTATTGCATCACCTTCCGTATCCTGGATTTGGTAAGAACAAGTAAAGCCCAGCCCAAGAACCAAAAACAGTTGAAAAGATGCCTACGGAACATCAACCCGCATGATCTGACTGCTCTCTGTGATAACATCCTGCCCCCACCACCGAACATGTTGGATGTCCACGACCTTACGGCCCATTATAATCACGCAATGCTGAATGTACTAGACTTGGTCGCTCCACTACAGCTCAAAAGAATCTCCTCTAAACTCTCCAAACCATGGTTTACCGATAGTCTTAATTCAGAAAGACGAAACCTAAGACTTGCTGAAAGGCTAAGGCGGTCCAATCCATCCCTTGAGCATCTCTACCACCTAAGATCCCTGAGAAGCACCTATAATAAACGCATCAGATGCTCGAAGGCCACCTTTTCAGAACTCAGTTAGACCAAGCAAAAAACCGTCCAAAAAACTGTTCGAACTCATCAAGTCCCAAGCCAATAGTCATCCGAACTCCGCATCACTGGGTCAAGGGACATTGCCCAAGTGCGAAGAATTCGCAAATTTCTTCACAGATAAGACCAGTAAGATTGAAACTGAACTACGATCGGCCTGTAACGACCTGTCGATCATTCCACTAACCCCCCTATGCCCACCTGGTAGGGATTTCATGGTCCCGGCGCAACCACACCTTCCCAAAAACAATGCCTCCTGGAGTCTCTTCTAAACCTTGGATGAATGCGCTACTACGCAAAACGCTGTCGACTCTGAAACCTTCCAACCACTACAATGACCCGTTGCCATCGAACCTTTTCCCGGAAGTTAGATCCTCCCTACTAACATTGTGGACTACGATAGTCAATGCATCACTGCGGCAAGGTGCTATTCCAGATTGCCTAAAAATGGGTCAAGTCACTCCGATTTTAAAGAAACCTACTGCGGATCCCTCGGACCTTCATAACTTCCGCCCAATCTCCAACATCCCCACCTTAGCAAAGCTCCTGGAGAAATGTGTGCTTGCCCAACTCTGCAACCATATCGACCATTTCCAACTCCTAGACCAATGCCAATCTGGTTTCCGCTCGGGCCATAGCACAGAGTCGGCCCTAACGCACATTGTCGATGACGTGTTAAGAATGCTGGACCACAATGAGTCGTGCCTACTGATCCTTCTTGACCTTTCGTCAGCATTTGACACTGTCAAACATGATACTCTAATTGACCTCCTGGAACACAGGATGGGGTTGTCTGGGCCTGTGCTTAATTGGTTCTCCTCATTCCTCCTGAATAGATCCCAATGCTTCAAGGTGAACCAATCCCTGTCCCATCCTGCACCGGTTTCGCTGGGGGTACCCCAAGGTTCAGCACTGTCCCCCTCGCTCTTTAACTTGTTCATGGAGCCTCTAACAGAAATGCTGAAATCATCCAGCATTCACTATCACATGTATGCGTTATACCTGAAGATCGCCTCCCCTGAGGACATTCAGTCCCTCAACTCAGTCCTACTGGAAACACAAAGCTGGCTGACACGTAACCACCTGAAACTAAATGCTCTAAAAACAGAATTCCTCCTTATCTCACCCCATAAGAAATCACCGGTCATTGAACAATGGTTGAATCAGCTTACGGCTCTTAACTGCAGACCTCACCTCGTGGACTCGGCATCCTCGCTTGGTATCATACTAGACAAGAGTCTGAACATGCAAAAACACATCAGTTCCCTCACCAAAGGAGCGAACTTCCAACTCAGCATCCTTAGGAAGCTCATACCCTATCTCCCTGCTCATGACCTAAAGGTTGCAGTGCAAGCATTGGTGATCGCAAAGCTGGACTATGGAAGTGCTATGCTGTGTGGCCTGCCCAGAGTGAAAACGGCTCCCCTTAGGGTGACCTTCAATGCTGCGGCCAGGCTCATAACGGGCACAAAAGAATTCAACCACATCTCTCCGGATCTGCTAGTTCTGAAATGGCTCCCTTATGAAGCTTGGATACAGCTGAAAATCGCATGCATGACACACAAAGCCATCCACCTCAAGACCCCGATGTACCTCGCTCAGAAACTGGAGCTCTCATGTGGTTCAAGAGCCTCCAGAAGTGCCAGCACCCTCTTACTCAAACCGCAAAAATTCAAGAAAAAAAAGACCTATAATCGAACATTTTCAGGTATGGCGCCAAGGATCTGGAACTCTCTTCCCCCCCGAAGTCAGGGTGATCCCTTCCTCTGTCCTCTTCAAATCAGAAGTTAAAGAGCTCTTGATGAAGAAATATCTGCCTCAGTCTGCCTTCCCCACTTGACTCCCGGGCCATTCGACGCTGTTTTGTGTCCTAGATGCTAGGCTCTTGAGAATGTTGGACATTCTAAGTCTATGTACTTGTTGATATGTTGATTATTTGTGTTTGCATGTACTCGTCCTACTGCACAATCTGTAAAGCGCTCTGATACCCTCGGTGGTCATGTTCGCGCTATATAAAACTTTCTAAATAAATAAATAAATAGCTGCCGCGTTCTGGACCAACTGTAGTTTGTCTAAGGCTTTCTTGTGGGCCGTCAGGAAGAGCCCATTGCAATAGTAAACTTTGGAAAAGACTAGAGTGGTAATCACTGCTTTCCGCAGGTTCAAAGGGATGCAAGGGATGAAGTGAGACTTGGTTCTGGTGGTCACAGGACTGTCAGAGGTTACTGAGTTCAGAATGTGAAAAGGTTCTTGCTGACCACGGCATGTCTGGACCTACTGTGCTAAGTACTTTGGGTTCAGCATATAAGTCTTAGAGCAGTACAAAGCACACTTGAGAAGGCGATGAGGGCTAGAGAGTCAGGACACAGGGAAACAACACAATGAGGGGCGATGGGGTTTGAGAGTCGGAGCACCGAGAAACAACACAACAAGACATGATAAGGGCTAGAGAGTCAGAGCACAGAGAAACAACACAACAGTAGGCGATGAGAGCTAGAGAGTCAGAGCACAGCGAAACAACACAATAGGAGGCAATGAGAGCTAGAGAGTCAGAGCACAGAAAAACAACACAAAAAGGGTTGATGAGAGTTAGAGAGTCGGAGCACAGAGAAACAACACAACAGGAGGCGATGAGGGCAAGAGAGTCAGAGCACAGAGAAACAACACAATCAGAGGCGATCAGAGCTAGAGAGTTGGAGCACAGGGAAACAACACAAGAGGAGGCAATGAGAGCTAGAGAGTTGGACGACAGAGAAACAACACAACAGTAGGCGATAAGGGCAAGAGAGTCAGAGCACAGAGAAACAACACAATTAGGGTTGATGAGAGCTAGAGAGTTGGACAACACAGAAACAACACAACAGTAGGCGATAAGGGCAAGAGAGTCAGAGCACAGAGAAACAACACAATTAGGGTTGATGAGAGCTAGAGAGTCAGAACACAGAGCAACAACACAACAAGAGGCGATGAGAGCTAGAGAGTCATTGCACAGAGAAACAACACAATAAGAAGCACTGAGAGCTTGATAGTCAGAGCACATAGAAACAACACAATAGGAGGTAATGAGAGCTAGAGAGTCGGAACACAGAGAAACAACACAACAAGAGGCGATGAGAGCTAGAGAGTCATAGCACAGAGAAACAACACAATAAGAAGCACTGAGAGCTCGATAGTCGGAGCACATAGAAACAACACAATAGGAGGTAATGAGAGCTAGAGAGTTGGAGCACAGAGAAACAACACAACAGGAGGCGATGAGAGCTAGAGAGTCAGAGCACAGTGAAACAACACAACAGTAGGCAATGAGAGCTAGAGATTCAGAGCACAGAGAAACAACACAACAGGAGGCGATGAGGGCAAGAGAGTCATAAGACAGAGAAACAACACAACAGCAGGCGATGAGAGCTAGAGAGTCAGAGCACAGAGAAACAACACAATAGGAGGCAATGAGAGCTAGAGAGTCAGAGCACAGAAAAACAACACAATAAGGGTTGATGAGAGCTAGAGAGTAGGAGCACAGAGAAACAACACAACAGGAGGTGATGAGGGCTAGAGAGTCAGAGCACAGAGAAATAACACAATAAGAGTTGATGAGAGCTAGAGAGTCGGAGCACAGAGAAACAACACAACAGGAGGCGATGAGGGCAAGAGAGTCAGAGCATAGAGAAACAACACAATAAGGGTTGATAAGAGCTAGAGAGTCGGAACACAGAGAAACAACACAATCAGAGGCGATCAGAGCTAGAGAGTTGGAGCACAGGGAAACAACACAAGAGGAGGCAATGAGAGCGACAGAGTTGTACGACGGAGAAACAACACAACAGTAGGCGATGAGGACAAGAGAGTCAGAGCACAGAGAAACAACACAATTAGGGTTGATAAGAGCTAGAGAGTCAGAACACAGAGAAACAACACAACAGGAGGCGATGAGAGCTAGAGAGTCATAGCACAGAGAAACAACACAATAAGAAGCACTGAGAGCTCGATAGTCGGAGCACATACAAACAACACAATAGGAGGTAATGAGAGCTAGAGAGTCGGAACACAGAGAAACAACACAACAGGAGGTGATGAGAGCTAGAGATTCAGAGCACAGAGAAACAACACAACAGGAGGCGATGAGAACTAGAGAGTCATAGCACAGAGAAACAACCCCATAAGAAGCACTGAGAGCTCGATAGTCGGAGCACATACAAACAACACAATAGGAGGTAATGAGAGCTAGAGAGTCGGAACACAGAGAAACAACCCAATAGGAAGTGATGAGCGCTAGAGACTCAGAGCACAGAGAAACAACACAATAGGTGTGGTGATGAGGGCTAGAGAGTCAGAACACAGAGCAACAACACAACAAGAGGCGATGAGAGCTAGAGAGTCATAGCACAGAGAAACAACACAATAAGAAGCACTGAGAGCTCGATAGTCGGAGCACAGAGAAACAACACAACAGGAGGCGATGAGAGCTAGAGAGTCGGAGCACAGCAAAACAACACAACAGGAGGCGATGAGGGCTAGAGATTCAGAGCACAGAGAAACAACACAATAGGAAGTGATGAGGGCTAGAGACTCAGAGCACAGAGAAACAACACAATAGGTGTGGTGATGAGGGCTAGAGAGTCAATAGAGAAATAACACAGTAGGCGGTGATGAGGGCTACAGAGTATAACAGAGATATACAACACAATCAGAGGGAATGAGAGCTAGAGAGTCGGAGCACAGAGAAACAACACAATAAGAGGGTAGAAGTGCTAGAGAGAAGGAGCGAACAGTAACAACAGAATAGCCCTCAATAACAACATTTCTTATCATTGCTTTTTCTGTCAAAAGTAAAAGTACTTTCCAGCACACAAAACAAAATCCTACACATAAAATGAGAATGTGAAAATAAAACATAAACTCTCTAGCCCTTTCCTAAGCCCAAATGCTACCATAGTGTATAGATGCTGGCAGCAGAGTTCCTCTCTGTCATTGTCTGTGGCCAGTGGTAGCCTCCAGAGCTCTCGGTAATCTTTTTTTGACTTTGCAAGTATGGAACCAGACCGGCTTCACAAGCGTAGAGCCCAGGCTGGGAAACCATAACAAGGGTCTTGAGTGGGACTTGGTTCACTGTATGCTCACATAATGCATAATCCCAGTTCCCCATCAATACAATTCTGATGGACATAAAAACTCATACAAAGCCGGACAAACAAACCGGTCCAAAAAGGGAAGTGAAAAGTCAACGTCGAGTGCAGTTTGAGGGACGCCACAGGTTCAGAAACTATTGGTGGGGGATTCACCTGGTTCTAATACTTGTACATTGGATTCATGTGCGCTGAGGCACAATTTACTTTAAAACATTATATGTAAAGAACTACCGGTTATAGTTGGGTTTTTACCATTCCTATGTGCCCACTGGGTTTGTGAATGGCCACCAGCAAAGATGGAGCCAGGTCTGTCCTTGGGTATAGACTAGGGCTTGACATCATTAGACCTCCAGAGCCATTCAACGTATGTGGATGCAGTTTGTGTCTCTTTATTCGGTGCCCTCACCTACAGCTACCACCCCTAAACCCTAGGCCAGCGATGGAGACTGAGAGGTCCTCACGGCTCCTTGGAGGTCACTGAAGGGTACACACAGGTTTCATGCAGCTGGGGCAGGTCATGGATAAAGCAGCCCTCACTGGTCCTTGGATGATGCAGACAAAGGTTGTTGCTTCTCCTCCTGTACAGCGTGACCTTGTGTTCGACAGTAGGGCAGACCTCCCATGGGCTCCCACGGGTACTCACAGGGAGCTGAGCTCTTAGGTTTCTTGTTCCAGACAGGCTGTCCTCTCTGGGGTTCAGGGATCTCTATCTCTGCCTGGAAGGCTGTTCTCCTTGCAAGGCAGTCAGCAGTGCTTCATTTAGGATTCTTGGCCCAGATTTAGACCTAGTTTGATAGGTGGCAGCAGCCAAGAAGAAGATCTCACTGGAACTCAGTTGTCTTCAGTTTTCAGGGGCCTAGCTCCATCCTTAGTTACGCAAGATTCTGGAACAAAATACGGGTCATGCTGGCCAGTATTTACCACCAGTGGTGACCGTGCAGCTCTCCTGCATATGTCAAATTCTGGGGTCTCCTCTAATCAAACATTACAAGGACACGTCATGATCAACTCATGCAAAGACCAAAGAGAACAGGAGCTTCTCCTAGCTGCTTGCAAGTGCCTCAGGTGCAGATGTTTATTGGGCCCTGTCAAGATTTCACATTCTTCCAGATCAGGCAGGAAGAGGGGATGAGGATGAGAGGAGTCTGGCCAAGGAACTGCAGCAAGTGTCTGAACGAGGGGGCTAACACCCTTCTCCCATTATCACCACTTACTGTACCACAGTCCAACAGTATTATACAGGTTGCTGCGAACACTTTGAAACTGAAATAGAATCCATGGTGCACTCCTGACAGATGCACAGAAGTCCCACCCTCAGCCTACAACATGCACACAGTGCATACATCCTGCACTATCACACTGGGGGTCAAGGTGGCACTTTGCGAACGGAACTATGTACTAGTAGGTCGGTTCACAAAATTCAGATTTGGGTTGAGTCGCATTGAGAACTACTTTAATTATATTCATAAGGTAGGACGCAGCAGGTCGCAAATTGTGGATCAATTCGATTGGACACAGTTATGGGGATAGGTAGTGGCCTGCAAGTGTCAGGAAACCGCCACGTCTGTGATTGTTTCAAAATATAGATTTGCATTAAATTTACCCTGCTTTTTCTTAAAGGAAAAGACCTGCTTGAAAAAAACCATTTCTTTTTTGACTAGTTAATTTAAGAGTTAGCAGTGGTCTCCTGGACTCATGGGGACCCGTTCCCTTTTGTGAATGGGTTACCACCCTGTAAGAAATTGGATTATTATTTGGGTTGGGTGACTCCCCGCCTCAAGGAATATTCACAAACCTTGCCAGGGCGAACCCTTAAAGTCATCAAATAAACCAGAGCTCAACCCCTGGTAGCCATGGCACCGGGCAGACAGGCTTCACTTTGGTCAATGTGTAAAGTATTTATGCAGCACCACAACAGAAATAAAGTTTAAATGCAAAACAATAAAAATCCCAAACCAAGTTAGAAAAAGAAAGAAAAAAATAACAAACAAAATTACACCAAAATGACTCAAATCTAAATAGAGAAAGTGGAGATATGATTTTTTTAATTTTTAAGTAGGATTAGCGCCAAAAGGTGTAAAGTGCCAATGATGGTGAATGGTCGCAGTAGACCGGGACCTAGGCACAATTTGATGCTGATCACGATGGAGCTCGGATAAGATAACACCAACCATGTTCATCCTTGTTAAACATTTTACCTTCTGACTGTAGTCCTTTAAGTCCCAATCCACCACAGGAGTACAATTCTAAAGCCCCCTTTCACCTCAAGGGAAGTACTTGGAGACTCTCAGGGTGTCAGAGAGAGGCCAACAACACGGTCCAGGTCCTGTTGCTACTGGACAGTTGCAGGAAAGGCCTCTTGTAGCTTGTTGTATCCCAGTAGTTTAAACAGGAGTTCAGCCAACTGACCCATGCAGTCCACTTCGTTGTCTTTGGTACAAGAGGGGAGAGCAGGTCTTGTCCTTCAGGCTCTTCTCAGGTCACAGACACAGGCTCAGTCATCTTCTGATCTTCCTCAGGTCCAGGAGTCTGAAGCTGGTGCCTAGAGGTGCCACATTTATGCCTGGCACAGGTTAGTGAGAGGGAATGACTCCTGGGCATACCCTAACCAATGGATTAAACGTTCCTGGGCCAACCCTATCAACTTTGGGCATTTTCATGATGGCAAAAATCTTAGGTCAAACTAAAACTGCGCTCTAAGGGCTGGGGATGTGTGTGGAGAGTGCACTAAGATAATCCTAGTGTGCTCTCACATCTAACACTAAATCTAGTTTGGGGCAGTCCCTGCACCTACAATAAACCCAGAGACAGACAGTGGATATACAAGAATTGTTTTAACATCTGGTTTCCCTTCCTTTCAAGTGCATCCCCAATAACAGAAGTCTGGTGGGACAAAACTGGGCCCTTCAGCAGTCAGACAGTAGATTCACAATAATTGGCTTGGCATTCTATTCTCTGCCTTTCAGGTTTGCCCCAAAGTGTTATCTTTAAACCCAACCAACCTATCAAGCAGGATTTGACACTCAACCAGGATTTGACACTGTAATGTCAAAGGGTGCTCACAGCCCCCACCCTGCATATGCTGGGAGGCTCAAAAGAGCCATCTCTGCAAATTCAGGTCAGGCTAGTGTTTGCTCCTACGAGACACTGCACACCTTTTTCAAACAGTAATTATTGGCTTTCAGAAGTGGGAGTGCAAATGGAAACTTAGCCACCAAGAAATTTTGGCAGGGAAAAGGTAACTTTCTAAAAGTTACTTTTTCCTTAATATTTATGAAAATTCTGACTTCACTATAGAATTGGATTTTTAATAACTATTCAAAATAGTTGTTTAATTATTTTCTAGAAAGCCCCACTCTGAGATACAGTATTAGGATTTTTTTATCTATACTCTGGTTTTCTACTTAGGACAGCTAGGCCTGCCACAGTAAAAAATAGCATTGGATGCTAGTCCCTGTAAGGGCATGTTAACACCAAATTCCTACATGTCCATCTTTTAAATACAGTGCACCCTGCCTTGTGGGCCAGAAGGCCTACATCGGGGTGATCTATTAATGTTTAAATGGCAGATATTGACCTGTTGAAAGGGTTTATTTTGACTGGTCGAATTGCAAGGTTGAAACTGCTACAGTCAGGCTACAATGGCAGGCCTGAAGCCATGTTTTACATTGTCAGTGGATGGTACAACAGGTGCTGAGGTCAACTAGTGACCCTTAATTTACAGCCCCTTTGTACATTTTGTACCATATACTAGGGACTTGTATGTAAGTAGTTAAATATACCAATTAGGAATATGTCAATTTGAAAATGTTTAAAGGGGGAGCACAGTCATTCTACTACTAGTTAGTAGTGTTAAAGTGCACAGAGGTCTACAGACAGCAAAAATATAGACTCCAGCAAAAGGTGAAAAATCAGGTGTGATCACGCAGAGAAAATGGATTTCCTACATACCCCAACTTGGGAGTTGATAACTATCCAATGTTTTAGGACCAGATTGATGTTGCCAACATTAATAAATCTCATATTAATTTGGTATTTTGAAGGGACAGCTATAACATGCACCTTCTAAACAACAAATCGTTATGGAGTCGCAAACCCATTTTAGTAAGGAGAAAAAAATTTGACCAACTCCTAAAATGGGTTTAGTACATTGTAGAAAAACATTTTTGCAGTTGCAACAGTAATTTGAACTGCTTGAGACTGAAAAAGAATTTAGTACATCTAGCCCCTGGTTTGAATGATTTCTTTAAAGAGATTAACAGTTCCTCGACTTGATGATGAGTTTACACTAATACTGGGTTGTGTCCTGATCTGGGAATCTCTACCACTGATCGACCACATTTTTAGTGATGAGTCTACACCACTAGCGGATCACCGCCTCATCTGCGAGTCATTACCACTGATGCGCCGCATCCTCAAAAATGAGTCTGCCCCACTAGCGGATCACCGCCTCATCTGCGAGTCTCTACCACTGATGCGCCGCATCCTCAAAGATGAGTCTGCCCCACTAGCGGATCACGTGCTCATCTGTGAGTCTTTACCACTGATGGGCCACATCCTCAAAGATGAGTCTGCGCCACCAGCGGATCTCCTCCTCATCTGCGAGTCTCTACCACTGATGGGCCGCATCCTCAAAGATGAGTCTGGCCCACCAGCGAATCACCTCCTCATCTGCGAGTCTCTACCACCAATGTGCTGCATCCTCAAAGATGAGTCTGCTTCACCAGCGGATCACCTCCTCATCTGCGAGTCTCTACCACCGATGTGCCGCATCCTCAAAGATGAGTCTGCCCCACCAGCGGATCTCCTCCTCATCTGCGAGTCTCTACCACCAATGCGCTGCATCCTCAAAGATGAGTCTGCCCCAACAGCGGATCACGTCCTCATCTGCGAGCCTCTACCACCGATGCACCGCATCCTCAAAGATGAGTCTGCTCGACCAGCGGATCACGTGCTCATCTGCGAGTCTCTACCACCGATGCACCGCATCCCCAAAGATGAGTCTGCGCCACCAGCGGATCACGTGCTCATCTGCGAGTCTCTACCACTGATGCAACACTTGCGCCACTAGCGGATCACGTCCTCATCTATGAATCTCTACCACTGATGCACCGCATCCTCAAAGATGAGTCTACACCACTAGCGGATCACGTCCTCATCTACGAGTCACTACCACTGATCTACCTCACTTTTAGTGATAAATCTGCACCACTTATGGATCACATCCTGATCTATGAGTCTATACCCTTGATAGACCACTTTCTTAAAGATGGTCTAAACCACTAAAGAATCATGTCCTGACCTATGATTCTCTACCACTTTTGAACCACATTCTTTAAGATCAGTCTACTTCACTAGCAGATCATTTTCTGATTTATGCATGAGTCTCTAACACTCATGGACCCCACTTGTAAAGATGAGTTCACACCACTAGTGGATCATGTCCTGATCTCAACATCTCTTCCACTGATCAACCACATTTTTAGTGATAAGTCTTCACCACTAGCAGATCATGTCCTCATCTCTGAGTCTCTACCACTGAAGGACCACATTCCTAAAGATGAGTTTACACCACTGGTAAATCCTGACCTGTACTAGTCTCTACTACTGATCAGCCACTAGTTGATCACATCCTGATCTGTGAATTTATACCACTGGTAGAACACACTCCTAAAGATGAGTCTCTGCCACTAA
Source organism: Calotriton arnoldi (assembly GCA_963921515.1). NCBI lineage: Eukaryota > Metazoa > Chordata > Amphibia > Caudata > Salamandridae > Calotriton > Calotriton arnoldi. The sequence goes on along the minus strand of CAWUFW010015119.1, from coordinate 15,584 downwards.
TTGATCATATCCTCATGGGATGAGTCTACACCACTGTCCACACAAAAGAGAAGTAGGAGTGGAGGATGTAACTGTATAATCTAGTGCAAGTGGCATGTGCTAAGTGCAAAAAAACTGCCCTCACTCACAAATTGTGACATGCTTCATCATTGGGCTTGCTAACTAACACCCTGCGCAGACCAACGCCTGGGGTGGAGCAAAGGGGAGGGGAAGACAATACAAACATACAAATAATAACGGGATCAAAAAATAATAAATGTGCAGTTAGTGATCATTAAAACTAGCTCGGGTATGTCCGCTGCTACGCTTTATTCCTGGATTAACCGGCCAGGGTTAAAATAGAATAGGATGGTGATTAAAAAGATTGTTAGTAACTGTTCACCCCTCCTTACTGCATGTTCGTCCACATGTTTCAGCCGGTTTCCAATAGCCCTCAGTAGAAGGCCTGTACGGCTTTCATCAGGACCTCTTGATCCCTTTATAAGACCCCTCCTGTCCTACCTTAATTGTGTAGGTTAATTTGGGAATTTCCCTTTTCATTCAGGGGATATATAAAACATACTCCAGTGGTATCTGTGAATATAAGTATTGCCAGAATCATTTATATAGTAGACCAAACAGCAGATAAATAAAATTACTGGACACATACAATATATCCCCAAGTGTCTACTCGTGTTAAGCACTGGTACCACGCTATCCCTCGTGTCTTATGCCCCCTTAAAGGGTCTATGGGACATAAATATTTGTGTGTCCGTAATCACTGCTTCAGATCCAGTCGACCCAAAAACCCAGTCAATCATTTTTATTAGATAATTTTCAATGGGCCCGATTCACAAAAGTAATCTGAGACAAAATCCTAAACTTACTGCTTTTGGTATTCACAGAAGGCGTTTAGTAGTAGTAGTAAAGTTAGGATTCCTAACTTTACTACTACTAAACTGAGATAAAATCCTAAACTTACTGCTTTTGGTATTCACAGAAGGCATTTATTAGTAGTAAAGTTAGGAGTCCAAACTTTACTACTACTAAACTGAGATAAAATCCTAAACTTACTACTTTTGGTATTCACAGAAGGCATTTAGTAGTAGTAAAGTTAGGATTCCTAACTTTACTACTACTAAACTGAGATAAAATCCTAAACTTACTACTTTTGGTATTCACAGAAGGCATTTAGTAGTAGTAGTAAAGTTAGGAGTCCTAACTTTACTACTACGAAACTGAGATAAAATCCTAAACTTACTACTTTTGGTATTCACAGAAGGCATTTAGTAGTAGTAAAGTTAGGATTCCTAACTTTACTACTACTAAACTGAGATAAAATCCTAAACTTACTACTTTTGGTATTCACAGAAGGCATTTAGTAGTAGTAGTAAAGTTAGGAGTCCTAACTTTACTACTACGAAACTGAGATAAAATCCTAAACTTACTACTTTTGGTATTCACAGAAGGCATTTAGTAGTAGTAAAGTTAGGACTCCTAACTTTACTACTACGAAACTGAGATAAAATCCTAAACTTACTACTTTTGGTATTCACAGAAGGCATTTAGTAGTAGTAAAGTTAGGACTCCTAACTTTACTACTACTAAACTGAGATAAAATCCTAAACTTACTACTTTTGGTATTCACAGAAGGCATTTAGTAGTAGTAAAGTTAGGACTCTAACTTTACTACTACTAAACTGAGATAAAATCCTAAACTTACTACTTTTGGTATTCACAGAAGGCATTTAGTAGTAGTAAAGTTAGGACTCTAACTTTACTACTACGAAACTGAGATAAAATCCTAAACTTACTACTTTTGGTATTCACAGAAGGCATTTAGTAGTAGTAAAGTTAGGACTCCTAACTTTACTACTACTAAACTGAGATAAAATCCTAAACTTACTACTTTTGGTATTCACAGAAGGCATTTAGTAGTAGTAAAGTTAGGACTCCTAACTTTACTACTACTAAACTGAGATAAAATCCTAAACTTACTACTTTTGGTATTCACAGAAGGCATTTAGTAGTAGTAAAGTTAGGACTCCTAACTTTACTACTACTAAACTGAGATAAAATCCTAAACTTACTACTTTTGGTATTCACAGAAGGCATTTAGTAGCAGTAAAGTTAGGACTCCTAACTTTACTACTACTAAACTGAGATAAAATCCTAAACTTACTACTTTTGGTATTCACAGAAGGCATTTAGTAGTAGTAAAGTTAGGACTCCTAACTTTACTACTACTAAACTGAGATAAAATCCTAAACTTACTACTTTTGGTATTCACAGAAGGCATTTAGTAGTAGTAAAGTTAGGACTCTAACTTTACTACTACGAAACTGAGATAAAATCCTAAACTTACTACTTTTGGTATTCACAGAAGGCATTTAGTAGTAGTAAAGTTAGGACTCCTAACTTTACTACTACTAAACTGAGATAAAATCCTAAACTTACTACTTTTGGTATTCACAGAAGGCATTTAGTAGTAGTAAAGTTAGGACTCCTAACTTTACTACTACTAAACTGAGATAAAATCCTAAACTTACTACTTTTGGTATTCACAGAAGGCATTTAGTAGTAGTAAAGTTAGGACTCCTAACTTTACTACTACTAAACTGAGATAAAATCCTAAACTTACTACTTTTGGTATTCACAGAAGGCATTTAGTAGTAGTAAAGTTAGGACTCCTAACTTTACTACTACGAAACTGAGATAAAATCCTAAACTTACTACTTTTGGTATTCACAGAAGGCATTTAGTAGTAGTAAAGTTAGGACTCCTAACTTTACTACTACTAAACTGAGATAAAATCCTAAACTTACTACTTTTGGTATTCACAGAAGGCATTTAGTAGTAGTAAAGTTAGGACTCCTAACTTTACTACTACTAAACTGAGATAAAATCCTAAACTTACTACTTTTGGTATTCACAGAAGGCATTTAGTAGTAGTAAAGTTAGGACTCCTAACTTTACTACTACTAAACTGAGATAAAATCCTAAACTTACTACTTTTGGTATTCACAGAAGGCATTTAGTAGCAGTAGAGTTAGGACTCCTAACTTTACTACTACTAAACTGAGATAAAATCCTAAACTTACTACTTTTGGTATTCACAGAAGGCATTTAGTAGTAGTAAAGTTAGGACTCCTAACTTTACTACTACTAAACTGAGATAAAATCCTAAACTTACTACTTTTGGTATTCACAGAAGGCATTTAGGAGTAGTAAAGTTAGGACTCCTAACTTTACTACTACTGAACTGAGATAAAATCCTAAACTTACTACTTTTGGTATTCACAGAAGGCATTTAGTAGTAGTAAAGTTAGGATTCCTAACTTTACTACTACGAAACTGAGATAAAATCCTAAACTTACTACTTTTGGTATTCACAGAAGGCATTTAGTAGTAGTAAAGTTAGGACTCCTAACTTTACTACTACTAAACTGAGATAAAATCCTAAACTTACTACTTTTGGTATTCACAGAAGGCATTTAGTAGTAGTAAAGTTAGGACTCCTAACTTTACTACTACTAAACTGAGATAAAATCCTAAACTTACTACTTTTGGTATTCACAGAAGGCATTTAGTAGTAGTAAAGTTAGGACTCCTAACTTTACTACTACTAAACTGAGATAAAATCCTAAACTTACTACTTTTGGTATTCACAGAAGGCATTTAGTAGTAGTAAAGTTAGGACTCCTAACTTTACTACTACTAAACTGAGATAAAATCCTAAACTTACTACTTTTGGTATTCACAGAAGGCATTTAGGAGCAGTAAAGTTAGGACTCCTAACTTTACTACTACTGAACTGAGATAAAATCCTAAACTTACTACTTTTGGTAGTTCACAGAAGGCATTTAGTAGTAGTAAAGTTAGGATTCCTAACTTTACTACTAATAAATGCCTTCTGTGAACACCAAAAGCAGTAAGTTTAGGATTTTGTCTCAGATTAGTTCTGTGAATTGGCCCCATTATTTTTAGCAAATGTTTTTGCACTAGTGTACATACCCATCTTTTTGCTCAAATCACCCATTCTGATTGTTATTCTATTGCCTTGTTATAAAAAGGCCCTATTCAGTGTCCCAATTAGTATGAGACACTTACCGAGTTTAATCAGTAGGTGCGCTAGAAATGGCATGGGAGTAGGAGCGGCTCCCTGTAGTCACACACTGTATAAGTAAGGAGACAATAAGTTGTTAGTTTAATGTAGCATATGCTCTCATTTCTGTTTTTTGCACTTTTGTTCTAATGAGGGGCTCATTTGTATCATTGTAAAACCGCGTCCTCTCGTCATGCGGGACCTGTATTGAAATGCGCAGCCACCCCTTCAGATGGGTTACTAATGACTTAATGCGGTCTCCCTTTCTCTTCTAGGGCCGATTTGACCATGGTTCTCGTTCTAAAAACGGGCCACACGTCAGTCTGACGGTAAGGGTATTAATGGCCCCCGACTAATTACTTCTTCAAGCCGAGACCGCTGCCTTCGCACTGCTCTCCTCGCGCCACGTAGCTAGCGGTCTAACATTGCCAGCTCGTCTTGTTAACGGGACTCTTCTGATCACGTGGGGAGGCCCGGCCACGTGATGGGAGGAGTCTGCACCAGTGCTCACGCTTGGTAGTCTTGCGGGATTGGCTTTTCTAACTCGCTGTCACGTGCCCTCCGTGACTACGACCATGAAGGGGAGACGGTCTACTCGTGAGGAATAAGGAGAGGCCCCTAGATGTTTCGTTAAGAGGCTTTTTAATGAACAGGGTCAAAACAATAGTTGCGGCCAGTCGCTATCGCCGTGGTAATGGAGAAAGGAGAAAGCAATATAGTCTTTGTGGTCCGGGGGTGTCCCAGGGTCAGGGAAGCTTCGGCGGCATTCAGCGCTGAATCAGCTTCGTCTCGCGGACATCCCGGCATTCAGGAAAACAAAGAAATAAGCCTCGGTCAGTGGTATGCTCTAGTGAGCCATTTTGACAAGGGCAGGGGTGTGCGAGGGGAACACCACAACGACCCAACACCTGTGCAGCCCTGTAAAACAAGATCGGTGTCCATCCTTTTTGATTTATCCCTTCCCTCCCCGTGAAAACGCAAGCCCCCGTAGACGCTGACGTACCTGCTCCAGCCACTCTCCTCCTGGAGGGTGGCGGTGCGATGCGAGGGGTCGTTGGCCTCCGGGCGTCGGATCCTCCTTCGGCTTCATCTCGCGGTCCTCCGGGATACTGGACGACACTGGACTCTGTAGTGGCTCCTCCGGGCTTCCTTCACGTTCCTCTTCTTTCCTCGGTTCTCCGGCTTGCGCGCTTCCTGGTTCCTTCTCGTCCCCTTTTAACGAATCGAGGCTTCCTGATTGGGCGATGGAGTCTGACGTCAGGCTCTCAGGGATGTCCTCCCGCAGGCCCCAAGCGGGCTTAAAGGGGTCAGGCCAGTCCTGTTCACGGAGGAGGAGCAAAGCATCAATATCAGAGGAGGCTGGTGGGGCCCACTCGCTAGGGGATCCGTGACACTCGCCATCTTGTAATGGCAAGCAAGCAAATTCATATGATTGATTCGCCCCAGGTCGTGCAACCTGGTCCCATTTTTTCAATCTTCTACTGTGCCTCATATTGTTCCACATTCCAAGTTGTTACGAGGTGACTAGAGGGTGTAAAAATTAAAAATTACAGGGACCGTCAAAAGTAAGTGTGTACCTTCATGCAAGGAGAATGTTCTTCTTGGTTACACTCATGCTATTTATAAAACATTTGTGGCACATCCTCGTGCCGTTTTTTTCTTTATATTGTGCCACATTTTTAGTTCACGTTCCAACGTATATCGGGGTGACTAGAGAATGTGTAAGAAATTCAGTACCAGTAATCTCTATGTGTGTGCATCAATGCTTGGTGCATGTACTTCTTAGATACACATATGCTTTTCTAAAACTCATGACACATGACCCTGATCGGTGAAGTAGAAATCAGTACTCTAATACTATCGTATAGGATATTGTGTTGATGCATGCTTGACCAAAATGGACTCATGCAACCTGAGAAATGTAGTGCATACCTTCATTTAATTCTGGGAATTCGGAAGGGGGTAGTGGGACTTTAGCGTCACCTATTTGGTGAATTTCACAGGATGTCGTCATTCAAAGCCGTCTCATAGCTACGAAGCCTATATACCCACTTCTATTCCCTCAGGAGTAGTCGTTTTTGATATCTCTTGTGGTGTTGTAAATGTTCGGTTTATCCAGCACTGTCCAAAACATGTTATCTACCGAATGATGTTCTTCCAGATAGTGTGTGGTGAACTTGGTATTTGTTTTTTGGCAACGTATGTTGCATCTGTGTTCCATGATGCGTAGTTTTACTTTTCGGGTTGTCATACCAACATTTCACATTTTGCACGGACATTCAATGAAATATATGACATTCTCTGAGTTGCAATTGGTGTGTTTCTTCTGCACCCAAGGATTTGTTAGCCCGACATCTATGCTCTTTGTATCTTTTGTTAAGTTACATACATCACAAGAGCCACATCTAGTGTTGCCTGTAACAGGAGTATTTCCCCTTAAGCGCTGGGTTCTGTTTGGTGTTTTACAGTACACCACTATCAGATCTTGTCCTAATCTATGATTCTCTATCACTGGTGGACCACATTCTTAAAGATGGTGGATCACACCCTGATCCATGAGTCTCTACCACTGATGCCCCTCATCCTCAAAGATGAGTCTGCGGCACTAGCAGATCAAGTGCTCATCCGTGAGTCTCTACCACTGATGGACCACATTCTTAAAGATGGTCTGCACCACTAGTGGATCACACCCTGATCCGTGAGTCTCTACCACTGATGCCCCACATCCTCAAAGATGAGTCTGCGCCACTAGCGGATCACGTCCTGATCCATGAGTCTCTACCACTGATGCACCACATCCTCAAAGATGAGTTTGCGCTACTAGCGGATCACGTGCTCATCCGTGAGTCTCTACCACTGATGGACCACATTCTTAAAGATGGTCTGCACCACTAGTGGATCACACCTGGATCCTTGCGTATATACCACTGGTGGACCACATTCTTAAATATGGTCTGCACCACTGGTGGATCACACCTAGATCCTTGAGTCAATACCACTAGTGGACCACATTCTAAAGATGGTCTGCACCACTAGTGGATTATACCATGATCTATGAGTCTTTATGATTTGTGGAACAGATTCTTAAAGATGAGTCTACACCACTATCAGATCTTGTCGTAATCTATGATTCTCTACCACTGATGGACCACATTCTCAAAGATGGGTTTACACAACTAGAGGATTATATCCTGATCTATGTATGAGTCTATACCCCTCATGGATTATATATTTAAAGATGAGTCTACACCACTATCAGATCTTGTCCTGATCTATGAGTCCCTACCGATGGTAGAACACATTCTTAAAGATGAGTCTACACCCCTAGCGGATCATGTCTTGATCTATGAGTCTCTGCCACTGGTAGAACCCATTCTTAAAGATGAGTCTCCACCACTAGTGGATCATATCCTCATGGCCCACATTCTTTAAGATGAGTTCACACCCCTAGCAGATCTTGTCCTGATCTATGATTCTCTACCACTGATGGACCACATTCTCAAAGATGGGTTCACACAACTAGAGGATTTTATCCTGATCTATATATGAGTCTATACCTCTCATGGATCATATACTTAAAGATGAGTCTACATCACTATCAGATCTTGTCCTGATCTATGAGTCTCTGCCACTGGTAGAACACATTCTTAGATGAGTCTACACCCTTTGCGGATCATGTCCTGATCTATGTATGAGTCTATACCTCTCATGGATCATATACTTTAAGATGGGTCTACACCACTATCAGATCTTGTCCTGATCTATGAGTCCCTACCGATTGTAGAACACATTCTCAAAGATGAGTCTAGACCCCTAGCGGATCATGTCTTGATCTATGAGTCTCTGCCACTGGTAGAACACATTCCTAAAGATGAGTCTCCACCACTATTGGATCATATCCTCATGGACCACATTCTTAGATGAGTCTACACCCCTAGTGGATCATATCCTGATCTATGTATGAGTCTATACCTCTCATGGATCATATACTTAAAGATGAGTCTACACCACTAGCAGATCATGTCCTGATCTATGAGTCTCCACCACTATTGGATCATATCCTCATGGACCACATTCTTTAAAATGAGTCTACACCCCTAGCAGATCTTGTCCAGATCTATGATTCTCTATCACTGATGGACCACATTCTCAAAGATGGGTTTACACAACTAGAGGATCACATCCTTATCTATGTATGAGTCTATACCCTCATGGATCATATATTTTAAGATGAGTCTACACCACTATCAGATCTTGTCCTGATCTATGAGGGTCTACTGATGGTAGAACACATTCTTAAAGATGAGTCTACACCCCTAGCGGATCACATCCTGATCTATGTATGAGTCTATACCTCTCATGGATCATATACTTAAAGATGAGTCTACACCACTATCAGATCTTGTCCTGATCTATGAGTCTCTGCCACTGGTAGAACACATTCTTAGATGAGTCTAAACCCCTTGCGGATCATGTCCTGATCTATGTATGAGTCTATACCTCTCATGGATCATATACTTTAAGATGGGTCTACACCACTAGCAGATCATGTCCTGATCTATGAGTCTCTGCCACTGGTAGAACCCATTCTTAACGATGAGTCTACACCTCTAGTGGATCACATCCTGATCTATGAGTGTATTTGACTTGTTGAACAGATTCTTAAAGATGTGTCTCTCCCACTCCCACTATTCGATCATGTCCTCATGGACCACAGGGCTTATTTACAAGCCCCTTCCGCCGCCGGTGCGTCACTTTTAATATGGGAAAAAGTGATGTACCGGCTGCGCAAGGGACTTGTAAAAAAGCCCCATGTGTGCCCTGATCTATGAGCCTCTACCACTGATGGACGACATTCTAAGGATGAGTCTAGACCACTAGTGAGTCTGAGCCTGAGTTAATTTATTGTTTGGAATAGGAAAGTGGATTTATGTTGCAGTAACCACCCGCCCACCCCCCCATACACTTTTGCCAGATTTATGATGCACTCGGACTTGATGTGCCCTGGGTCCCTGCCAATCAGGTTCCAAGGGCCTGTGTTCTTTCCAAAAACTGTACAATGGTACCCACAATTGGCACACCTCTGGCCACATGTAAGTCCCTTGCAAAAGGTACCCTGGGTACCAAGGGCACTGTGACCAGGGAAGGCCGCTAAGGGTTGCAGCACATATTGTGCCACCCTTACAGGCCCTGTACCCTAACACATATAACACTGCCACTGCAGGCTGCGTGTTTTGGTGCAGAGAAAAGTGAGGAGTCGACATGGCACACATACCTATGTGCCATGCTTGCAACCCACTGCCTATGGTATAGGTAAGACACCCCTCTAGCTGGGTGCACTATACCACTGGTGAGGGTACAGTTGCATGAGCACTGCACCCTACAGTGTCTAAGTCAATTCTTAGACATTGTAAGTGCAGTAAAGCCATAAAGAGTATATGGTCTGGTAGTTTGCCATTGCGAACTTTACTGCACCATAATGGCTCTACTGAATTCTGGGAAGTTTGGTATCAAACTATTCTGCATAATAAACCCACACTGATGCCAGTGTGGGATTTATTATACGATACACTCAGACGGCATCCTAGAAATGCACCCTGAAAAACAATCAGCCTCGGGTGGGTTCCCTGATTGGTAAACACCAGCCTGCCACCACGAGATACGTTTCTGGACCCCTGGGGTGGCAGCCTTCACTCCCTGAGCCCAGAAACAAAGCCTTTCCTGGGGGGAGCTGTTCACACCTCCCCAGATCAGGAAGAGCCATCTTTGGCAGAGGAGTTTCAAAGGCCTTGCTGCCTTTGCAACGCAACCAACAGCCTCTCCTGCTATCAGGAGCAGGCCCCATTCCTGTCTCCCCTCCTTTTCGGCAGGAAGACAGGCGGGAAAATTGTGAACAGCCCAGAAGGTGTGCCCACATCTGCCAACCCCATGCCTCAGGTGGAGAGAGGATGTAGCTTACGGCTAGAGCGGTCGACCTCGAAGCTGGGTAACCGGGTTCGAGTCTCGGCAACGACGCTCAAAATCCTGTGATTCTGAGCAAATCACTTAATCTCCCATGCCTAACAAAAAAAATGAATGTGTCCATCTGTAACAAAACTGGTGCTCATATGAAACGCTCTGATACCTGATATCTTCGGGTCTAGTTCGCGCTATATAAAAAATAAAAATAAAAAAAAGGTGAATCCCCCTCTTCAGTGCCCACCATCTTGCAGATGGCAGGCACTCTCCAATCAGGATTTGGGATTGTGCCCATTTCCCCATGTGCAGTGAGCACACCAAAAGTGTAGTCACCCTAAGGTCAGTAGCCCATTAGCTACTAACCTGACACCCCTAAAACACCCCCTAAATACAGTATTTTGGGGGCAGCCCTGAACCCAGAAGGGCGATTCCTGCAACCTATGAAGAAGAAGGATAGAAGAAGTCGCACAGCAGAAGAGAATACAGAGAAAAACGGACTTGGCCCCAGCCCTAACCGCCCATCTGCCGTTTCCGTGATCCTGCGCCAAAAATCGTCTTGTCCTGCAGCCAGAAACCTCCAAAACCCCTGGGAGGAGTGACTGCATTAAACAAAGCCTGGACCTCCTGCGAATAGCAGCTCTGTTCAAAAGAGACCCCAAAGATAGACCCTGAGCCTGCTGAGGACAAAGAAACACGACGCCTGGAACCACCACTCCACCCTTCACCTACAGCCCGAGTCCAAGTGGCCCACTGGTCCCTGCGAGGTCCCGCAGCGCTCCAGAGTCTGAGTCCTCTGTGAATTGACCCCTCAAGGACTCCCCAACGTCGCCTGCAGCCTCTGCACAGAGACTCCTCCCAACTGCCAGGGGCCCGGTAAGGTGAAATCTGACCTCAAAAGGCACCCCTGCATCCGGCCGCCCTGAGCCCTGGAGAAGAGGACCTGAGGTGCACCTACGTACTCAAACCCTCTAAATTACCTGCCCTGATGTTGGTTCCTCCCGGAAAACTTCCTGGACTGAGCCTGCTGCCAAAATCCAAAACTAGCAACCCCCATAGGATTGCAATGGGCTCCAGACCCCTCCGAAGCACCCTGCACCCGTCCGCCCTAGTGCAGCTGGTGGTGTGGACCCCCTTTGCCCTGACCTTAACCGTAGGAGCATGGCTTCTGAGACCGAGTGGCCTGCCCGTAAGCAGCCCCCAACCATGGTGCCCCCTAGCCCCATTTGCTAACATTGGCATCCTGCACTCTGCACGCGGCCACCCTAGTGCCACTGGTGGTGCAATTTGAGTGCCTAACTGGACCTTGGGGAACCTTGGTCCTACTCCCAAAAACTCCCACTTTTACGACATTTACTTACTTGTGAAACCAATAACCATTTTTCTCCCATAGGAGCCCATGTTATGAGATTTTGGGTCTAAAAATGTCTGTGTTGAACTGTTGTTGTATGAGAAAAAGAGAACTCAATTGCAAAGTATAAAAAGTCATACTTACCTTGTATTGAGAGTTTCTAAAGTGTGGTATCCAGGCATATTACCCCCAATACTCAGAGGAATCCAAAAAGTGACCCAAGAGTAATGAAAAGTAATCACCGTGTAATTTAACCTGTTTTCAAAGCATATACAAACCTGTAACAATTGCAATTTCAAACACAACTGCATTTCCTTGAACAGTCTTGCATTTGAAAGTATATTTTACTTACCTGTGCCAAGTCCTGCTTGGTTTTAAAATAAAACATAAGTATACCTTTTTTATACTTACCTAATTGGTCTGGATTCTGTCTCTGAGTGTGTATATCAGTCCTTGATTGAGTGAATACAATAAATGCTTAACACACCCTCTGGATAAGCCTAACTGTTCGCCCACACTACCACAAAGAGAGCTGTTAGTACTTACCGAATTTAGCCTTTGCTATACCTCTGGGGACTCCCTGGACTCTGTGCACACTATGCCTCATTTTGGTATAGTATATACAAAGACTGCTTCCTACATTGGTGGATCAGCGCTGGAATGAAAAAGCCTTGCAGTTATTGGACTAACTCAGTCATCCTCTGATCAAATGACAAGAATCCAAAAATTAAAGTCTTGTTAGGCCCTTGTGTTAAGTCTCTGTAGCTTTTTCTTTTAGAAAAATTAAAAATCACTGAAGTTAGGGGAGAGTATCTAGAACTGTTAGTGTAGGTCTTCTAAAAAGAACCCCACTTTAGAAACATAATGAGCAACACAGGGAATATGACTGAGGAGCTCAACCTCACCCCGTACATCAACTTACAGATTAGAGAGTTAAGGCTTCTCTGTAAGACTAAGCAAATACGAACTGGGTCCAACCCTACCAGAATACATCTCCAGAAGTTTCTGCAGAGTATGAAAAGGACCACCCATCCCCTGAGGTGGAAGATTCACAGGGAGATGGGGAAGTGGATGAGGTCTTCAACCCTCCACCTCAACTACTTAGGGAGGGAGGGAACTTTGAGCTCCCCACCTCCAAGCCAGGGAGTAGAGGGTCTAGAACCTACAGAGGTAGGCTAGATTCTGTACAAAACAGTGAAGACAACTTCACTGAAGAGAACAACCTTTTAGCAAGGTAGGCCAAAAGACTAGAGCTAGAGACTAGCCTCCTGGCTGTAGAAAAAAGAGAGAACAGATTTGGGCCTAGGACCATCAATGATGGCAGCAATTAAAACAAATTAGGAGGAAAGATCTTATGATCCTAAAATCCCCAAAGGGATTGTCCCTCAATTTGAGGATGGTGATGATATCACCAAATTGTTCACAGCCTTTGAGGGGTTTGTGAGGCCAGGACGGCGAATAAACCTCACTGGGGGGCACTCCTTTGGGAACTGTTCTCTGCTAAGAGTAGAGACAACCTTCTGACCCTTACTGGGGCAGAAGCAGAGTCATGAACTCATAAAGAGCACCCTGATTGAGGGATTTGGACTCACTACTGAGGAGTATAGAATTAAATTCAGGGGGGCTCAAAAAACCCAGAGTCAGCTCTGGGTGGAATTTGTAGACTACTCAATAAAAACATTAGGTGGCTGGTTGAATGGAAGTAAAGTGCAAGATTATGATGGTATTTATAATTTGTTTATGATTAAACACATATTAAGTAATTGCATTGATGAAAAGTTGCATCAGTATCTGGTAGACCTAGGTCCAATTTATCCCCAAGAATTGGGAAACAAGGCGGACCACTGGGTCAAGACAAAGGTGACCAAGATGTCCACTGGGGGTGACCAAAAGAAAGGGGTTACAAAACCTCAATCAATCAATCAATCAGGGATTTTATAAAGCGCGCTACTCACCCGTGAGGGTCTCAAGGCACTGGGGGGGGAGGGGGTTGCAGCTCCAGTTCAGTCGAGAGCCAGGTCTTGAGGTTCTTCCTGAAGGTGTGCAATGGAATGGAACCTGCACCCCCCCCCACCCCTAGCGCCTTGAGACCCTTACGGGTGAGTAGTCGCGCTTTAACAAACTCCTGATTGATTGATTGATTGTGCAGGGTGGGGGAGCGTCTGATGTTGGCTGGGAGCTCGTTCCAGGCTTTGGCTGCGACGTAGGAGAAAGCTCTTCCGCCTGCTCTGGTTCTGTGGATGCGGGGGGTCACTGCGAGGGCAAGGTCGGCGGAGCAGAGGTTCCTCTTGGGTGCGTGGAAGGAGACTCTCTCGTTGAGGTATTTGGGTCCGATGTTGTGGAGGGATTTGTAGGCGTGGGTGAGCAGTTTGAAGGTTACCCTCTTCTTGACGGGGAGCCAGTGGAGGTCTCGTAGGTGTTGGGTCATGTGTTCGTGCCGTGGGGTTCCGAGGATGAGTCTGGCTGCGGAGTTCTGGATGGTTTGGAGCTTGTGTAGGAGAGTTGTGTTGATTCCGGCGTAGAGGGCGTTGCCGTAGTCCAGTCTGCTGGTTACGAGTGTGTGGGTGACGGTTTTTCTGCAATCGGGGGGTATCCATTTGAAGGTCTTGCGGAGGATCCGAAGGCAGTTGAAACTGGTGGAGGCGATGGAGTTGATCTGGCGGGTCATGGTGAGGGAGGAGTCGAGGATGATTCCGAGGTTCCGTGCGTGGTCTGTTGGGATGGGTGGACTCCCGAGGGTGGAGGGCCACCAGGTGATGCCCCAGGCAGAGGTGGAGGGTCTGAGGATGAGGACCTCAGTTTTCTCCGAGTTGAGCTTCAGGCAGCTGTTTTTCATCCAGGCGGCGACGTACTTCATTCCTTCCTGGAAACTGAGTCTGGTCTCTTCGGGGTGCTTCGTGAGGAGAGGATGAGCTGGGTGTCGTCGGCGTATGATACTATGCTGAGCCCGTGCTGTCTGACGATGGCGGCGAGGGGGGCCAAGTAAATGTTGAAGAGCATGGGGCTGAGCGATGATCCTTGGGGTACTCCGCAGTTGATCTCTGTGGGTTCGGAGAGGAAGGGAGGGAGTCTGATCCTCTGGGTTCTGCCGGAGGGAAAGGAACGGATCCAGTTGAGGGCGGTTCCTCGTATTCCAGCGTCGTGAAGTCTAGCTGCGTGAGTGCGATGTGAGACGGTGTCGAAGGCTGCGGAGAGGTCTAGTAGGATTAGGGCCGTGGTGTGTCCCTGGTCGAGTAGCATGCGGATGTCATCGGTGGCGGCGAGGAGGGCGGTCTCGGTGCTGTGGTTGCTGCGGAATCCGGACTGGGAGGCGTCTAGGATGGAGTTCTCTTCGATGAAGGCGGTCAGCTGAGTGTTTACGAGTCTCTCGGTGACTTTGGCAGCGAAGGGGAGGAGAGAGATGGGCCGGTAGTTTTTCAGGTCCGTCGGGTCGGCCGTGGGCTTCTTGAGGAGGAGTTTGACCTCCGCCCGCTTCTAGTCGTCTGGGAAGATGCCGGATTCGAGGGAGGCGTTGATGGTCCATCCTAGTTAGGGTGTAATGGCGGCGTCGGCCCTGTGGTAGATGTGCGGGTGTTCTTCATGGTCGCGGTGGTGTGTTCGACGGTGGCAGGATTCCAGGTTGTGATGGTTGGCTCTTTGTCGGTGGTGGTGGGGGGGGGTGGTGACCGGCGTCTGTTCGCTGAAGTTGTCGTAGAGGGCCTTGATTAACCTCCCCAGGGAAAAGAGGGTGAGCATCCTAAAGATAAAAGCAACGAGTCCCAGGTAGGCCCTCAAAAACCTGTCCAGGATGGTGGGCCCAAAGACACCTCAAAACCTAAAACTCAGTACCACGGTAAGAGTTGGGATCCCAACAAGGTATGGTATCGCAACTGTCAAAAGACAGGACATCACACAAAGGACCATAGCTGCCCTATAAACAAAGCCCCTAGTGTAGCTCCTGGGGTTGCCAGTGTAGCCTATGGGGGTAGTACCTCATAGGAGGAAGTCCACATAGCATTCAACTGGAAAGTGGGCCCAAAAGGTGAGTTTGAGATTCCAGAGGTAAGTAGACACTTCCATCACCTACTGGTGGATGGAATCCTAACCACTGCCCTCAGAGATACCTGTGCCAGTCACACTGTGGTGCATGACAGGTTGGTACTCTCAAACCAGTATGTCCCAGGGGAGACAAAAAAAGTAAGGGATATCCTAGGG
>CAWUFW010015118.1:117500-377254 GCA_963921515.1 Calotriton arnoldi | reverse complement strand
ACCACCTGGTGCACTCATGAAGTGGACACTGGGGACAGTCTGCCTATTAAAAACAAGATTTATAGGCAACCTGACCATGTCAGGGACTGTATCAGGACTGAAGTCCAGAAAATGTTGGAATTGGGAGTGATTGAGCCCTCAGATAGCCCTTGGGCTAGTCCAGTAGTCCTAGTACCTAAACCTCACACCAGTGGTGGGAAAAGAGAGATGAGGTTTTGTGTAGACTACAGGGGTCTCAATGCAGTCACTAGGACTGATGCCCATCCAATACCCAGGGCAGATGAGCTCATAGATACTTTGGCCTCTGCCAAATATCTCAGCACATTTGACCTAACAGCTGGCTACTGGCAGATCAGACTAGCTGATACTGCAAAGCCCAAAACAGCATTTTCAACCCCTAGTGGGCATTATCAATTTGTGGTAATGCCCTTTGGTCTGAAAATGCACCTGCCACTTTCCAGAGGTTGGTGAACACAGTTCTCACAGGACTGGAAGCCTATAGTGCAGCTTATCTAGATGATATTGCTGTCTTTAGCTCCACCTGGGAGGATCACCTGGTCCACCTCAGGAATGTTTTACAGGCCCTGCAAAGGCGGGCCTGACTATCAAGGCCACTAAGTGCCAGATAGGGCAGAGTCAGGTTGTGTACCTGGGCCACCTTGTGGGTGGAGGCCAGGTTCAACCTTTGCAGAGCAAGATCCAGACCATCATGGACTGGACTGCTCCCACTACCCAGACTCAGGTGAGAGCCTTCTTAGGCCTGACTGGGTACTATAGGAGATTTGTCAAGGGGTATGGATCAATAGTGACACCCTTGAATGACTTAACTTCTAAGAAAATGCCCAAAAAGGTTCAGTGGACAGCTAGCTGTCAAAAGGCATTTGATGACCTCAAGCAGGCCATGTGCACTGTTCCAATTCTGCAGAGTCCTGATTACTCCAAGAAGTTCATTGTTCAAACAGATGCATCTGAATTGGGGGTAGGGGCTGTACTGTCACAATTGAATGAAGAAGGTCAGGATCAGCCAGTAGCTTTTATTAGCAGAAGGCTGACCCCTAGAGAGAAACGTTGGTCAGCCATAGAGAGGGAGGCCTTTGCTGTGGTCTGGGCTCTGAAGAAGTTGAGGCCATACTTGTTTGGTACACACTTCCTGGTTCAGACAGACCATAAGCCCCTCTTATGGCTAAAACAAATGAAGGGTGAAAACCCCAAACTGCTTAGGTGGTCCATTTCCCTACAGGGGATGGACTTCACAGTGGAACATAGGCCTGGGAGTAACCATGCGAATGCAGATGGACTCTCTAGGTATTTCCACTTAGAACTAAGCCCGGGCGTAGTTTGCGTAGTAGCACTTCACGTAGCTACGTGAAGTACAGCTTCAACTACACGTAGCGTAGTGCGTAGCTGTGTGCTTGACTGCACTGTACAATAATTACCAAAAGCAAACTTGTACAGTGCAAGTTAAGATAAAATAAATATCTCTGTCTTTATATGCTAAAAATGCATATAGTCATTTCACTAAAGTGAAAACAAAAAGTTAACAAGCAGTGAGAGAGGTGATGATTTTGGTATCCTCACTAACTTAGGGAGAGAACCAACAACCAATCAGATGTCTTGAAAACAAAAAGCACATCTTATTGAACGATTCCTCCTAGGACCACTCCAAGCACAGTTATGGGCAAAAATACAATCCCAACCAAAGGCCCTGCAAAGCATTATGGGACGAGATTAGCAGTGGGCAGTGAATATTATAGTGTCCAATATCAAAATAATTCTACAAAGAGCTGCAGTTCAACTAGTCGTCACTGGGTGTCGTCCCTCAAGAGTGAAATGCAAAAGTATTGAAAACCTTTCATGAAGCTTTTGCATTTGACTCGTGAGGGACGACACCCAGTGACTGACTAGTTGAACTGCAACTCTTTGTAGAATTATTTTGATATTGGACACTATAATATTCACTGCCCACTGCTAATCTCGTCCCATAATGCTTTGCAGGGCCTTTGGTTGGGATTGTATTTTTGCCCATAACTGTGCTTGGGGTGGTCCTAGGAGGAAGGGACCACCATTGAATCGTTCACATGATATGCTTTTTGTGTTCAAGGCATCTGCTTGGTCCTCCCCCTAGGTTAGGGGGACTCCAAAATCATCACCTCTCTCATTGCTTGATATGTCAAAATTCATTTTTGTGAATTGGTTATATGCTTTTTAGCATAAAAAATTGCTTTATCAAAGCATTTGAAGGAGTTTGTTATTATTATTAAGCCTGGGCGTAGTGCTAGCTGTGTGCTTGACTCACTGCACTGTACAATAATTACCAAAAGCAAACTTGTACAGTGCAAGTTAAGATAAAATAAATATCTCTGTCTTTATATGCTAAAATTGCATATAGTCATTTCACTAAAGTGAAAACAAAAGCAGTGAGAGAGGTGATGATTTTGGTATCCTCGCTAACTTAGGGAGAGAACCAAGCAGATGTCTTGAAAACAAAAAGCACATCTTATTGAATGATTAGGTGGTGGTCCCATCCTCTTAGGACCACCCCAAGCACAGTTATGGGCAAAATACAATCCCAACCAAAGGCTCTGCAAAGCATTATGGGACGAGATTAGCAGTGGGCAGTGAATATTATAGTGTCCAATATCAAAATAATTCTACAAAGAGCTGCAGTTCAACTCAGTCGTCACTGGGTGTCGTCCCTCACGAGTCAAATGCAAAAGCTTCATGAAAGGTTTTCAATACTTTTGCATTTCACTCTTGAGGGACGACACCCAGTGACGACTAGTTGAACTGCAGCTCTTTGTAGAATTATTTTGATATTGGACACTATAATATTCACTGCCCACTGCTAATCTCGTCCCATAATGCTTTGCAGGGCCTTTGGTTGGGATTGTATTTTTGCCCATACTGTGCTTGGGGTGGTCCTAGGAGGAAGGGACCACCATTGAATCGTTCACATGATATGCTTTTTGTGTTCAAGGCATCTGCTTGGTCCTCCCCTAGGTTAGGGGGACTCCAAAATCATCACCTCTCTCATTGCTTGATATTTTATTGTCAACATTCATTTTTGTGAATTGGTTATATGCTTTTTAGCATAAAAAATTGCTTTATCAAAGCATTTGAAGGAGTTTATTATACTCCTGCTACGCTACGTTTATTAGTACAGTTATTCACTCTGCTACGTGCAATTTGCGTAGTGCGTAGTAGCACAAACTTTGCATGCTTCGTGAGCGTAGCAAAGTATTATGCCCAGGGTTACTTAGAACATGAAGACTTAACTGGGCAAGGTTAGTTTAATGTCCCTACGTTTGGGGGGGGGGTTGTGTAGGAGAGTAGGATCTGCTTCACATGGGTACCCCCACTTTTTGCTGATGCTTCACTGGTTTTCGACATTAGTCTGGCTGGGGCCCTGCTATTCAGAACCCCAGCCTAGCTGTTTCCTCTTTAAAAGGGTCTCCATGTGCCTTAGGCACATCACTGATTGGGATCTGGAGTGCCCTTGTAAGTCCCTAGTATATGGTATACTATGTACCAAGGGCATAGGTACCTCAGAGGCCTGCCAGGGGCTGCAGCATGTATTATGCCACCCCTGGAAGGCCATCCAACTTGACACCACGGGTCTGCTACTGCAGCCTGGGTAGGTGGTGCATGCACCCCTTACTGTGGTATAGGTTACCTATATCACTAAATGCATACACACATATAAACCTATAAGTCACTCCTAAGGCAGGCCTTATCAATCCTAAAGGCAGAGTGCATGGTTCCTATGTGGGAGGGTGCCCCTGCATGAGCAGGGCCCCTCTGCAGCGTTCGGAGACCATCTCTGATGCTGTTTGTAGTGCAGCCTGACCATATACTCTTAAACGCATTATATCCTCGCGGTAAAATGCTAACTATGGAATGGCTGCACCTAAACATGTCGTGTTTGGTGTCAAACATCTTGGAATACTACCCCCCGCCAATCCTGGCGGCGGGGTAGCATTCCACCCTTCTAGAGGAAAGGCATGTTAACTCTGACGAGTCCGGTAACTTCTTTCCAGAGCCCTGGCATCACAAAATGGATGCTGCTGCCACAGACACGAGTCTGGCCTCCTGCTGCTGGATGAAACTCCGGCAGGGGAGGCCTGGACAATAGGTTTCCTGTCCCAGGGAGGTGTGACCACCTCCCAGACAGGACAATGTGTATTGGGGCTGGGCGGGAGCACTTTCGGGTGCTTTGAAGTCCTGCACTGGGGGCACATTTGGTGTCCCTGTGCATGCCCAGTTCAAACCGGATCAGGGGCTTGCAGCCCCTGCTTTGGCGCGAACTGGACAAAGGGAAAGGAGTGTAGCCACCCTCTGCCCTGACCCACCCATAGGTGGGGCCACAGAGTAGTCCATCCCCTATTTTTAGAATAAAGGTAGGAACCCAGTGCTTAGGACTTTAGATTATACCTGGACGAAACTCTGACACGGAATCCTGGACCTTCGACGCTCTACGACAAGATTAGAGGACTGAAGAATCTCCCTTGGGGTCAAGGAGTGACTCCCCTGCTTGGCAGGCACCAAGAAGCATCTGTCCGGTTCGCATCACTGAAGCTCCCGTCGGACGCCGAAGTCATCGCATCACCAGAGGTGGATTCTCAGACTTCCCGAGGCTACCCTGAGTCCCCAGCAAAGCTGAGGCCCGTGGCTATCGTGGGTGACTTGAGACCGTGACCCCTGGACACCGAGCACACTTGCCAGTGCACCATCTTCTGGGTCTCCCAAGAAGTCGTGCTTTGGGCTCCGAGTAGCCCTAGTCTCCAGCACCACCTGCACCGAAGATCACTGGCCCCCACTCCACGAGTGTCCTGTAAGCCAGCTCCACGTGCGGCGTCACGAGGCTCCTTCGCGGTCACTAGCCCGTTGGCTAGTAGCCCTTGACGAAGGCCAATCTTTTCTTTACTTGGCATCCTGGTTGCTCCAGGCCTGCCCTCACTTACCTTCGCTGGGTGAGTTCCCCAGACCTTGCTGGTCTGCATCATCGACGATCTACATCTTACTCGAGACTTGCCGTTGCCAAGGCTTGTTGGGTCCAATCCGGTCGCCGACACCTCAGCACTCGACAGACATCGAGCACCAGCCCGAATCCTGCTCCTGGTCACCGACAACGCCTCCCGGACCTCGTGGCTGAAGAGTCAAGACGACCGTCACCGCACCTGAAGCACTCGACATCGGTGAGCATCTGTCCATCGCCTTCCTGGTCACTGGCTAGTGACCCAGACTCTGTCCCCTCTGCTTTCAGGTTCTTCAGAACTCCGATCCACTCTTGGATCCACCCGGACACTTTTCTCCTGGTCGCCAGCAGCACTTTGCAGCAGATCGCCATACGAAACGACGACGAAACCCGACCCCGAAAGGCACCTATGCACCCGGCTTCCCTGGGTGAGGTAACACGAGTACTCCGGTGCTCCTGTGGGTAGAGACTCTTCAAAGTCCTAGATCTCAAAGGGTTTTGTCCTAGTCCTCTTCTAAGTGTCCCTTTCCTCTATTTTTCCGATCCCGACTTTCTCCATAGAAGTTAACGGCGTATCGCGGTTGTGTACATACACTGCACGCGTCTCCCGTGGGTCCCCTGTGTCACTACCTTGGGTGGTTCCTTGTGGTCCAAGCACTTCTAGAGGCTCTAGGCCTAGTGTCTAGTTCAGTCGTGGTTCGCATACCACTTTATTGGTATATGGTTTGGTACGCCCCTAGGGCCCAAACGTGTATTTGTGCTATTACTGTGATTTAAGATCTTATAACCTATGTACTTGAACTCTAGCCTCATAAAGAGACTAGAGGGGTGTGTTTAGTAATAAATACATATATTTTGAATATATACCTGGTGTGGTGCTCTTTCATTTGGTCACTCAAGAGATTATAGACTGGTAAAACAAGCTGCTTTACATTCCTTCAAGACTTAGCCTGAAGGCTGCTCTCCACAGCTACCACTAGGATAGCTTTCAATAAGGTTGTCTTTAACCTACCTACCATAAGAGTCGATTTGGACTGGTGCAAGGTGCCCACTATAATTAGTGGACAGCATATGCCAGGCCAACTTCTCACAACAATAATAGCACAAATACACGTTTGGGCCCTAGGGGCGTACCAAACCATATACCAATAAAGTGGTATGCGAACCACGACTGAACTAGACACTAGGCCTAGAGCCTCTAGAAGTGCTTGGACCACAAGGAACCACCCAAGGTAGTGACACAGGGGACCCACGGGAGACGCGTGCAGTGTAAATACACAACCGCGATACGCCGTTAACTTCTATGGAGAAAGTCGGGATCGGGAAAATAGAGGAAAGGGACACTTAGAAGAGGACTAGGACAAAACCCTTTGAGATCTAGGACTTTGAAGAGTCTCTACCCACGGGAGCACCGGAGTACTCGTGTTACCTCACCCAGGGAAGCCGGGTGCATAGGTGCCTTTCGGGGTCGGGTTTCGTCGTCGATTCGAATGGCGATCTGCTGCAAAGTGCTGCTGGCGGCCAAGAGAAAAGTGTCCGGGTGGATCCAAGAGTGGATCGGAGTTCTGGTGAACCTGAAAGCAGAGGGGACAGAGTCTGGGTCACTAGCCAGTGACCAGGAAGGCGATGGACAGATGCCCACCGATGTCGAGTGCTTCAGGTGCGTTGACGGTTGTCTTGACTCTTCAGCCACGAGGTCCGGGAGGCGTTGTTGGTGACCAGGAGCAGGATTCGGGCTGGTGCTCGATGTCTGTCGAGTGCTGAGGTGTCGGCGACCGGATTGGACCCAACAAGCCTTGGCAACGGCAAGTCTCGAGTAAGATGAAGATTGTCGATGGTGCAGACCAGCAAGGTCTGTGGAACTCACCCAGCAAGGGTAAGTGAGGGCAGGCCTGGAGCAACCAGGATGCCAAGTAAGGAAAAGATTGGCCTTTGTTAAGGGCTACTAGCCAATGGGCTAGCGACCGCGAAGGAGCCTCGTGACGCCGCACGTGGAGCTGGCTTGCAGGACACTCGTGGAGTGGGGGCCAGTGATCTTCGGTGCAGGTGGTGCTGGAGGCTAGGGCTACTCGGAGCCCAAAGCACGACTTCTTGGGAGACCCAGAAGATGGTGCACTTGCAAATGTGCTCGGTGTCCAGGGGTCACGGTCTCAAGTCACCCACGATAGCCACGGGCCTCAGCTTTGCTGGGGACTCAGGGTAGCCTCGGGGAAGTCTGAGAATCCACCTCTGGTGATGCGATGACTTCGGCGTCCGACGGGAGCTTCAGAAATGCGAACCGGACAGATGCTTCTTTGGTGCCTGCCAAGCAGGGGAGTCACTCCTTGACCCCAAGGGAGATTCTTCAGTCCTCTAATCTTGTCGTAGAGCGTCGAAGGTCCAGGATTCAGTTTCAGAGTTTCGTCCAGGTGTAATCTAAAGTCCTAAGGACTGGGTTCCTACCTTTATTCTAAAAATAGGGGTTGGACTACTCTGTGGCCCCACCTATGGGTGTGTCAGGGCAGAGGGGTGGCTACACCCCTTTCCCTTTGTCCAGTTCGCGCCAAAGCAGGGGCTGCAAGCCCCTGATCCGGTTTGAACTGGGGTATGCACAGGGACACCAAATGTGCCCCCAGTGCAGGACTTCAAAGCACCCGAAAGTGCTCCCGCCCAGCCCCAATACACATTATCCTGCCTGGGGAGGTGGTCACACCTCCCTGGGACAGGAAACCTATTGTCCAGGCCTCCCCTGCCGGAGTTTCGTCCAGCAGCAGGAGGCCAGACTCGTGTCTGTGGCAGCAGCATCCATTTTGTGATGCCAGGGCTCTGGAAAGAAGTTACCGGACTCGTCAGAGTTAACATGTCTTTCCCTCTAGAAGGGTGGAATGCTACCCCCGCCGCCAGGATTGGCGGGGGGTAGTATTCCAAGATGTTTGACACCAAACACGACATGTTTAGGCGCAGCCATTCCAAAGTTAGCATTTTACCGCGAGGATATAATGCGCTTAAGAGTATATGGTCAGGCTGCACTACAAACAGCATCAGAGATGGTCTCCGAACGCTGCAGAGGGGCCCTGCTCATGCAGGGGCACCCTCTCACATAGGAACCATGCACTCTGCCTTTAGGATTGATAAGGCCTGCCTTAGGAGTGACTTATAGGTTTATATGTGTGTATGTATTTCGTGATATAGGTAACCTATATCACAGTAAGGGGTGCTTGCACCACCTTACCCAGGCTGCAGTAGCAGACCTGTGGTGTCAGTTTGGATGGCCTTCCAGAGGTGGCATAATACATGCTGCAGCCCCTGGCAGGCCTCTGAGGTACCTATGCCCTTGGTACATAGTATACCATATACTAGGGACTTATAAGGGCACTCCAGATCCCAATCAGAGATGTGCCTAAGGCACATGGAAACCATTTTAGAGAGGAAGCAGCTAGGCTGGGGTTCTGATTAGCAGGGCCCCAGCCAGACTAATGTCGAAAAACAGTGAAGCATCAGCAAAAGGTGGGGGTACCCATGTGAAGCAGATCCTACTCTCCTACACTGCAAGCCCCTGATCCGGTTTGAACTGGGGTATGCACAGGGACACCAAATGTGCCCCCAGTGCAGGACTTCAAAGCACACAGATGGTGCTCCCGCCCAGCCCCAATACACTTTATCCTGTCTGGGGAGGTGGTCACACCCTCCCTGGGACAGGAAACCTAGTGTCCAGGCCTCCCCTGCCGGAGTTTCGTCCAGCAGCAGGAGGCCAGACTCGTGTCTGTGGCAGCAGCATCCATTTTGTGATGCCAGGGCTCTGGAAAGAAGTTACCGGACTCGTCAGAGTTAACATGTCTTTCCCTCTAGAAGGGTGGAATGCTACCCCCGCCGCCAGTATTGGCGGGGGGGTAGTATTCCAAGATGTTTGACACCAAACACGACATGTTTAGGTGCAGCCATTCCAAAGTTAGCATTTTACCGCGAGGATATAATGCGCTTAAGAGTATATGGTCAGGCTGCACTACAAACAGCATCAGAGATGGTCTCCGAACGCTGCAGAGGGGCCCTGCTCATGCAGGGGCACCCTCTCACATAGGAACCATGCACTCTGCCTTTAGGATTGATAAGGCCTGCCTTAGGAGTGACTTATAGGTTTATATGTGTGTATGTATTTAGTGATATAGGTAACCTATATCACAGTAAGAGAGTGCATGCACCACCTTACCCAGGCTGCAGTAGCAGACCTGTGGTGTCAGTTTGGATGGCCTTCCAGGGGTGCCATAATACATGCTGCAGCCCCTGGCAGGCCTCTGAGGTACCTATGCCCTTGGTACATAGTATACCATATACTAGGGACTTATAAGGGCACTCCAGATCCCAATCAGTGATGTGCCTAAGGCACATGGAAACCTTTTACAGAGAAAGCAGATAGACTGGGGCCCTGAATAGCAGGATCCCAGTCCAACTAAGTCATAAACCAGCAAAACACCATAAAAAAAGTGGGGGCAACCATATAGTCAGATTCCACCTTCCTACATAACCCCCCCCAAACGAAAGGAGATAAGGCTAACCTTGGCCAGTTGAGCCTTCATTGACTAAGTGGTCATATAAGGAAGCACCTGCACTAGCATGGTTGCCCCCTGTCTTATGGTCCACTAAGCAATCCCTCACCCTAAGGGTATAAGAGGGTCTCCACCATGGGGAATCACTACCTGTGGTGTGCTTAGGTAAAGTACAAGGCTGGTGAGGTGTCTGAGTAGGGAAGTGAGGCCCTAGGAAGGTTGGCCTCAGTTTCCTCAGATCACTGGTCACCATGTATGCCTGTCTTTCCATGACTGAGTTGCACTTTGCTCTAAGGGTCAACCTTTGGCTGCCTACAGCTGGGGGTTGGGTCCCTTTGGAGGGACTACTGGAGGGACAGGGCAGGTTTGGAACCTTCAGGTCCCAGGTTTGCCCTTGCCTACCAGAGTCCTTCTGGGGAGGTCCCTACATAAAGGCATGGGGGATCCCTCAGTGTGTAGAGGAGTTTTCACCTGGCTAGGGCTACTAGACTGGGTGCCCCTAATCTGCTGATGGGGGGTTCCTCTGGACAGGGGGCCCTGGGGGTCCACTGACCTCCCTGACCTCTGCAGCCCTGGGCTGGCTGAGGCAGGGTAGAGAGGGGCAGGTTACCTGCTCCAGACTGGGTACCACCTTGGAAGGGTCCTCTGCCATCAGGGGAGTGGCCAGGCCAGGCCTGACTACCTCTGGGGCAGTTCCTTCACTAGGGGTAGAGTCAGTTCCCTGAGGAGGCTGACCCTTACCTACTGTCTGGAGGGAAGAAGACTTTTCTTCAACCCTTGTGCTCTCTTTTGGGGGAGAGTGGGCCATTCTTTCAGGCTCCATCTCTCCAAATTCTTGGGCTGGGGCTGTGGCCATTACAGCCCCACTAACCTTTACAGGGACGCCCAACATCCTAAGGTGGGTTTGGTGTTCAACTTCAGCCCAGGCTGAAATCTCCAGATCATTGCCCATTAGGCAATCTACAGGTAAGGTGGGGGACACTGCCACTCTCTTTGGGCCTGTGACCCCCTCCCAGTTGAGATTGACTATGGCCATGGGGTGATCTGTTCTGACACCATCAATGTTGGTCACCTGGTATTTAAACTCAGGTAAAAGCTGGTGAGGGGGACTAGTTTCCCTGCCACCATGGTGACACTAGCCCCTGTGTCCCTAAATGCCACAGCTTTCTGACCATTAATTATTGGCTCCAATCTGTACCTGCCCAATGCTATGGGACCCATGGTAAAGGTGGCAAATCCTATACCACCATCAGAGTCAGAGGAGTCTGTTGAGGGGTCCCTGTCTAAACTAGGGCCCACCTCTGTTCCTCTTGCAAAAGCACCTAACTTTTTGGGTGCACTACTCCCAACTGGAGGATTACTACTGGTAGTACCAGGAGGGGTGGTAGTAGTTGTGGGAGGAACATTTTCTTTATTGCCAATCCTGGGGCAACTGGGATCAGTTTTCCAGTGCCCAGGCTTTTTACAGACATGGCAATATGGTTTCTTTTCAGGAGAGGAAGGAGTTTGGGACCCACCCCCAGAAGAGGAATTTTGGGGCCCTGTAGGGGACTTATCCTTAGATTTATCCCCACCTTTCTCTTGGGACTTAGTAGAATCTTTCTTCTGGTCACCACCCTGATTTCTAGTTTTTACTCTGGTTCTGACCCATTTGTCTGCCTTCTTTCCCAATTCTTGGGGAGAGGTCAGATCAGAGTCCACCAGATACTGGTGCAAAAGCTGGTTTTGACAATTATTAAGGATCTGCTCCCTCATAATCAAATTGTACAATCCTAAAAAGTCATGCACTTTGTTGCCATGTATCCAACCTTCCAGAGCCTTTGTAGCACAATCTACAAAATCAACCCAGTCTTGAGTCTGAGCTTTTTGGGTGTCTCTGAACTTCAACCTATACTGTTCAGTGGTTAGGCCAAACCCATCTATCAGAGCACTCTTCAAGACTGTGTAATTGTCAGCATCCTCTTCTCTTACAGTGAGGAGCTTGTCTCTACCTTTGTCTGCAAAGGAGAGCCACAAGATTGCTGCCCACTGCCTCTGGGGGACCTTCTGAACTTTACAGGCCCTCTCCAGTGCAGTTATCCATTTGTGGATGTCATCCCCACTCTGGTAGGGAGGGACAATCTTGTTTAGGTTTCTATGGTCATAAGACCTGTCCCTATCTCTAGGGATATTGCTGCCACCATGGGACTCTAGTCCCAACTTTCTTCTCTCTCTAAGGAGATCTAGGGATTCCCTATCTAAAGCCAATTGCTTTTTTCTGATTTCCAGCTGAGTTTCCTCATACTGGACCAGTCTGGCTCTTCTCTCATGAGAGGATTCCCTCCTGTGAGAGGAGATAGAGCTCCCTATTGAGGTGCCAGAGTGGTTAGACTCCTGAGAAGGAGATCTAGACTTCCTGGGCACACTCTTAATCCTTCCTGGGGGGACAAAGAGGGCATCATTCTGATCATCCTCATCATCTTCCAAAGGAGGGATTGGGTTATCCAGGTCAGGGTCATTGTCACCCTCCTGGCCAGTCTCAGAGGGGGGGGCTGGGGGTATTGGTACCCCTGGCCTCCTCCTCTTCTCCTGCCCCACCCTCAGCTCCTACCCCTTCAGTCCCCAAGGGCTTACTAAGGTCATAAGCCACCAACAACTCCTTGAGGTGTTGGGCGTTGGGGCTTTGGCCTGTCCTTATTTTTCTCAAGTTGCATAAAGCTCTCAATTCCAAGAATGGGAGTGTATCATACTTGGAGGGTGGAAGCTCAATGGCTTCCTGCAAGGATTCTTTGGATCCTCCCCTTAAAGACATTACTAGTGTGGTGTGGTGTATGCACTACCTACTCTAGTGTGGCCTACTAAACTCTCTTGAGTTGTAGAAAGGGTTGTGCTATCCCTTAACACACAACTCTAAGTTCAGTAGAACTTACTGTATTCTAAGCTTAAGTTATATGTACCTTAGGTACCTTTAGTGGTTTTCAGTTGATCAATTCAATTGAGATTATCTGGTAAAACAATAGCAAGCTGGAATCCCACACGCTGCACACCAATGTGAGAAGTTGGCCTGGCATATGCTGTCCACTAATTATAGTGGGCACCTTGCACCAGTCCAAACAACCCCTTATTGGAGATAGGTTAAAGACAACCTTATTGAAAGCTATCCTAGTGGTAGCTATGGAGAGCAGCCTTCAGGCTAAGTCTTGAAGGAATGTAAAGCAGCTTGTTTTACCAGTCTATAATCTCTTGAGTGACCAAATGAAAGAGCACCACACCAGGTATATATTCAAAATATATGTATTTATTGCTAAACACACCCCTCTAGTCTCTTTATGAGGCTAGAGTTCGAAGTACATAAGTTATAAGTTATCAAATCACAGTAATAGCACAAATACACGTTTGGGCCCTAGGGGCGTACCAAACCATATACCAATAAAGTGGTATGCGAACCACGACTGAAGTAGACACTAGGCCTAGAGCCTCTAGAAGTGCTTGGACCACAAGGAACCACCCAAGGTAGTGACACAGGGGACCCACGGGAGACGCGTGCAGTGTAAATACACAACCGCGATACGCCGTTGACTTCTATGGAGAAAGTCGGGATCGGGAAATTAGAGAAAAGGGACACTTAAAAGAGGACTAGGACAAAACCCTTTGAGATCTAGGACTTTGAAGAGTCTCTACCCACGGGAGCACCGGAGTACTCGTGTTACCTCACCCAGGAAGCCGGGTGCATAGGTGCCTTTCGGGGTCGGGTTTCGTCGTCGATTCGTATGGCGATCTGCTGCAAAGTGCTGCTGGCGGCAAAGAGAAAAGTGTCCGGGTGGATCCCAGAGTGGATCGGAGTTCTGAAGAACCTGAAAGCAGAGGGGACAGAGTCTGGGTCACTAGCCAGTGACCAGGAAGGCGATGGACAGATGCCCACCGATGTCGAGTGCTTCAGGTGCGTTGACGGTCGTCTTGACTCTTCAGCCACGAGGTCCAGGAGGCGTTGTCGGCAACCAGGAGCAGGATTCGGGCTGGTACACGAAGTCTGTCGAGTGCTGAGGTGTCGGCGACCGGATTGGACCCAACAAGCCTTGGCAACGGCAAGTCTTGGTGAAGATGTAGATCGTCGATGGTGCAGACCAGCAAGGTCTGTGGAATTCACCCAGTGAGGGTAAGTGAGGACAGGCCTGGAGCAACCAGGATGCCAAGTAAGAAAAGGATTGGCCTTCGTTAAGGGCTACTAGCCAACGGGCTAGCGACTGCTAAGGAGCCTTGTGACGCCGCACGTGGAGCTGGCTTACAGGACACTCGTGGAGTGGGGGCCAGTGATCTTTGGTGCAGGTGGTGCTGGAGGCTAGGGCTACTCGGAGCCCAAAGCACGACTTCTTGGGAGACCCAGAAGAGGATGCACTTGCAAATGTGCTCAGTGTCCAGGGGTCACGGTCTCAAGTCACCCACGATAGCCACGGGCCTCAGCTTTGCTGGGGACTCAGGGTAGCCTCGGGGAAGTCTGAGAATCCACCTCTGGTGATGCGATGACTTCGGCGTCCGACGGGAGCTTCAGAAATGCGAACCGGACAGATGCTTCTTTGGTGCCTGCCAAGCAGGGAGTCACTCCTTGACCCCAAGGGAGATTCTTCTGTCCTCTAATCGTGAGTAGAGCGTCGAAGGTCCAGGATTCAGTTTCAGAGTTTCGTCCAGGGATAATCTAAAGTCCTAAGGACTGGGTTCCTACCTTTATTCTAAAAATAGGGGTTGGACTACTCTGTGGCCCCACCTATGGGTGGGTCAGGGCAGAGGGGTGGCTACACCCTTTCCCTTTGTCCAGTTCGCGCCAAAGCAGGGGCTGCAAGCCCCTGATCCGGTTTGAACTGGGGTATGCACTAGAGGACACCAAATGTGCCCCCAGTGCAGGACTTCAAAGCACACAGATGGTGCTCCCGCCCAGCCCCAATACACTTTATCCTGTCTGGGGAGGTGGTCACACCTCCCTGGGACAGGAAACCTATTGTCCAGGCCTCCCCTGCCGGAGTTTCGTCCAGCAGCAGGAGGCCAGACTCGTGTCTGTGGCAGCAGCATCCATTTTGTGATGCCAGGGCTCTGGAAAGAAGTTACCGGACTCGTCAGAGTTAACATGTCTTTCCCTCTAGAAGGGTGGAATGCTACCCCCGCCGCCAGGATTGGCGGGGGGTAGTATTCCAAGATGTTTGACACCAAACACGACATGTTTAGGTGCAGCCATTCCAAAGTTAGCATTTTACCGCGAGGATATAATGCGCTTAAGAGTATATGGTCAGGCTGCACTACAAACAGCATCAGAGATGGTCTCCGAATGCTGCAGAGGGGCCCTGCTCATGCAGGGGCACCCTCTCACATAGGAACCATGCACTCTGCCTTTAGGATTGATAAGGCCTGCCTTAGGAGTGACTTATAGGTTTATATGTGTGTATGTATTTAGTGATATAGGTAACCTATATCACAGTAAGGGGTGCATGCACCACCTTACCCAGGCTGCAGTAGCAGACCTGTGGTGTCAGTTTGGATGGCCTTCCAGGGGTGGCATAATACATGCTGCAGCCCCTGGCAGGCCTCTGAGGTACCTATGCCCTTGGTACATAGTATACCATATACTAGGGACTTATAAGGGCACTCCAGATCCCAATCAGTGATGTGCCTAAGGCACATGGAAACCTTTTTACAGAGAAAGCAGATAGACTGGGGCCCTGAATAGCAGGATCCCAGTCCAACTAAGTCATAAACCAGCAAAACACCATAACAAAAAGTGGGGGCAACCATATAGTCAGATTCCACCTTCCTACACTCAGGCACAAGGGTCAGCGCACAGGGTGTAAGGTGCTGCTCAGGCACAAGGGTCAATGCACAGGGTGTAAGGTGCTGCTCAGGCCCTAGCACCAGCGCACAGGGTATAAGGTGCTGCTCAGGCACAAGGGTCAGCACACAGGGTGTAAAGTGATGCTCAGGCACAAGGGTCAGCGCACAGGGTGTAAGGTGCTGCTCAGGCACAAGATTCAGTGCACAGGGTGTAAGGTGCTGCTCAGGCACAAGGGTCAGCGCACAGGGTGTAAGGTGCTGCTCAGGCCCTAGCACCAGTGCACAGGGTGTAAGGTGCTGCTCAGGCACAAGGGTCAGCGCACAGGGTGTAAAGCGCTGCTCAGGCACAAGGGTCAGCACACAGGGTGTAAGGCGCTGCTCAGGCACAAGGGTCAGCGCACAAGGTGTAAGGTGCTGCTCAGGCACAAGGGTCAGCGCACAGGGTGTAAGGTGCTGCTCAGGCGCAAGGGTCAACGCACAGGGTGTAAGGTGCTGCTCAGGCACAAGGGTCAACGCACAGGGTGTAAGGTGCTGCTCAGGCACAAGGGTCAGTGAACAGGGTGTAAGGTGTTGCTCAGGCACAAGGGTCAGCGCACAGGGTGTAAGGTGCTGCTCAGGCACAAGGGTCAACGCACAGGGTGTAAGGTGCTGCTCAGGCACAAGGGTCAGCGCACAGGGTGTAAGGTGTTGCTCAGGCATAAGGGTCAGCGCACAGGGTGGAAGGTGCTGCTCAGGCACAAGGGTCAGCGCACAGGGTGTAAGATGCTGCTCAGGCACAAGGGTCAGCGCACAGGGTGTAAGGTGCTGCTCATACACAAGGGTAAGCGCACAGGGTGTAAGGTGCTGCTCAGCCACAAGGGTCAGCGCACAGGGTGTAAGGTGCTGCTCAGGCACAAGGGTCAATGCACAGGGTGTAAGGTGCTGCTCAGGCCCTACCACCAGCGCACAGGGTGTAAGGTGCTGCTCAGGCACAAGGGTCAGCGCACAGGGTGTAAAGTGCTGCTCAGGCACAAGGGTCAGCGCACAGGGTGTAAGACGCTGCTCAGGCACAAGGGTCAGCGAACAGGGTGTAAGGTGCTGCTCAGGCCCTAGCACCAGCGCACAGGGTGTAAGGTGCTGCTCAGGCACAAGGGTCAGTGCACAGGGTGTAAGGCGCTGCTCAGGCACAAGGGTCAGCGCACAGGGTGTAAGGTGCTGCTCAGGCACAAGGGTCAGCGCACATGGTGTAAGATGCTGCTCAGGCACAAGACTCAGCGCACAGGGTGTAAGGTGCTGCTCAGGCACAAGGGTCAGTGCACACGGTGTAAGGTGCTGCTCAGGCACAAGGGTCAATGCACAGGGTGTAAGGTGCTGCTCAGGCCCTAGCACCAGCGCACAATGTGTAACGTGTTTCTCAGGTACGAGGGTCAGCGCACAGGGTGTAAGGTGCTGCTCAGGCACAAGGGTCAGCGAACAGGGTGTAAGGTGCTGCTCAGGCCCTAGCACCAGCGCACAGGGTGTAAGGTGCTGCTCAGGCACAAGGATCAGTGCACAGGGTGTAAGGCGCTGCTCAGGCACAAGGGTCAGCGCACAGGGTGTAAGGTGCTGCTCAGGCACAAGGGTCAGCGCACATGGTGTAAGATGCTGCTCAGGCACAAGACTCAGCGCACAGGGTGTAAGGTGCTGCTCAGGCACAAGGGTCAGTGCACATGGTGTAAGGTGCTGCTCAGGCACAAGGGTCAATGCACAGGGTGTAAGGTGCTGCTCAGGCCCTAGCACCAGCGCACAAGGTGTAAGGTGTTTCTCAGGTACGAGGGTCAGCGCACAGGGTGTAAGGTGCTGCTCAGGCACAAGGGTCAGCGCACAGGGTGTAAGGCGCTGCTCAGGCACAAGGGTCAGCGCACAGGGTGTACGGTGCAGCTCAGGCCCTAGCACTAGCGCACAGGGTGTAAGGTGCTGCTCAGGCACAAGGGTCAGCGCACAGGATGTAAGGTGCTGCTCAGGCACAAGGGTCAGCGCACAGGGTGTAAGATGCTGCTCAGGCACAAGGGTCAGCGCACAGGGTGTAAGGTGCTGCTCAGGCACAAAGGTCTCTCAGGCACAAGGGTAAGCGCACAGGGTGTAAGGTGCTGCTCAGGCACAAGGGTCAATGCACAGGGTGTAAGGTTCTGCTCAGCCCCTAGCACCAGTGCACAGGATGTAAGGTGCTGCTCAGGCACAAGGGTCAGCGCACAGGGTGTAAGGTGCTGCTCAGGCACAAGGATCAGCGCACAGGGTGTAAGGTGCTGCTCAGGCACAAGAGTGTCTCAGGCACAAGGGTCAGCGCACAGGGTGTAAGGTGCTCCTCAGGCACAAAGGTCAGTGCACAGGGTGTAAGGTGCTGCTCAGGCACAAGGGTCAGCGCACAGGGTGTAAGGTGCTGCTCAGGCACAAGGGGCAACGCACAGGGTGTAAGGTGCTGCTCAGGCACAAGGGTCAGCGCACAGGGTGTAAGGTGCTGCTCAGGCACTTGGGTCAGCGCACAGGGTGTAAGGTGCTGCTCAGGCCCTAGCACCAGCGCACAAGGTGTAAGGTGCTTCTCAGGTACGAGAGTCAGCGCACAGGGTGTAAGGTGCTGTTCAGGCACAAGGGTCAGCGCACAGGGTGTAAGTCGCAGCTCAGGCACAAGGGTCAGCGCACAGGCTGTATGGTGCTGCTCAGGCACAAGGGTCTCTCAGGCACAAGGGATAGCACACTGGGTGTAAGGTGCTGCTCAGGCACATGGGTCAGCGCACAGGGTGTAAGGTGCTGCACAGGCACAAGGGTCAGCGCACAGGGTGTAAGGTGCTGCTGAGGCACAAGGGTCAACGCACAGGGTGTAAGGTGCTGCTCAGGCACAAGGGTCAGCACACAGGGTGTAAGGTGCTGCTCAGGCACAAGGGTCAGCGCACAGGGTGTAAGGTGCTGCTCAGGCACAAGGGTCAGCGCACAGGGTGTAAGGTGGTGCTCAGGCACAAGGGTCAGTGCACAGGGTGTAAGGTGCTGCTCAGGCACAAGGGTCAATGCACAGGGTGTAAGGTGCTGCTCAGGCCCTAGCACCAGCGCACAGGGTGTAAGGTGCTGCTCAGGTACAAGGGTCAGCACACAGGGTGTAAAGTGATGCTCAGGCACAAGGGTCAGCGCACAGGGTGTAAGGTGGTGCTCAGGCACAAGGGTCAGTGCACAGGGTGTAAGGTGCTGCTCAGGCACAAGGGTCAGCGAACAGGGTGTAAGGTGCTGCTCAGGCCCTAGCCCCAGCGCACAGGGTGTAAGGTGCTGCTCAGGCACAAGGGTTAGCGCACAGGGTGTAAGGCGCTGCTCAGGCACAAGGGTCAGCACACAGGGTGTAAGGTGCTGCTCAGGCACAAGGGTCAGCGCAGAAGGTGTAAGGTGCTGCTCAGGCACAAGGGTCAGCGCACAGGGTGTAAGGTGCTGCTCAGGCGCAAGGGTCAACACACAGGGTGTAAGGTGCTGCTCAGGCACAAGGGTCAGCGCACAGGGTGTAAGGTGCTGCTCAGGCACAAGGGTCTCTCAAGCACAAGGGTCAGCACACAGGGTGTAAGGTGCTGCTCAGGCACAAGGGTCAGCGCACAGGGTGTAAGGTGCTGTTCAGGCACAAGGGTCAGCGCACAGGGTGTAAGGAGTTACTCAGGCACAAGGGTCAGCGCACAGGGTGTAAGGTGCTGCTCAGGCACAAGGGTCATGTCACAGGGTGTAAGGTGCTGCTCAGGCACAAGGGTCAGCGCACAGGGTGTAAGGTGTTGCTCAGGCACAAGGGTCAGCGCACAGGGTGGAAGGTGCTGCTCAGGCACAAGGGTCAGCGCACAGGGTGTAAGATGCTGCTCAGGCACAAGGGTCAGCGCACAGGGTGTAAGGTGCTGCTCATACACAAGGGTAAGCGCACAGGGTGTAAGGTGCTGCTCAGGCACAAGGGTCAGCGCACAGGGTGTAAGGTGCTGCTCAGGCACAAGGGTCAATGCACCGGGTGTAAGGTGCTGCTCAGGCCCTACCAACAGCGCACAGGGTGTAAGGTGCTGCTCAGGCACAAGGGTCAGCGCGCAGGGTGTAAAGTGCTGCTCAGGCACAAGGGTCAGCGCACAGGGTGCAAGACGCTGCTCAGGCACAAGGGTCAGCGAACAGGGTGTAAGGTGCTGCTCAGGCACAAGGGTCAACGCACAGGGTGTAAGGTGCTGCTCTGGCCCTAGCACCAGCGCACAGGGTGTAAGGTGCTGCTCAGGCACAAGGGTCAGCGCACAGGGTGTAAGGCGCTGCTCAGGCACAAGGGTCAGCGCACAGGGTGTAAGGTGCTGCTCAGGCACGAGGGTCAGCGCACAGGGTGTAAGATGCTGCTCAGGCACAAGGGTAAGCGCACAGGGTGTAAGATGCTGCTCAGGCACAAGGGTCAGCGCACAGGGTGTATGGTGCTGCTCAGGCACAAGGGTCAGTGCACAGGGTGTAAGGTGCTGCTCAGGCACAAGGGTCAATGCACAGGGTGTAAGGTGCTGCTCAGGCCCTAGCACCAGCGCACAGGGTGTAAGGTGCTGCTCAGGCACAAGGGTCAGCGCACAGGGTGTAAGGTGCTGCTCAGGCACAAGGGTCAGCGCACAGGATGTAAGGTGCTGCTCAGGCACAAGGGTCAGCGCACAGGGTGTAAGGTGCTCCTCAGGCACAAGGGTCAGTGCACAGGGTGTAAGGTGCTGCTCAGGCACAGGGGTCAGCGCACAGGGTGTAAGGTGCTGCTCAGGCACAAGGGTCAACGCACAGGGTGTAAGGTGCTGCTCAGGCACAAGGGTCAGCGCACAGGGTGTAAGGTGCTGCTCAGGCACTAGGGTCAGCGCACAGGGTGTAAGGTGCTGCTCAGGCCCTAGCACCAGCGCACAAGGTGTAAGGTGCTTCTCAGGTACGAGGGTCAGCGTGCAGGGTGTAAGGTGCTGCTCAGGCACATGGGTCAGCGCACAGGGTGTAAGGTGCTGCTCAGGCACAAGGGTCAGAGCACAGGGTGTAAGGTGCTGCTCAGGCACAAGGGTCAACGCACAGGGTGTAAGGTGCTGCTCAGGCACAAGGGTCAGCGCACAGGGTGTAAGGTGCTGCTCAGGCACAAGGGTCAGCGCACAGGGTGTAAGATGCTGCTCAGGCACAAGGGTCAGCGCACAGAGTGTAAGGTGCTGCTCAGGCACAAGGGTCAGCGCACAGGGTGTAAGGTGCTGCTCAGGCACAAGGGTCAGCGCACAGAGTGTAAGGTGCTGCTCAGGCACAAGGGTCAGCGCACAGGGTGTAAGGTGCTGCTCAGGCACAAGGGTCAATGCACAGGGTGTAAGGTGCTGCTCAGGCCCTAGCACCAGCGCACAGGGTGTAAGGTGCTGCTCAGGCACAAGGGTCAGCTCACAGGGTGTAAAGTGATGCTCAGGCACAAGGGTCAGCGCACAGGGTGTAAGGTGCGTGCTCAGGCACAAGGGTCAGTGCACAGGGTGTAAGGTGCTGCTCAGGCACAAGGGTCAGCGCACAGGGTGTAAGGTGCTGCTCAGGCACAAGGCTCAGCGCACAGGGTGTAAGGTGCTGCTCAGGCACAAGGGTCAGCGCACAGGGTGTAAGGTGCTGCTCAGGCACAAGGGTCAGCGCACAGGGTGTAAGGTGCTGCTCAGGCACAAGGGTCAGCGCACAGGGTGTAAGGTGCTGCTCAGGCACAAGGGTCAGCGCACAGGGTGTAAGGTGCTGCTCAGGCACAAGGGTCAGCGCACAGGGTGTAAGGTGCTGCTCAGGCACAAGGGTCAGCGCACAGGGTGTAAGGTGCTGCTCAGGCACAAGGGTCAGCGCACAGGGTGTAAGGTGCTGCTCAGGCACAAGGGTCAGCGCACAGGGTGTAAGGTGCTGCTCAGGCACAAGGGTCAGCGCACAGGGTGTAAGGTGCTGCTCAGGCACAAGGGTCAGCGCACAGGGTGTAAGGTGCTGCTCAGGCACAAGGGTCAGCGCACAGGGTGTAAGGTGCTGCTCAGGCACAAGGGTCAGCGCACAGGGTGTAAGGTGCTGCTCAGGCACAAGGGTCAGCGCACAGGGTGTAAGGTGCTGCTCAGGCACAAGGGTCAGCGCACAGGGTGTAAGGTGCTGCTCAGGCACAAGGGTCAGCGCACAGGGTGTAAGGTGCTGCTCAGGCACAAGGGTCAGCGCACAGGGTGTAAGGTGCTGCTCAGGCACAAGGGTCAGCGCACAGGGTGTAAGGTGCTGCTCAGGCACAAGGGTCAGCGCACAGGGTGTAAGGTGCTGCTCAGGCACAAGGGTCAGCGCACAGGGTGTAAGGTGCTGCTCAGGCACAAGGGTCAGCGCACAGGGTGTAAGGTGCTGCTCAGGCCCTAGCCGCCAGCGCACAGGGTGTAAGGTGCTGCTCAGGCACAAGGGTCAGCGCACAGGGTGTAAGGTGCTGCTCAGGCACAAGGGTCAGCGCACAGGGTGTAAGGTGCTGCTCAGGCACAAGGGTCAGCGCACAGGGTGTAAGGTGCTGCTCAGGCACAAGGGTCAGCGCACAGGGTGTAAGGTGCTGCTCAGGCACAAGGGTCAGCGCACAGGGTGTAAGGTGCTGCTCAGGCACAAGGGTCAAGCGCACAGGGTGTAAGGTGCTGCTCAGGCACAAGGGTCAGCGCACAGGGTGTAAGGTGCTGTTCAGGCACAAGGGTCAGCGCACAGGGTGTAAGGTGCTGCTCAGGCACAAGGGTCAGCGCACAGGGTGTAAGGTGCTGCTCAGGCACAAGGGTCAAGGCACAGGGTGTAAGGTGCTGCTCAGGCACAAGGGTCAGCGCACAGGGTGTAAGGTGTTGCTCAGGCACAAGGGTCAGCGCACAGGGTGGAAGGTGCTGCTCAGGCACAAGGGTCAGCGCACAGGGTGTAAGATGCTGCTCAGGCACAAGGGTCAGCGCACAGGGTGTAAGGTGCTGCTCATACACAAGGGTAAGCGCACAGGGTGTAAGGTGCTGCTCAGGCACAAGGGTCAGCGCACAGGGTGTAAGGTGCTGCTCAGGCACAAGGGTCAATGCACCGGGTGTAAGGTGCTGCTCAGGCCCTACCAACAGCGCACAGGGTGTAAGGTGCTGCTCAGGCACAAGGGTCAGCGCGCAGGGTGTAAAGTGCTGCTCAGGCACAAGGGTCAGCGCACAGGGTGCAAGGCGCTGCTCAGGCACAAGGGTCAGCGAACAGGGTGTAAGGTGCTGCTCAGGCACAAGGGTCAACGCACAGGGTGTAAGGTGCTGCTCAGGCCCTAGCACCAGCGCACAGGGTGTAAGGTGCTGCTCAGGCACAAGGGTCAGCGCACAGGGTGTAAGGCGCTGCTCAGGCACAAGGGTCAGCGCACAGGGTGTAAGGTGCTGCTCAGGCACGAGGGTCAGCGCACAGGGTGTAAGATGCTGCTCAGGCACAAGGGTAAGCGCACAGGGTGTAAGATGCTGCTCAGGCACAAGGGTCAGCGCACAGGGTGTAAGGTGCTGCTCAGGCACAAGGGTCAGTGCACAGGGTGTAAGGTGCTGCTCAGGCACAAGGGTCAGCGCACAGGGTGTAAGGTGCTGCTCAGGCACAAGGGTCAGCACACAGGGTGTAAGGTGCTGCTCAGGCACAAGGGTCAGCGCACAGGGTGTAAGGTGCTGCTCAGGCACAAGGGTCAGCGCACAGGGTGTAAGGTGCTGCTCAGGCACAAGGGTCAGCGCACAGGGTGTAAGGTGCTGCTCAGGCACAAGGGTCAGCGCACAGGGTGTAAGGTGCTGCTCAGGCACAAGGGTCAGCGCACAGGGTGTAAGGTGCTGCTCAGGCACAAGGGTCAGCGCACAGGGTGTAAGGTGCTGCTCAGGCACAAGGGTCAGCGCACAGGGTGTAAGGTGCTGCTCAGGCACAAGGGTCAGCGCACAGGGTGTAAGGTGCTGCTCAGGCACTAGGGTCAGCGCACAGGGTGTAAGGTGCTGCTCAGGCACAAGGGTCAGCGCACAGGGTGTAAGGTGCTGCTCAGGCACTAGGGTCAGCGCACAGGGTGTAAGGTGCTGCTCAGGCACAAGGGTCAGCGCACAGGGTGTAAGGTGCTGCTCAGGCACAAGGGTCAGCGCACAGGGTGTAAGGTGCTGCTCAGGCACAAGGGTCAGCGCACAGGGTGTAAGGTGCTGCTCAGGCACAAGGGTCAGCGCACAGGGTGTAAGGTGCTGCTCAGGCACAAGGGTCAGCGCACAGGGTGTAAGGTGCTGCTCAGGCACAAGGGTCAGCGCACAGGGTGTAAGGTGCTGCTCAGGCACAAGGGTCAGCGCACAGGGTGTAAGGTGCTGCTCAGGCACAAGGGTCAGCGCACAGGGTGTAAGGTGCTGCTCAGGCACAAGGGTCAGCGCACAGGGTGTAAGGTGCTGCTCAGGCACAAGGGTCAATGCACAGGGTGTAAGGTGCTGCTCAGGCCCTAGCACCAGCGCACAGGGTGTAAGGTGCTGCTCAGGCACAAGGGTCAGCACACAGGGTGTAAGGTGATGCTCAGGCACAAGGGTCAGCGCACAGGGTGTAAGGTGCGTGCTCAGGCACAAGGGTCAGTGCACAGGGTGTAAGGTGCTGCTCAGGCACAAGGGTCAGCGCACAGGGTGTAAGGTGCTGCTCAGGCCCAAGCCCCAGTGCACAGGGTGTAAGGTGCTGCTCAGGCACAAGGGTCAGCGCACAGGGTGTAAGGCGCTGCTCAGGCACAAGGGTCAGCGCACAGGGTGTAAGGTGCTGCTCAGGCACAAGGGTCAGCGCACAGGGTGTAAGGTGCTGCTCAGGCACAAGGGTCAGCGCACAGGGTGTAAGGTGCTGCTCAGGCACAAGGGTCAGCGCACAGGGTGTAAGGTGCTGCTCAGGCACAAGGGTCAGCGCACAGGGTGTAAGGTGCTGCTCAGGCACAAGGGTCAGCGCACAGGGTGTAAGGTGCTGCTCAGGCACAAGGGTCAGCGCACAGGGTGTAAGGTGCTGCTCAGGCACAAGGGTCAGCGCACAGGGTGTAAGGTGCTGCTCAGGCACAAGGGTCAGCGCACAGGGTGTAAGGTGCTGCTCAGGCACAAGGGTCAGCGCACAGGGTGTAAGGTGCTGCTCAGGCACAAGGGATCAGCGCACAGGGTGTAAGGTGCTGCTCAGGCACAAGGGTCAGCGCACAGGGTGTAAGGTGCTGCTCAGGCACAAGGGTCAGCGCACAGGGTGTAAGGTGCTGCTCAGGCACAAGGGTCAGCGCACAGGGTGTAAGGTGCTGCTCAGGCACAAGGGTCAGCGCACAGGGTGTAAGGTGCTGCTCAGGCACAAGGGTCAGCGCACAGGGTGTAAGGTGCTGCTCAGGCACAAGGGTCAGCGCACAGGGTGTAAGGTGCTGCTCAGGCACAAGGGTCAATGCACAGGGTGTAAGGTGCTGCTCAGGCCCTAGCACCAGCGCACAGGGTGTAAGGTGCTGCTCAGGCACAAGGGTCAGCGCACAGGGTGTAAGGTGCTGCTCAGGCACAAGTGTCAGCGCACAGGGTGTAAGGTGCTGCTCAGGCACAGGGTCAGCGCACAGGGTGTAAGTGCTGCTCAGGCACAGGGTCAGCGCACAGGGTGTAAGGTGCTGCTCAGGCACAAGGGTCAGCGCACAGGGTGTAAGGTGCTGCTCAGGCCCTAGCGCCAGCGCACAGGGTGTAAGGTGCTGCTCAGGCACAAGGGTCAGCGCACAGGGTGTAAGGCGCTGCTCAGGCACAAGGGTCAGCGCACAGGGTGTAAGGTGCTGCTCAGGCACAAGGGTCAGCGCACAGGGTGTAAGGTGCTGCTCAGGCACAAGGGTCAGCGCACAGGGTGTAAGGTGCTGCTCAGGCACAAGGGTCAGCGCACAGGGTGTAAGGTGCTGCTCAGGCACAAGGGTCAGCGCACAGGGTGTAAGGTGCTGCTCAGGCACAAGGGTCAGCGACACAGGGTGTAAGGTGCTGCTCAGGCACAAGGGTCAGCGCACAGGGTGTAAGGTGCTGCTCAGGCACAAGGGTCAGCGCACAGGGTGTAAGGTGCTGCTCAGGCACAAGGGTCAGCGCACAGGGTGTAAGGTGCTGCTCAGGCACAAGGGTCAGCGCACAGGGTGTAAGGTGCTGCTCAGGCACAAGGGTCAGCGCACAGGGTGTAAGGTGCTGCTCAGGCACAAGGGTCAGCGCACAGGGTGTAAGGTGCTGCTCAGGCACAAGGGTCAGCGCACAGGGTGTAAGGTGCTGCTCAGGCACAAGGGTCAGCGCACAGGGTGTAAGGTGCTGCTCAGGCACAAGGGTCAGCGCACAGGGTGTAAGGTGCTGCTCAGGCACAAGGGTCAGCGCACAGGGTGTAAGGTGCTGCTCAGGCACAAGGGTCAATGCACAGGGTGTAAGGTGCTGCTCAGGCCCTAGCACCAGCGCACAGGGTGTAAGGTGCTGCTCAGGCACAAGGGTCAGCGCACAGGGTGTAAGGTGCTGCTCAGGCACAAGGGTCAGCGCACAGGGTGTAAGGTGCTGCTCAGGCACAAGGGTCAGCGCACAGGGTGTAAGGTGCTGCTCAGGCACAAGGGTCAGCGCACAGGGTGTAAGGTGCTGCTCAGGCACAAGGGTCAGCGCACAGGGTGTAAGGTGCTGCTCAGGCACAAGGGTCAGCGCACAGGGTGTAAGGTGCTGCTCAGGCACAAGGGTCAGCGCACAGGGTGTAAGGTGCTGCTCAGGCACAAGGGTCAGCGCACAGGGTGTAAGGTGCTGCTCAGGCACAAGGGTCAGCGCACAGGGTGTAAGGTGCTGCTCAGGCACAAGGGTCAGCGCACAGGGTGTAAGGTGCTGCTCAGGCACAAGGGTCAGTGCACAGGGTGTAAGGTGCTGCTCAGGCACAAGGGTCAATGCACAGGGTGTAAGGTGCTGCTCAGGCCCTAGCACCAGCGCACAGGGTGTAAGGTGCTGCTCAGGCACAAGGGTCAGCGCACAGGGTGTAAGGTGCTGCTCAGGCACAAGGGTCAGCGCACAGGGTGTAAGGTGCTGCTCAGGCACAAGGGTCAGCGCACAGGGTGTAAGGTGCTGCTCAGGCACAAGGGTCAGTGCACAGGGTGTAAGGTGCTGCTCAGGCACAGGGGTCAGCGCACAGGGTGTAAGGTGCTGCTCAGGCACAAGGGTCAGCGCACAGGGTGTAAGGTGCTGCTCAGGCACAAGGGTCAGCGCACAGGGTGTAAGGTGCTGCTCAGGCACTAGGGTCAGCGCACAGGGTGTAAGGTGCTGCTCAGGCACAAGGGCCAGCGCACAGGGTGTAAGGTGCTGCTCAGGCACGAGGGTCAGCGCACAGGGTGTAAGGTGCTGCTCAGGCACAAGGGTCAGCGCACAGGGTGTAAGGTGCTGCTCAGGCACAAGGGTCAGCGCACAGGGTGTAAGGTGCTGCTCAGGCACAAGGGTCAGCGCACAGGGTGTAAGGTGCTGCTCAGGCACAAGGGTCAGCGCACAGGGTGTAAGGTGCTGCTCAGGCACAAGGGTCAGCGCACAGGGTGTAAGGTGCTGCTCAGGCACAAGGGTCAGCGCACAGGGTGTAAGGTGCTGCTCAGGCACAAGGGTCAGCGCACAGGGTGTAAGGTGCTGCTCAGGCACAAGGGTCAGCGCACAGGGTGTAAGGTGCTGCTCAGGCACAAGGGTCAGCGCACAGGGTGTAAGGTGCTGCTCAGGCACAAGGGTCAATGCACAGGGTGTAAGGTGCTGCTCAGGCCCTAGCACCAGCGCACAGGGTGTAAGGTGCTGCTCAGGCACAAGGGTCAGCACACAGGGTGTAAAGTGATGCTCAGGCACAAGGGTCAGCGCACAGGGTGTAAGGTCGTGCTCAGGCACAAGGGTCAGTGCACAGGGTGTAAGGTGCTGCTCAGGCACAAG
Source organism: Calotriton arnoldi (assembly GCA_963921515.1). Lineage (NCBI taxonomy): Eukaryota > Metazoa > Chordata > Amphibia > Caudata > Salamandridae > Calotriton > Calotriton arnoldi. Next base: position 350,111 of record CAWUFW010015118.1, on the reverse strand, counting down.
GGTCAGCGAACAGGGTGTAAGGTGCTGCTCAGGCCCTAGCCCCAGCGCACAGGGTGTAAGGTGCTGCTCAGGCACAAGGGTCAGCGCACAGGGTGTAAGGCGCTGCTCAGGCACAAGGGTCAGCACACAGGGTGTAAGGTGCTGCTCAGGCACAAGGGTCAGCGCAGAAGGTGTAAGGTGCTGCTCAGGCGCAAGGGTCTCTCAAGCACAAGGGTCAGCACACAGGGTGTAAGGTGCTGCTCAGGCACAAGGGTCAGTGCACAGGGTGTAAGGTGCTGTTCAGGCACAAGGGTCAGCGCACAGGGTGTAAGGAGTTACTCAGGCACAAGGGTCAGCGCACAGGGTGTAAGGTGCTGCTCAGGCACAAGGGTCAAGGCACAGGGTGTAAGGTGCTGCTCAGGCACAAGGGTCAGCGCACAGGGTGTAAGGTGTTGCTCAGGCACAAGGGTCAGCGCACAGGGTGGAAGGTGCTGCTCAGGCACAAGGGTCAGCGCACAGGGTGTAAGATGCTGCTCAGGCACAAGGGTCAGCGCACAGGGTGTAAGGTGCTGCTCATACACAAGGGTAAGCGCACAGGGTGTAAGGTGCTGCTCAGGCACAAGGGTCAGCGCACAGGGTGTAAGGTGCTGCTCAGGCACAAGGGTCAATGCACAGGGTGTAAGGTGCTGCTCAGGCCCTACCAACAGCGCACAGGGTGTAAGGTGCTGCTCAGGCACAAGGGTCAGCGCGCAGGGTGTAAAGTGCTGCTCAGGCACAAGGGTCAGCGCACAGGGTGCAAGACGCTGCTCAGGCACAAGGGTCAGCGAACAGGGTGTAAGGTGCTGCTCAGGCACAAGGGTCAACGCACAGGGTGTAAGGTGCTGCTCAGGCCCTAGCACCAGCGCACAGGGTGTAAGGTGCTGCTCAGGCACAAGGGTCAGCGCACAGGGTGTAAGGCGCTGCTCAGGCACAAGGGTCAGCGCACAGGGTGTAAGGTGCTGCTCAGGCACGTGGGTCAGCGCACAGGGTGTAAGATGCTGCTCAGGCACAAGGGTAAGCGCACAGGGTGTAAGATGCTGCTCAGGCACAAGGGTCAGCGCACAGGGTGTATGGTGCTGCTCAGGCACAAGGGTCAGTGCACAGGGTGTAAGGTGCTGCTCAGGCACAAGGGTCAATGCACAGGGTGTAAGGTGCTGCTCAGGCCCTAGCACCAGCGCACAGGGTGTAAGGTGCTGCTCAGGCACAAGGGTCAGCGCACAGGGTGTAAGGTGCTGCTCAGGCACAAGGGTCAGCGCACAGGATGTAAGGTGCTGCTCAGGCACAAGGGTCAGCGCACAGGGTGTAAGGTGCTCCTCAGGCACAAGGGTCAGTGCACAGGGTGTAAGGTGCTGCTCAGGCACAGGGGTCAGCGCACAGGGTGTAAGGTGCTGCTCAGGCACAAGGGTCAACGCACAGGGTGTAAGGTGCTGCTCAGGCACAAGGGTCAGCGCACAGTGTGTAAGGTGCTGCTCAGGCACTGGGGTCATCGCACAATGTGTAAGGTGCTGCTCAGGCCCTAGCACCAGCGCACAAGGTGTAAGGTGCTTCTCAGGTACGAGGGTCAGCGTGCAGGGTGTAAGGCGCTGCTCAGGCACAAGGGTCAGCGCACAGGGTGTAAGTCGCAGCTCAGGCACAAGGGTCAGCGCACAGGGTGTAAGGTGCTTCTCAGGCCCTAGCACCAGCGCACAGGGTGTAAGGTGCTGCTCTCGCACAAGGGTCAGCGCACAGGGTGTAAGGTGCTGGTCAGGCACAAGGGTCAGCGCACAGGGTGTAAGGTGCTGCTCAGGCACAAGGGTCAGCGCACAGGGTGTAAGGTGCTGCTCAGGCACAAGGGTCTCTCAGGCACAAGGGTAGCGCACAGGGTGTAAGGTGCTGCTCAGGCACAAGGGTCAACGCACAGGGTGTAAGGTGCTGCTCAGGCCCTAGCACCAGCGCACAGGAGTGTAAGGTGCTGCTCAGGCACAAGGGTCAGCGCACAGGGTGTAAGGTGCTGCTCAGGCACAAGGGTCAGCGCACAGGGTGTAAGGTGCTGCTCAGGCACAAGGGTCAGCGCACAGGGTGTAAGGTGCTGCTCAGGCACAAGGGTCTCTCAGGCACAAGGGTCAGCACAGGGTGTAAGGTGCTGCTCAGGCACAAGGGTCAGCGCACAGGGTGTAAGGTGCTGCTCAGGCACAAGGGTCAGCGCACAGGGTGTAAGGTGCTGCTCAGGCACAAGGGTCAGCGCACAGGGTGTAAGGTGCTGCTCAGGCACAAGGGTCAGCGCACAGGGTGTAAGGTGCTGCTCAGGCACAAGGGTCAGCGCACAGGGTGTAAGGTGCTGCTCAGGCACAAGGGTCAGCGCACAGGGTGTAAGGTGCTGCTCAGGCACAAGGGTCAGCGCACAGGGTGTAAGGTGCTGCTCAGGCACAAGGGTCAGCGCACAGGGTGTAAGGTGCTGCTCAGGCACAAGGGTCAGCGCACAGGGTGTAAGGTGCTGCTCAGGCACAAGGGTCAGCGCACAGGGTGTAAGGTGCTGCTCAGGCACTAGAGTCAGCGCACAGGGTGTAAGGTGCTGCTCAGGCACAAGGGTCAGCGCACAGGGTGTAAGGTGCTGCTCAGGCACAAGGGTCAGCGCACAGGGTGTAAGGTGCTGCTCAGGCACAAGGGTCAGCGCACAGGGTGTAAGGTGCTGCTCAGGCACAAGGGTCAGCGCACAGGGTGTAAGGTGCTGCTCAGGCACAAGGGTCAGCGCACAGGGTGTAAGGTGCTGCTCAGGCACAAGGGTCAGCGCACAGGGTGTAAGGTGCTGCTCAGGCACAAGGGTCAGCGCACAGGGTGTAAGGTGCTGCTCAGGCACAAGGGTCAGCGCACAGGGTGTAAGGTGCTGCTCAGGCACAAGGGTCAGCGCACAGGGTGTAAGGTGCTGCTCAGGCACAAGGGTCAGCGCACAGGGTGTAAGGTGCTGCTCAGGCACAAGGGTCAGCGCACAGGGTGTAAGGTGCTGCTCAGGCACAAGGGTCAATGCACAGGGTGTAAGGTGCTGCTCAGGCCCTAGCACCAGCGCACAGGGTGTAAGGTGCTGCTCAGGCACAAGGGTCAGCACACAGGGTGTAAAGTGATGCTCAGGCACAAGGGTCAGCGCACAGGGTGTAAGGTGCTGCTCAGGCACAAGGGTCAGTGCACAGGGTGTAAGGTGCTGCTCAGGCACAAGGGTCAGCGCACAGGGTGTAAGGTGCTGCTCAGGCCCTAGCCCCAGCGCACAGGGTGTAAGGTGCTGCTCAGGCACAAGGGTCAGCGCACAGGGTGTAAGGCGCTGCTCAGGCACAAGGGTCAGCACACAGGGTGTAAGGTGCTGCTCAGGCACAAGGGTCAGCGCAGAAGGTGTAAGGTGCTGCTCAGGCACAAGGGTCAGCGCACAGGGTGTAAGGTGCTGCTCAGGCGCAAGGGTCAACGCACAGGATGTAAGGTGCTGCTCAGGCACAAGGGTCAGCGCACAGGGTGTAAGGTGCTGCTCAGGCACAAGGGTCTCTCAAGGCCAAGGGTCAGCACACAGGGTATAAGGTGCTGCTCAGGCACAAGGGTCAGCGCACAGGGTGTAAGGTGCTGCTCAGGCACAAGGGTCAGCGCACAGGGTGTAAGGTGCTGCTCAGGCACAAGGGTCAGCGCACAGGGTGTAAGGTGCTGCTCAGGCACAAGGGTCAGCGCACAGGGTGTAAGGTGCTGCTCAGGCACAAGGGTCAGCGCACAGGGTGTAAGGTGCTGCTCAGGCACAAGGGTCAGCGCACAGGGTGTAAGGTGCTGCTCAGGCACAAGGGTCAGCGCACAGGGTGTAAGGTGCTGCTCATGCACAAGGGTCAGCGCACAGGATGTAAGGTGCTGCTCAGGCACAAGGGTCAGCGCACAGGGTGTAAGGTGCTGCTCAGGCACAAGGGTCAATGCACAGGGTGTAAGGTGCTGCTCAGGCCCTACCAACAGCGCACAGGGTGTAAGGTGCTGCTCAGGCACAAGGGTCAGCGCGCAGGGTGTAAAGTGCTGCTCAGGCACAAGGGTCAGCGCACAGGGTGTAAGACGCTGCTCAGGCACAAGGGTCAGCGAACAGGGTGTAAGGTGCTGCTCAGGCACAAGGGTCAACGCACAGGGTGTAAGGTGCTGCTCAGGCCCTAGCACCAGCGCACAGGGTGTAAGGTGCTGCTCAGGCACAAGGGTCAGCGCACAGGGTGTAAGGCGCTGCTCAGGCACAAGGGTCAGCGCACAGGGTGTAAGGTGCTGCTCAGGCACGAGGGTCAGCGCACAGGGTGTAAGATGCTGCTCAGGCACAAGGGTCAGCGCACAGGGTGTAAGATGCTGCTCAGGCACAAGGGTCAGCGCACAGAGTGTAAGGTGCTGCTCAGGCACAAGGGTCAGTGCACAGGGTGTAAGGTGCTGCTCAGGCACAAGGGTCAATGCACAGGGTGTAAGGTGCTGCTCAGGCCCTAGCACCAGCGCACAGGGTGTAAGGTGCTTCTCAGGTACGAGGGCCAGTGCACAGCGTGTAAGGCGCTACTCAGGCCCTAGCACCAGCGCACAGGGTGTAAGATGCTGCTCAGGCACAAGGGTCAGCGCACAGAGTGTAAGGTGCTGCTCAGGCACAAGGGTCAGCGCACAGGGTGTAAGGTGCTGCTCAGGCACAAGGGTCAGCGCACAGGGTGTAAGGTGCTGCTCAGGCACAAGCGCCAGCGCACAGGGTGTAAGGTGCTGCTCAGGCACAAGGGTCAGCGCACAGGGTGTAAGGTGCTGCTCAGGCACAAGGGTCAGCGCACAGGGTGTAAGGTGCTGCTCAGGCACAAGGGTCAGCGCACAGGGTGTAAGGTGCTGCTCAGGCACAAGGGTCAGTGCACAGGGTGTAAGGTGCTGCTCAGGCACAAGGGTCAGCGCACAGGGTGTAAGGTGCTGCTCAGGCACAAGGGTCAGTGCACAGGGTGTAAGGTGCTGCTCAGGCACAAGGGTCAGTGCACAGGGTGTAAGGTGCTGCTCAGGCCCTAGCACCAGCGCACAGGGTGTAAGGTGCTGCTCAGGCACGAGGGTCAGTGCACAGGGTGTAAGGCGCTGCTCAGGCCCTAGCACCAGCGCACAAGGTGTAAGGTGCTGCTCAGGCACGAGGGTCAGCGCACAGGGTGTAAGGTGCTGCTCAGGCACAAGGGTCAGCGCACAGGGTGTAAGGTGCTGCTCAGGCACAAGGGTCAGCGCACAGGGTGTAAGGTGCTGCTCAGGCCCAAGCACCAGCGCACAGGGTGTAAGGTGCTGCTCAGGCACAAGGGTCAGCGCACAGGGTGTAAGGTGCTGCTCAGGCACAAGGGTCAGCGCACAGGGTGTAAGGTGCTGCTCAGGCACAAGAGTCTCTCAGGCACAAGGGTCAGCGCACAGGGTGTAAGGTGCTGCTCAGGCACAAGGGTCAGTGCACAGGGTGTAAGGTGCTGCTCAGGCCCTAGCACCAGCGCACAGGGTGTAAGGTGCTGCTCAGGCACAAGGGTCAGCAGCACAGGGTGTAAGGTGCTGCTCAGGCACAAGGGTCAGCGCACAGGGTGTAAGGTGCTGCTCAGGCACAAGGGTCAGTGCACAGGGTGTACGGTGCTGCTCAGGCCCTAGCACCAGCGCACAGGGTGTAAGGTGCTGCTCAGGCACAAGGGTCAGCGCACAGGGTGTAAGGTGCTGCTCAGGCACAAGGGTCAGCGCACAGGGTGTAAGGCGCTGCTCAGGCACGATGGTCAGCGCAGAGGGTGTAAGGTGCTGCTCAGGCCCTAGCACCAGCGCACAGGGTGTAAGGTGCTGCTCAGGCACAATGGTCAGCGCACAGGGTGTAAGGTGCTGCTCAGGCACAAGGGTCAGCGCACAGGGTGTAAGGTGCTGCTCAGGCACAAGGGTCTCTCAGGCACAAGGGTAAGTGCACAGGGTGTAAGGTGCTGCTCAGGCACAAGGGTCAGCGCACAGGGTGTAAGGTGCTGCTCAGGCCCTAGCACCAGCGCACAGGGTGTAAGGTGCTGCTCAGGCACAAGGGTCAGCGCACAGGGTGTAAGGTGCTGCTCAGGCACAAGGGTCAACACACAGGGTGTAAGGTGCTGCTCAGGCACAAGGGTCAGTGCACAGGGTGTAAGATGCTGCTCAGCACAAGGGTCTCTCAGGCACAAGGGTCAGCGCACAGGGTGTAAGATGCTGCTCAGGCACAAGGGTCAGCACACAGGGTGTAAGGTGCTGCTCAGGCACAAGGGTCAGCGCACAGGGTGTAAGGTGCTGCTCAGGCACAAGGGTCAGTGCACAGGGTGTAAGGTGCTGCTCAGGCACAAGGGTCAGCGCACAGGGTGTAAGGTGCTGCTCAGGCACAAGGGTCAGCGCACAGGGTGTAAGGTGCTGCTCAGGCACAAGGGTCAGCGCACAGGGTGTAAGGTGCTGCTCAGGCACAAGGGTCAGCGCACAGGGTGTAAGGTGCTGCTCAGGCACAAGGGTCAGCGCACAGGGTGTAAGGTGCTGCTCAGGCACAAGGGTCAGCGCACAGAGTGTAAGGTGCTGCTCAGGCACAAGGGTCAGCGCACAGGGTGTAAGGTGCTGCTCAGGCCCTAGCACCAGCGCACAGGGTGTAAGGTGCTGCTCAGGCACAAGGGTCAGCGCACAGGGTGTAAGGTGCTGCTCAGGCACAAGGGTCAGCGCACAGGGTGTAAGGTGCTGCTCAGGCACAAGGGTCAGCGCACAGGGTGTAAGGTGCTGCTCAGGCACAAGGGTCAATGCACAGGGTGTAAGGTGCTGCTCAGGCCCTACCAGCCAGCGCACAGGGTGTAAGGTGCTGCTCAGGCACAAGGGTCAGCGCACAGGGTGTAAAGTGCTGCTCAGGCACAAGGGTCAGCGCACAGGGTGTAAGGTGCTGCTCAGGCACAAGGGTCAGCGAACAGGGTGTAAGGTGCTGCTCAGGCCCTAGCACCAGCGCACAGGGTGTAAGGTGCTGCTCAGGCACAAGGGTCAGCGCACAGGGTGTAAGGCGCTGCTCAGGCACAAGGGTCAGCGCACAGGGTGTAAGGTGCTGCTCAGGCACAAGGGTCAGCGCACAGGGTGTAAGGTGCTGCTCAGGCACAAGACTCAGCGCACAGGGTGTAAGGTGCTGCTCAGGCACAAGGGTCAGTGCACAGGGTGTAAGGTGCTGCTCAGGCACAAGGGTCAATGCACAGGGTGTAAGGTGCTGCTCAGGCCCTAGCATCAGCGCACAAGGTGTAAGGTGTTTCTCAGGCACAAGGGTCAGCGCACAGGGTGTAAGGCGCTGCTCAGGCACAAGGGTCAGCGCACAGGGTGTACGGTGCAGCTCAGGCACAAGGGTCAGCGCACAGGGTGTACGGTGCTGCTCAGGCCATAGCACCAGCGCACAGGGTGTAAGGTGCTGCTCAGGCACAAGGGTCAGCGCACAGGGTGTAAGGCGCTGCTCAGGCACAAGGGTCAGCGCACAGGGTGTAAGGTGCTGCTCAGGCACAAGGGTCAGCGCACAGGGTGTAAGGTGCTGCTCAGGCACAAGGGTCAGCGCACAGGGTGTAAGATGCTGCTCAGGCACAAGGGTCAGCGCACAGGGTGTAAGGTGCTGCTCAGGCACAAGGGTCAGTGCACAGGGTGTAAGGTGCTGCTCAGGCACAAGGGTCAATGCACAGGGTGTAAGGTGCTGCTCAGGCCCTAGCACCAGCGCACAGGGTGTAGGGTGCTGCTCAGGCACGAGGGCCAGTGCACAGGGTGTAAGGCCCTACTCAGGCCCTAGCACCAGTGCACAAGGTGTAAGGTGTTTCTCAGGCACAAGGGTCAGCGCACAGGGTGTAAGGTGCTGCTCAGCACAAGGGTCAGCGCACAGGGTGTAAGGCGCTGCTCAGGCACAAGGGTCAGCGCACAGGGTGTACGGTGCTGCTCAGCCCCTAGCACCAGCGCACAGGATGTAAGGTGCTGCTCAGGCACAAGGGTCAGCGCACAGGGTGTAAGGTGCTGCTCAGGCACAAGGATCAGCGCACAGGCTGTAAGGTGCTGCTCAGGCACAAGAGTGTCTCAGGCACAAGGGTCAGCGCACAGGGTGTAAGGTGCTGCTCAGGCACAAGGGTCAGTGCACAGGGTGTAAGGTGCTGCTCAGGCACAAGGGTCAGCGCACAGGGTGTAAGGTGCTGCTCAGGCACAAGGGTCAGCACACAGGGTGTAAGGTGCTGCTCAGGCACAAGGGTCAGCGCACAGGGTGTAAGGTGCTGCTCAGGCACAAGGGTCAGCGCACAGGGTGTAAGGTGCTGCTCAGGCCCTAGCTCCAGCGCACAAGGTGTAAGGTGCTTCTCAGGTACGAGGGTCAGCGTGCAGGGTGTAAGATGCTGCTCAGGCACAAAGGTCAGCGCACAGGGTGTAAGTCGCAGCTCAGGCACAAGGGTCAGCGCACAGGGTGTAAGGTGCTTCTCAGGCCCTAGCACCAGCGCACAGGGTGTAAGGTGCTGCTCTCGCACAAGGGTCAGCGCACAGGGTGTAAGGTGCTGGTCAGGCACAAGGGTCAGCGCACAGGGTGTAAAGTGCTGCTCAGGCACAAGGGTCAGTGCACAGGGTGTAAGGTGCTGCTCAGGCACAAGGGTCTCCAGGCACAAGGGTAAGCGCACAGGGTGTAAGGTGCTGCTCAGGCACAAGGGTCAACGCACAGGGTGTAAGGTGCTGCTCAGGCCCTAGCACCAGCGCACAGGGTGTAAGGTGCTGCTCAGGCACAAGGGTCAGCGCACAGGGTGTAAGGCGCTGCTCAGGCACAAGGGTCAGCGCACAGGGTGTAAGGTGCTGCTCAGGCACGAGGGTCAGCGCACAGGGTGTAAGATGCTGCTCAGGCACAAGGGTCAGCGCACAGGGTGTAAGGTGCTGCTCAGGCACAAGGGTCAGCGCACAGGGTGTAAGGTGCTGCTCAGGCACAAGGGTCAGTGCACAGGGTGTAAGGTGCTGCTCAGGCACAAGGGTCAATGCACAGGGTGTAAGGTGCTGCTCAGGCCCTAGCACCAGCGCACAGGGTGTAAGGTGCTTCTCAGGTACGAGGGCCAGTGCACAGGGTGTAAGGCCCTACTCAGGCCCTAGCACCAGCGCACAAGGTGTAAGGTGTTTCTCAGGAACGAGGGTCAGCGCACAGTGTGTAAGGTGCTGCTCAGGCACAACGGTCAGCGCACAGGGTGTAAGGCGCTGCTCAGGCACAAGGGTCAGCGCACAGGGTGTAAGGTGCTGCTCAGGCCCTAGCACCAGCGCACAGGGTGTAAGGTGCTGCTCAGGCACAAGGGTCAGCGCAGAGGGTGTAAGGTGCTGCTCAGGCACAAGGGTCAGCGCACATGGTGTAAGGTGCTGCTCAGGCACAAGAGTCTCTCAGGCACAAGGGTCAGCGCACGGGGTGTAAGGTGCTGCTCAGGCACAAGGGTCAGTGCACAGGGTGTAAGATGCTGCTCAGGCCCTAGCACCAGCGCACAGGGTGTAAGGTGCTGCTCAGGCACAAGGGTCAGCACACAGGGTGTAAGGTGCTGCTCAGGCACAAGGGTCAGCGCACAGGGTGTAAGGTGCTGCTCAGGCACAAGGGTCAATGCACAGGGTGTACGGTGCTGCTCAGGCCCTAGCACCAGCGCACAGGTGTAAGGTGCTGTTCTGGCACAAGGGTCAGCGCACAGGGTGTAAGGTGCTGCTCAGGCACAAGGGTCAGCGCACAGGGTGTAAGGCGCTGCTCAGCCACAAGGGTCAGCGCACAGGGTGTAAGGTGCTGCTCAGGCACAAGGGTCCGCGCACAGTGTGTAAGGTGCTGCGCAGGCACAAGGGTCAGCGCACAGAGTGTAAAGTGCTGCTCAGGCACAAGGGTCAGCACACAGGGTGTAAGGTGCTGCTCAGGCACAAGGGTCAATGCACAGGGTGAAAGGTGCTGCTCAGGCCCTAGCACCAGCGCACAGGGTGTAAGGTGCTGCTCAGGCACAAGGGTCAGCGCACAGGATGTAAGGTGCTGCTCAGGCACAAGGGTCAGCGCACAGGGTGTATGGTGCTTCTCAGGTATGAGGGCCAGCGCACAGGTTGTAAGGCGCTGCTCAGGTCCTAGCACCAGTGCACAAGGTGTAAGGTGCTTCTCAGGTACGAGGGTCAGCGCACAGGGTGTAAGGTGCTGGTCAGGCACAAGGGTCAGCGCACAGGGTGTAAGGCGCTGCTCAGGCACGATGGTCAGCGCAGAGGGTGTAAGGTGCTGCTCAGGCCCTAGCACCAGCGCACAGGGTGTAAGGTGCTGCTCAGGCACAATGGTCAGCGCACAGGGTGTAAGGTGCTGCTCAGGCACAAGGGTCAGCGCACAGGGTGTAAGGTGCTGCTCAGGCCAAGTGTCTCTCAGGCACAAGGGTAAGTGCACAGGGTGTAAGGTGCTGCTCAGGCACAAGGGTCAACGGACAGGTGGAAGGTGCTGCTCAGGCCCTAGCACCAGCGCACAGGATGTAAGGTGCTGCTCATACACAAGGGTAAGCGCACAGGGTGCAAGGTGCTGCTCAGCCACAAGGGTCAGCGCACAGGGTGTAAGGTGCTGCTCAGGCACAAGGGTCAATGCACAGGGTGTAAGGTGCTGCTCAGGCCCTACCACCAGCGCACAGGGTGTAAGGTGCTGCTCAGGCACAAGGGTCAGCGAACAGGATGTAAAGTGCTGCTCAGGCACAAGGGTCAGCGCACAGGGTGTAAGACGCTGCTCAGGCACAAGGGTCAGCGAACAGGGTGTAAGGTGCTGCTCAGGCCCTAGCACCAGCGCACAGGGTGTAAGGTGCTGCTCAGGCACAAGGGTCAGCGCACAGGGTGTAAGGCGCTGCTCAGGCACAAGGGTCAGCTCACAGGGTGTAAGGTGCTGCTCAGGCACAAGGGTCAGCGCACATGGTGTAAGATGCTGCTCAGGCACAAGACTCAGCGCACAGGGTGTAAGGTGCTGCTCAGGCACAAGGGTCAGTGCACAGGGTGTAAGGTGCTGCTCAGGCACAAGGGTCAATGCACAGGGTGTAAGGTGCTGCTCAGGCCCTAGCACCAGCGCACAGGGTGTAAGGTGTTTCTCAGGCACAAGGGTCAGCGCACAAGGTGTAAGGTGCTTCTCAGGCACAAGGGTCAGCGCACAGGGTGTAAGGCGCTGCTCAGGCACAAGGGTCAGCGCACAGGGTGTACGGTGCTGCTCAGGCCCTAGCACTAGCGCACAGGGTGTAAGGTGCTGCTCATGCACAAGGGTCAGCGCACAGGATGTAAGGTGCTGCTCAGGCACAAGGGTCAACGCACAGGGTGTAAGGTGCTGCTCAGGCACAAGGGTCAGCGCACAGGGTGTAAGGCGCTGCTCAGGCACAAGGGTCAGCGCACAGGGTGTAAGGTGCTGCTCAGCACAAGGGTCAGCGCACAGGGTGTAAGGTGCTGCTCAGGCACAAGAGTGTCTCAGGCACAAGGGTCAGCGCACAGGGTGTAAGTTGCTTCTCAGGCACAAGGGTCAGTGCACAGAGTGTATGGTGCTGCTCAGGCACAAGGGTCAGCGCACAGGGTGTAAGGTGCTGCTCAGGCACAAGGGTCAACGCACAGGGTGTAAGGTGCTGCTCAGGCACAAGGGTCAGCGCACAGGGTGTAAGGTGCTGCTCAGGCACAAGGGTCAGCGCACAGGGTGTAAGGTGCTGCTCAGGCCCTAGCACCAGCGCACAAGGTGTAAGGTGCTTCTCAGGTACGAGGGTCAGCGTGCAGGGTGTAAGGTGCTGCTCAGGCACAAGGGTCAGCGCACAGGGTGTAAGTCGCAGCTCAGGCACAAGGGTCAGCGCACAGGGTGTAAGGTGCTTCTCAGGCCCTAGCACCAGCGCACAGGGTGTAAGGTGCTGCTCTCGCACAAGGGTCAGCGCACAGGGTGTAAGGTGCTGGTCAGGCACAAGGGTCAGCGCACAGGGTGTAAGGTGCTGCTCAGGCACAAGGGTCAGTGCACAGGGTGTAAGGTGCTGCTCAAGCACAAGGGTCTCTCAGGCACAAGGGTAAGCGCACAGGGAGTAAGGTGCTGCTCAGGCACAAGGGTCAACGCACAGGGTGTAAGGTGCTGCTCAGGCCCTAGCACCAGCGCACAGGGTGTAAGGTGCTGCTCAGGCACAAGGGTCAGCGCACAGGGTGTAAGGCGCTGCTCAGGCACAAGGGTCAGCGCACAGGGTGTAAGATGCTGCTCAGGCACAAGGGTCAGCGCACAGGGTGTAAGATGCTGCTCAGGCACAAGGGTCAGCGCACAGGGTGTAAGGTGCTGCTCAGGCACAAGGGTCAGTGCACAGGGTGTAAGGTGCTGCTCAGGCACAAGGGTCAATGCACAGGGTGTAAGGTGCTGCTCAGGCCCTAGCACCAGCGCACAGGGTGTAAGGTGCTTCTCAGGCACGAGGGCCAGTGCACAGGGTGTAAGGCGCTACTCAGGCCCTAGCACCAGCGCACAAGGTGTAAGGTGTTTCTCAGGTACGAGGGTCAGCGCACAGTGTGTAAGGTGCTGCTCAGGCACAACGGTCAGCGCACAGGGTGTAAGGCGCTGCTCAGGCACATGGGTCAGCGCACAGGGTGTAAGGTGCTGCTCAGGCCCTAGCACCAGCGCACAGGGTGTAAGGTGCTGCTCAGGCACAAGGGTCAGCGCACAGGGTGTAAGGTGCTGCTCAGGCACAAGGGTCAGCGCACATGGTGTAAGGTGCTGCTCAGGCACAAGAGTCTCTCAGGCACAAGGGTCAGCGCACGGGGTGTAAGGTGCTGCTCAGGCACAAGGGTCAGTGCACAGGGTGTAAGATGCTGCTCAGGCCCTAGCACCAGCGCACAGGGTGTAAGGTGCTGCTCAGGCACAAGGGTCAGCACACAGGGTGTAAGGTGCTGCTCAGGCACAAGGGTCAGCGCACAGGGTGTAAGGTGCAGCTCAGGCACAAGGGTCAATGCACAGGGTGTACGGTGCTGCTCAGGCCCTAGCACCAGCGCACAGGGTGTAAGGTGCTGCTCTGGCACAAGGGTCAGCGCACAGGGTGTAAGGTGCTGCTCAGGCACAAGGGTCAGCGCACAGGGTGTAAGGCGCTGCTCAGCCACAAGGGTCAGCGCACAGGGTGTAAGGTGCAGCTCAGGCACAAGGGTCCGCGCACAGTGTGTAAGATGCTGCGCAGGCACAAGGGTCAGCGCACAGAGTGTAAGGTGCTGCTCAGGCACAAGGGTCAGCACACAGGGTGTAAGGTGCTGCTCAGGCACAAGGGTCAATGCACAGGGTGATAGGTGCTGCTCAGGCCCTAGCACCAGCGCACAGGGTGTAAGGTGCTGCTCAGGCACAAGGGTCAGCGCACAGGATGTAAGGTGCTGCTCAGGCACAAGGGTCAGCGCACAGGGTGTAAGGTGCTTCTCAGGTATGAGGGCCAGCGCACAGGTTGTAAGGCACTGCTCAGGTCCTAGCTCCAGTGCACAAGGTGTAAGGTGCTTCTCAGGTACGAGCGTCAGCGCACAGGGTGTAAGGTGCTGGTCAGGCACAAGGGTCAGCGCACAGGGTGTAAGGCGCTGCTCAGGCACGATGGGTCAGCGCAGAGGGTGTAAGGTGCTGCTCAGGCCCTAGCACCAGCGCACAGGGTGTAAGGTGCTGCTCAGGCACAATGGTCAGCGCACAGGGTGTAAGGTGCTGCTCAGGCACTGGGGTCAGCGCACAATGTGTAAGGTGCTGCTCAGGCCCTAGCACCAGCGCACAAGGTGTAAGGTGCTTCTCAGGTACGAGGGTCAGCGTGCAGGGTGTAAGGTGCTGCTCAGGCACAAGGGTCAGCGCACAGGGTGTAAGTCGCAGCTCAGGCACAAGGGTCAGCGCACAGGGTGTAAGGTGCTTCTCAGGCACTAGCACCAGCGCACAGGGTGTAAGGTGCTGCTCTCGCACAAGGGTCAGCGCACAGGGTGTAAGGTGCTGGTCAGGCACAAGGGTCAGCGCACAGGGTGTGAGGTGCTGCTCAGGCACAAGGGTCAGTGCACAGGGTGTAAGGTGCTGCTCAAGCACAAGGGTCTCTCAGGCACAAGGGTAAGCGCACAGGGTGTAAGGTGCTGCTCAGGCACAAGGGTCAACGCACAGGGTGTAAGGTGCTGCTCAGGCCCTAGCACCAGTGCACAGGATGTAAGGTGCTGCTCAGGCACAAGGGTCAGCGCACAGGGTGTAAGGTGCTGCTCAGGCACAAGGGTCAACGCACAGGGTGTAAGGTGCTGCTCAGGCACAAGGGTCAGCGCACAGGCTGTATGGTGCTGCTCAGGCACAAGGGTCTCTCAGGCACAAGGGTCAGCACACTGGGTGTAAGGTGCTGCTCAGGCACATGGGTCAGCGCACAGGGTGTAAGGTGCTGCTCAGACACAAGGGTCAGCGCACAGGGTGTAAGGTGCTGCTCAGGCACAAGGGTCAACGCACAGGGTGTAAGGTGCTGCTCAGGCACAAGGGTCAGCGCACAGGGTGTAAGGTGCTGCTCAGGCACAAGGGTCAATGCACAGGGTGTAAGGTGCTGCTCAGGCCCTAGCACCAGCGCACAGGGTGTAAGGTGCTGCTCAGGCACAAGGGTCAGCACACAGGGTGTAAAGTGATGCTCAGGCACAAGGGTCAGCGCACAGGGTGTAAGGTGCTGCTCAGGCACAAGGGTCAGTGCACAGGGTGTAAGGTGCTGCTCAGGCACAAGGGTCAGCGCACAGGGTGTAAGGTGCTGCTCAGGCCCTAGCCCCAGCGCACAGGGTGTAAGGTGCTGCTCAGGCACAAGGGTCAGCGCACAGGGTGTAAGGCGCTGCTCAGGCACAAGGGTCAGCACACAGGGTGTAAGGTGCTGCTCAGGCACAAGGGTCAGCGCAGAAGGTGTAAGGTGCTGCTCAGGCACAAGGGTCAGCGCACAGGGTGTAAGGTGCTGCTCAGGTGCAAGGGTCAACGCACAGGGTGTAAGGTGCTGCTCAGGCACAAGGGTCAGCGCACAGGGTGTAAGGTGCTGCTCAGGCACAAGGGTCTCTCAAGCACAAGGGTCAGCACACAGGGTGTAAGGTGCTGCTCAGGCACAAGGGTCAGCACACAGGGTGTAAGGTGCTGTTCAGGCACAAGGGTCAGCGCACAGGGTGTAAGGAGTTGCTCAGGCACCAGGGTCAGCGCACAGGGTGTAAGGTGCTGCTCAGGCACAAGGGTCAAGGCACAGGGTGTAAGGTGCTGCTCAGGCACAAGGGTCAGCGCACAGGGTGTAAGGTGTTGCTCAGGCACAAGCGTCAGCGCACAGGGTGGAAGGTGCTGCTCAGGCACAAGGGTCAACGCACAGGGTGTAAGATGCTGCTCAGGCACAAGGGTCAGCGCACAGGGTGTAAGGTGCTGCTCATACACAAGGGTAAGCGCACAGGGTGTAAGGTGCTGCTCAGGCACAAGGGTCAGCGCACAGGGTGTAAGGTGCTGCTCAGGGACAAGGGTCAATGCACAGGGTGTAAGGTGCTGCTCAGGCCCTACCAACAGCGCACAGGGTGTAAGGTGCTGCTCAGGCACAAGGGTCAGCGCGCAGGGTGTAAAGTGCTGCTCAGGCACAAGGGTCAGCGCACAGGGTGTACGGTGCTGCTCAGGCCCTAGCACCAGCGCACAGGGTGTAAGGTGCTGCTCAGGCACAAGGGTCAGCGCACAGGATGTAAGGTGCTGCTCAGGCACAAGGGTCAGCGCACAGGGTGTAAGGTGCTGCTCAGCACAAGGGTCAGCGCACAGGGTGTAAGGCGCTGCTCAGGCACAAGGGTCAGTTCACAGGGTGTACGGTGCTGCTCAGCCCCTAGCACCAGCGCACAGGATGTAAGGTGCTGCTCAGGCACAAGGGTCAGCGCACAGGGTGTAAGGTGCTGCTCAGGCACAAGAATCAGCGCACAGGGTGTAAGGTGCTGCTCAGGCACAAGAGTGTCTCAGGCACAAGGGTCAGCGCACAGGGTGTAAGGTGCTGCTCAGGCAGAAGGGTCAGTGCACAGGGTGTAAGGTGCTGCTCAGGCACAAGGGTCAGCGCACAGGGTGTAAGGTGCTGCTCAGGCACAAGGGTCAACGCACAGGGTGTAAGGTGCTGCTCAGGCACAAGGGTCAGCGCACAGGGTGTAAGGTGCTGCTCAGGCACAAGGGTCAGCGCACAGGGTGTAAGGTGCTGCTCAGGCCCTAGCACCAGCGCACAAGGTGTAAGGTGCTTCTCAGGTACGAGGGTCAGCGTGCAGGGTGTAAGGTGCTGCTCAGGCACAAAGGTCAGCGCACAGGGTGTAAGTCGCAGCTCAGGCACAAGGGTCAGCGCACAGGGTGTAAGGTGCTTCTCAGGCCCTAGCACCAGCGCACAGGGTGTAAGGTGCTGCTCTCGCACAAGGGTCAGCGCACAGGGTGTAAGGTGCTGGTCAGGCACAAGGGTCAGCGCACAGGGTGTAATGTGCTGCTCAGGCACAAGGGTCAGTGCACAGGGTGTAAGGTGCTGCTCAAGCACAAGGGTCTCTCAGGCACAAGGGTAAGCGCACAGGGTGTAAGGTGCTGCTCAGGCACAAGGGTCAACGCACAGGGTGTAAGGTGCTGCTCAGGCCCAAGCACCAGCGCACAGGGTGTAAGGTGCTGCTCAGGCACAAGGGTCAGCGCACAGGGTGTAAGGCGCTGCTCAGGCACAAGGGTCAGCGCACAGGGTGTAAGGTGCTGCTCAGGTACGAGGGTCAGCGCACAGGGTGTAAGATGCTGCTCAGGCACAAGGGTCAGCGCACAGGGTGTAAGATGCTGCTCAGGCACAAGGGTCAGCGCACAGGGTGTAAGGTGCTGCTCAGGCACAAGGGTCAGTGCACAGGGTGTAAGGTGCTGGTCAGGCACAAGGGTCAATGCACAGGGTGTAAGGTGCTGCTCAGGCCCTAGCACCAGCGCACAGGGTGTAAGGTGCTTCTCAGGTACGAGGGCCAGTGCACAGGGTGTAAAGTGCTGCTCAGGCACAAGGGTCAGCACACAGGGTGTAAGGTGCTGCTCAGGCACAAGGGTCAATGCACAGGGTGAAAGGTGCTGCTCAGGCCCTAGCACCAGCGCACAGGGTGTAAGGTGCTGCTCAGGCACAAGGGTCAGCGCACAGGATGTAAGGTGCTGCTCAGGCACAAGGGTCAGCGCACAGGGTGTAAGGTGCTTCTCAGGTATGAGGGCCAGCGCACAGGTTGTAAGGCGCTGCTCAGGTCCTAGCACCAGTGCACAAGGTGTAAGGTGCTTCTCAGGTACGAGGGTCAGCGCACAGGGTGTAAGGTGCTGGTCAGGCACAAGGGTCAGCGCACAGGGTGTAAGGCGCTGCTCAGGCACGATGATCAGCGCAGAGGGTGTAAGGTGCTGCTCAGGCCCTAGCACCAGCGCACAGGGTGTTAGGTGCTGCTCAGGCACAATGGTCAGCGCACAGGGTGTAAGGTGCTGCTCAGGCACAAGGGTCAGCGCACAGGGTGTAAGGTGCTGCTCAGGCCAAGTGTCTCTCAGGCACAAGGGTAAGTGCACAGGGTGTAAGGTGCTGCTCAGGCACAAGGGTCAACGGACAGTTGTAAGGTGCTGCTCAGGCCCTAGCACCAGCGCACAGGATGTAGGTGCTGCTCAGGCACAAGGGTCAGCGGACAGGGTGTAAGGTGCTGCTCAGGCACAAGGGTCAACACACAGGGTGTAAGGTGTTGTTCAGGCACAAGGGTCAGTGCACAGGGTGTAAGATGCTGCTCAGCACAAGGGTCTCTCAGGCACAAGGATCAGCGCACAGGGTGTAAGATGCTGCTCAGGCACAAGGGTCAGCGCACAGGGTGTAAGGTGCTGCTCAGGCACAAGGGACAGCGCACAGGGTGTAAGGTGTTGCTCATGCACTAGGGTCAGTACACAGCGTGTAAGGTGCTGCTCAGGCACAAGGATCAACGCACAGGGTGTAAGGTGCTGCTCAGGGACAAGGGTCAGCGCACAGGGTGTAAGGTGCTGCTCAGGCACAAGTGTCAGCGCACAGGGTGTAAGGTGCTGCTCAGGCACAAGGGTCAGCGCACAGGGTGTAAGGTGCTGCTCAGGCACAAGGGTCAGCGCACAAAGTGTAAGGTGCTGCTCAGGCACAAGGGTCAGCGCACAGGGTGTAAGGTGCTGCTCAGGCACAAGGGTCAGCGCACAGGGTGTAAGGCGCTGCTCAGGCACAAGGGTCAGTGCACAGGGTGTACGGTGCTGCTCAGCCCCTAGCACCAGCGCACAGGATGTAAGGTGCTGCTCAGGCACAAGGGTCAGCGCACAGGGTGTAAGGTGCTGCTCAGGCACAAGGATCAGCGCACAGGGTGTAAGGTGCTGCTCAGGCACAAGAGTGTCTCAGGCACAAGGGTCAGCGCACAGGGTGTAAGGTGCTGCTCAGGCACAAGGGTCAGTGCACAGGGTGTAAGGTGCTGCTCAGGCACAAGGGTCAGCGCACAGGGTGTAAGGTGCTGCTCAGGCACAAGGGTCAACGCACAGGGTGTAAGGTGCTGCTCAGGCACAAGGGTCAGCGCACAGGGTGTAAGGTGCTGCTCAGGCACAAGGGTCAGCGCACAGGGTGTAAGGTGCTGCTCAGTCCCTAGCACCAGCGCACAAGGTGTAAGGTGCTTCTCAGGTACGAGGGTCAGCGTGCAGGGTGTAAGGTGCTGCTCAGGCACAAAGGTCAGCGCACAGGGTGTAAGTCGCAGCTCAGGCACAAGGGTCAGCGCACAGGGTGTAATGTGCTGCTCAGGCACAAGGGTCAGTGCACAGGGTGTAAGGTGCTGCTCAAGCACAAGGGTCTCTCAGGCACAAGGGTAAGCGCACAGGGTGTAAGGTGCTGCTCAGGCACAAGGGTCAACGCACAGGGTGTAAGGTGCTGCTCAGGCCCTAGCACCAGTGCACAGGATGTAAGGTGCTGCTCAGGCACAAGGTTCAGCGCACAGGGTGTAAGGTGCTGCTCAGGCACAAGGGTCAACGCACAGGGCTAAGGTGTTGCTTAGGCACAAGGGTCAGCGCACTGGCTGTATGGTGCTGCTCAGGCACAAGGGTCTCTCAGGCACACGGGTCAGCACACTGGGTGTAAGGTGCTGCTCAGGCACATGGGTCAGCGCACAGGGTGTAAGGTGCTGCTCAGGCACAAGGGTCAGCGCACAGGGTGTAAGCTGCTGCTCAGGCACAAGGGTCAGCGCACAGGGTGTAAGGTGCTGCTCAGGCACAAGGGTCAGCGCACAGGGTGTAAGGTGCTGCTCAGGCACAAGGGTCAGCGCACAGAGTGTAAGGTGCTGCTCAGGCACAAGGGTCAGCACACAGGGTGTAAAGTGATGCTCAGGCACAAGGGTCAGCGCACAGGGTGTAAGGTGCTGCTCAGGCACAAGGGTCAGTGCACAGGGTGTAAGGTGCTGCTCAGGCACAAGGGTCAGCGCACAGGGTGTAAGGTGCTGCTCAGGCCCTAGCCCCAGCGCACAGGGTGTAAGGTGCTGCTCAGGCACAAGGGTCAGCGCACAGGGTGTAAGGCGCTGCTCAGGCACAAGGGTCAGCACACAGGGTGTAAGGTGCTGCTCAGGCACAAGGGTCAGCGCAGAAGGTGTAAGGTGCTGCTCAGGCACAAGGGTCAGCGCACAGGGTGTAAGGTGCTGCTCAGGTGCAAGGGTCAATGCACAGGGTGTATGGTGCTGCTCAGGCACAAGGGTCAGCGCACAGGGTGTAAGGTGCTGCTCAGGCACAAGGGTCTCTCAAGCACAAGGGTCAGCACACAGGGTGTAAGGTGCTGCTCAGGCTCAAGGGTCAGCGCACAGGGTGTAAGGTGCTGTTCAGGCACAAGGGTCAGCGCACAGGGTGTAAGGAGTTGCTCAGGCACCAGGGTCAGCGCACAGGGTGTAAGGTGCTGCTCAGGCACAAGGGTCAAGGCACAGGGTGTAAGGTGCTGCTCAGGCACAAGGATCAGCGCACAGGGTGTAAGGTGTTGCTGAGGCACAAGGGTCAGCGCACAGGGTGGAAGGTGCTGCTCAGGCACAAGGGTCAGCGCACAGGGTGTAAGATGCTGCTCAGGCACAAGGGTCAGCGCACAGGGTATAAGGTGCTGCTCATACACAAGGGTAAGCGCACAGGGTGTAAGGTGCTGCTCAGGCACAAGGGTCAGTGCACAGGGTGTAAGGTGCTGCTCAGGGACAAGGGTCAATGCACAGGGTGTAAGGTGCTGCTCAGGCCCTACCAACAGCGCACAGGGTGTAAGGTGCTGCTCAGGCCAAGGGTCAGCGCGCAGGGTGAAAAGTGCTGCTCAGGCACAAGGGTCAGCGCACAGGGTGTAAGACGCTGCTCAGGCACAAGGGTCAGCGAACAGGGTGTAAGGTGCTGCTCAGGCACAAGGGTCAACGCACAGGGTGTAAGGTGCTGCTCAGGCCCTAGCACCAGCGCACAGGGTGTAAGGTGCTGCTCAGGCACAAGGGTCAGCGCACAGGGTGTAAGGCGCTGCTCAGGCACAAGGGTCAGCGCACAGGGTGTAAGGTGCTGCTCAGGCACGAGGGTCAGCATACAGGGTTTAAGATGCTGCTCAGGCACAAGGGTCAGCGCACAGGGTGTAAGATGCTGCTCAGGCACAAGGGTCAGCGCACAGGGTGTAAGGTGCTGCTCAGGCACAAGGGTCAGTGCACAGGGTGTAAGGTGCTGCTCAGGCACAAGGGTCAATGCACAGGGTGTAAGGTGCTGCTCAGGCCCTAGCACCAGCGCACAGGATGTAAGGTGCTGCTCAGGCACAAGGGTCAGCGCACAGGGTGTAAGGTGCTTCTCAGGTACGAGGGCCAGCGCACAGGGTGTAAGGCGATACTCAGGCCCTAGCACCAGCGCACAAGGTGTAAGGTGTTTCTCAGGTACGAGGGTCAGCGCACAGTGTGTAAGGTGGTGCTCAGGCACAACGGTCAGCGCACAGGGTGTAAGGCGCTGCTCAGGCACAAGGATCAGCGCACAGGGTGTAAGGTGCTGCTCAGGCCCTAGCACCAGCGCACAGGGTGTAAGGTGCTGCTCAGGCACAAGGGTCAGCGCACAGGGTGTAAGGTGCTGCTCAGGCACAAGGGTCAGCGCACAGGGTGTAAGGTGTTGCTCAGGCACAAAGGTCTCTCAGGCACAAGGGTCAATGCACAGGGTGTAAGGTTCTGCTCAGGCCCTAGCACCAGCGCACAGGATGTAAGGTGCTGCTCAGGCACAAGGGTCAGCGCACAGGGTGTACGGTGCTGCTCAGGCCCTAGCACCAGCGCACAGGGTGTAAGGTGCTGCTCAGGCACAAGGGTCAGCGCACAGGATGTAAGGTGCTGCTCAGGCACAAGGGTCAGCGCACAGGGTGTAAGGTGCTGCTCAGCACAAGGGTCAGCGCACAGGGTGTAAGGCGCTGCTCAGGCACAAGGGTCAGCGCACAGGGTGTACGGTGCTGCTCAGCCCCTAGCACCAGCGCACAGGATGTAAGGTGCTGCTCAGGCACAAGGGTCAGCGCACAGGGTGTAAGGTGCTGCTCAGGCACAAGAATCAGCGCACAGGGTGTAAGGTGCTGCTCAGGCACAAGAGTGTCTCAGGCACAAGGGTCAGCGCACAGGGTGTAAGGTGCTGCTCAGGCACAAGGGTCAGTGCACAGGGTGTAAGGTGCTGCTCAGGCACAAGGGTCAGCGCACAGGGTGTAAGGTGCTGCTCAGGCACAAGGGTCAACGCACAGGGTGTAAGGTGCTGCTCAGGCACAAGGGTCAGCGCACAGGGTGTAAGGTGCTGCTCAGGCACAAGGGTCAGCGCACAGGGTGTAAGGTGCTGCTCAGGCCCTAGCACCAGCGCACAAGGTGTAAGGTGCTTCTCAGTTACGAGGGTCAGCGTGCAGGGTGTAAGGTGCTGCTCAGGCACAAAGGTCAGCGCACAGGGTGTAAGTCGCAGCTCAGGCACAAGGGTCAGCGCACAGGGTGTAAGGTGCTTCTCAGGCCCTAGCACCAGCGCACAGGGTGTAAGGTGCTGCTCTCGCACAAGGGTCAGCGCACAGGGTGTAAGGTGCTGGTCAGGCACAAGGGTCAGCGCACAGGGTGTAATGTGCTGCTCAGGCACAAGGGTCAGTGCACAGGGTGTAAGGTGCTGCTCAGGCACAAGGGTCAGCGCACAGGGTGTAAGGTGCTGCTCAGGCACAAGGGTCAACGCACAGGGTGTAAGGTGCTGCTCAGGCACAAGGGTCAGTACACAGCGTGTAAGGTGCTGCTCAGGCACAAGGATCAACGCACAGGGTGTAAGGTGCTGCTCAGGGACAAGGGTCAGCGCACAGGGTGTAAGGCGCTGCTCAGGCACAAGGGTCAGCTCACAGGGTGTAAGGTGCTGCTCAGGCACAAGGGTCAGCGCACATGGTGTAAGATGCTGCTCAGCACAAGGGTCAGCGCACAGGGTGTAAGGCGCTGCTCAGGCACAAGGGTCAGCGCACAGGGTGTACAGTGCTACTCAGCCCCTAGCACCAGCGCACAGGATATAAGGTGCTGCTCAGGCACAAGGGTCAGCGCACAGGGTGTAAGGTGCTGCTCAGGCACAAGGATCAGCGCACAGGGTGTAAGGTGCTGCTCAGGCACAAGAGTGTCTCAGGCACAAGGGTCAGCGCACAGGGTGTAAGGTGCTGCTCAGGCACAAGGGTCAGTGCACAGGGTGTAAGGTGCTGCTCAGGCACAAGGGTCAGCGCACAGGGTGTAAGGTGCTGCTCAGGCACAAGGGTCAACGCACAGGGTGTAAGGTGCTGCTCAGGCACAAGGGTCAGCGCACAGGGTGTAAGGTGCTGCTCAGGCACAAGGGTCAGCGCACAGGGTGTAAGGTGCTGCTCAGGCCCTAGCACCAGCGCACAAGGTGTAAGGTGCTTCTCAGGTACGAGGGTCAGCGTGCAGGGTGTAAGGTGCTGCTCAGGCACAAAGGTCAGCGCACAGGGTGTAAGTCGCAGCTCAGGCACAAGGGTCAGCGCACAGGGTGTAAGGTGCTTCTCAGGCCCTAGCACCAGCGCACAGGGTGTAAGGTGCTGATCTCGCACAAGGGTCAGCGCACAGGGTGTAAGGTGCTGGTCAGACACAAGGGTCAGCGCACAGGGTATAATGTGCTGCTCAGGCACAAGGGTCAGTGCACAGGGTGTAAGGTGCTGCTCAAGCACAAGGGTCTCTCAGGCACAAGGGTAAGCGCACAGGGAGTAAGGTGCTGCTCAGGCACAAGGGTCAACGCACAGGGTGTAAGGTGCTGCTCAGGCCCTAGCACCAGCGCACAGGGTGTAAGGTGCTGCTCAGGCACAAGGGTCAGCGCACAGGGTGTAAGGCGCTGCTCAGGCACAAGGGTCAGCGCACAGGGTGTAAGATGCTGCTCAGGCACAAGGGTCAGCGCACAGGGTGTAAGATGCTGCTCAGGCACAAGGGTCAGCGCACAGGGTGTAAGGTGCTGCTCAGGCACAAGGGTCAGTGTGAGAAGTTGGCCTGGTATATGCTGTTCACTAATTAAAGTGGACACCTTGCACCAGGGCAAATCGACTCTTATGGTAGATAGGTTTAAGACAACCTTTTAAAGAAAGCTATCCTAGTGGTAGCTGTGGAGAGCAGCCTTCAGGCTAAGTCTCGGAGGAATGTAAAGCAGCTTGTTTTACCATATAATCTCTTGAATCACCAAATGAAAAGACACCACACAGGTATATATATCAAATATATATGTATTTATTTCTAAATAACTCTCTACTAATCTCTTTATGAGATTAGAAGACAAACATATGCACAAATCAACGTTTCACAATAAGTTAAGCACAAAATATGGTTGGGGCCCTAGGGGCGTACCAGACCATATACTAAGTAAGAGACTTAGAAACAACGACTTGCAGGGAGACAAGGCCTAGGGCCTTCAGAAGTGCTGGGGCCTCACGAAACCACCCAAGGCAGGTAAGTAAAGGACCCACGGGGGACGCGTGCAGTGTGGATACACAGGCGCGAATCGCCGTTAACTTCAATGGGGCAAGTCGCGGTTGGAAATAAAGAGTTTTAGGATACTTCGGGAGAACCTACAAGCAAGTCACTTACAGGGTAAGTAGTTCTAGGGCCCACACCCACAGGAGCACTGTAGTGCTGGAGTTACCTCACCCAGGGAAGCCGGGTGCACAGGTGTCCTTTGGTGTCGGGTCGCGGCGTCGTTTTCAATGGCGAACAAAGAAGACTTGCTGCTTGCGGGAGCTGAAGAAGTGTCCGGTGGAATCCAAGCCTGGATTCTGAAGAAGGATGACCTGAAAGCAGAGGGGACAGTGTTCAAAGTCACTTGGCAGTGACCCGGGGCAAGGAAGATGGATGCCCACCGTCGTCGGTTGATTCAGGTCGGTTGCGGGTGCCTTGACTCTTCAGCCACGTGGTCCAGGAGGTGTCGACGATGACCAGGAGCTGGATTCGGTGTGTCCTCGACGTCTGCAGCTGACTGCGGTGTCGGCAACTCGATCGGAGCCAACAAGCCTTGGCAGCCACAAGTCTCGGGGAGATGAAGAAAAGTCGATGGCACAGACCAGCAAGGTCTGTGGAACTCACCCAGCGAGGGTAAGTCAGGGCAGGCCTGGAGCAACCAGGGGAGCCCTTTGGTTTTGTTAAGAAGTCTTCGGGGGACCCACAAGCCAGCGGGCAAGGGATCGCGAAGGCACCTCGGGCGGAATCACTCAACAGGGGCCCACGGTCACTCGGGACGGTGTAGGCCTCTGATCTTCGGAGGGATTCCTGCTGGAGGTCGGGACCACACGTGGTCCAAAGCACAAGTTCGTAGAACGTTGTGAAGGGGTTGCACTTGACAATAGTGCACGGTACCCAGGGGTCGCGGTTCCTCGTTACTCGTGGGGTCCACTTGCCTCAGCTTCGCTGGGGACTCACGATGACCTGGGAGAGGTCAGGAAATCCACTTCTTGGGCTGCAGGGACTTCGGACTCCGGCGGGAGCGGCGTAGTTTGCGACCGTCGTTGTCGTTTTTGGTGCCTGCCAAGCAGGGGAGTCACTCCTTGACTCCAAGGAGATTCTTCTGTCTTCCAAAGGTAGTGGAACGTCGAAGGGCCAGGATTCTTCTGTAGAGCGTCGTCCAGGGGTTATCTGCTTTGCAATGGCAAGGATCCCCTCTTATACTAAAAAGAGGGATGGACTAGCTCTATGACCCCACCTATGGGAGGGTCAAGGGAGGGGTGGCTACACCCACTTCCCTTTGTCCAGTTTCGCGCCAGAGCAGGGGCAGGTAGCCCCTGAGCTGGTTTGAACTGGCATATGCACAGAGGAGCCTTCTGCTCCCCAGTGCAGGACTTCAAAGCACTCTAAGAGTGCACCCACCCAGCCCCAATACACTAAACCCTGTCTGGAAGGTGGTTACACCTCCCTGTGACAGGATGCCTATTGTTGGGCTTCCTCCACTGCGAGTTTCGGTCATCAGCAGGAGGGCAGCCCAGTGTCTGTGACTGGTGGCATCCATTTTGTGATGCCAGGGCTCTTTAGGATTCTACCGCGTTTCCACAGCAGGTACATGTCCTATCCCTCTAGAAGGGTGGAATGCTACCCCCGCCGCCAAGATTGGCGGGGGGTAGTATTCCAAGATGTTTGACACCAAACACGACATGTTTTGATGCAGCCATTCCAAAGTTAGCATTTACCGCGAGGATATAATGCACTTAAATAGTATATGGTTTAACCGCATCCACAAACAGCACCAGAGAATAGACTCTGAGAGCTGCAGAGGGGCCCTGCTCAGGCAGAGGCACCCCCTCACATAGAAGCCAAGCACCCTGCCCTCAGGATTGATAGGGCCTGCCTTAGGGGTGACTGATAGGTTTATATGTGTGTGCAGGAGAGATATAGGAAACCTATATCTCAGTGAGGGGTGCTAGCACCACCTCACCCAGGCTGCAGTAGCAGGCCTGTGGTGTCAGATTTAGACTGCTTCCCAGGGGTGGCATAACACATGCTGCAGCCCCTGGTAGGCCTGTGAAGTACCTATGCCCTTGGCACCTAAGGTACCATATACTAGGGACTCATAAGGCACCACAGTATCCAATCACTAGTGCACCTAGAGTGCACTCCATGTCGTTTAGAGAGAGCAGATAGACTGGGGCCCTGAATAGCAGGGTCCCAGTCCAACTAAGTCATAAACCAGCAAAACACCAGGAAAAAAGTGGGGGCAACCATATAGTCAGATTCCACCTTCCTACATAACCCCCCAAACGAAAGGAGATAAGGCTAACCTTGACCAGTTGAGCCTTTATTGATTAAGTGGCCATATAAGGAAGCACCTGCACTAGCATGGTTGCCCCCTGTCTTATGGTCCCCTAAGCAATCCCTCACCCTAAGGGTATGAGAGGGTCTCCACCATGGGGAATCACTACCTCTGGTGTGCTTTGGTAAAGTACAAGGCTGGTGGGGTGTCTGAGTAGGGAAGTGAGGCCCTAGGAAGGTTGGCCTCAGCTTCCTCAGATCACTGGTCACCATGTATGCCTGTCTTTCCATGACTGAGTTGCACTTTGCTCTAAGGGTCAACCTTTGACTGCCTACAGCTGGGGGTTGGGTCCCTTTGGGTGGAACACTGGAGGGACATGGCATGTTTGGAACCTTTTGGTTCCAGGTTTGCCCTTGCCTAACAGAGTCCTTCTGGGGGTGGTCCCTACATAAAGGTATGGGGGATCCCTCAGTGGGTTGAGGAATTTTCACCTGGCTAGGGCTACTAGACTGGGTGCCCCTAATCTGCTGATGGGGGGTTCCTCTGGACAGGGGGCCCTGGGGGTCCACTGACCTCCCTGACCTCTGCAGCCCTGGGCTGACTGAGGCAGGGTAGAGAGGGGCAGTTTACCTGCTCCAGACTGGGTACCGCCTTGGAAGGGTCCTCTGCCATCAGGGGTGGGGCCAGGCCAGGCCTGACTACCTCTGTGGCAGTTCCTTCACTAGGGGAGGGTCAGTTCCCTGAGGAGGCTGACCCTTACCTACTGTCTGGAGGGAAGAAGACTTTTCTTCAACCCTTGTGCTCTCTTCTGGGGGAGAGTGGGCCATTCTTCCAGGCTCCATCTCTCCAAAATCTTGGGCTGGGGCTGTGGCCATCACAGCCCCACTAACCTTTACAGGGACACCCAACATCCTCAGATGGGTTTGGTGTTCAATTTCAGCCCAGGCTGAAATTTCCAGATCATTGCCCATCAGGCAATCTACAGGTAAGGTTGGGGACACTGCCACTCTTTTTGGGCCTGTGACCCCCTCCCAGGTGAGATTGACTATGGCCATGGGGTGCTCTGTTCTGACACCATCAATGTTGGTCACCTGGTATTTAAACTCAGGTAAAAGCTGGTGAGGGGGACTAGTTTCCCTGCCACCATGGTGACACTAGCCCCTGTGTCCCTAAATGCCACAGCTTTCTGACCATTAATTATTGGCTCCAGTCTGTACCTGCCCAATGCTGTGGGACCCACGGTAAAGGTGGCAAATCCTATACCACCATCAGAATCTGAGGAGTCTGTTGAGGGGGTCCTGTCTGAACTAGGGCCCACCTCTGTTCCTCTTGCAAAAGCACCTAACTTTTTGGGTGCACTACTCCCAACTGGAGGATTACTACTGGTAGTACCAGGAGGGGTGGTAGTAGTTGTTGGAGGAACATTTTCTTTATTGCCAATCCTGGGACAACTGGGATCAGATTTCCAGTGCCCAGGCTTTTTACAGACATGGCAATAGGGTTTCTTTTCAGGAGAGGAAGGAGTTTGGGACCCACCCCCAGAAGAGGACTTTTGGGGCCCTGTAGTGGACTTATCCTTAGATTTATCCCCACCTTTCTCTTGGGACTTGGTAGAATCTTTCTTGTGGTCACCACCCTGATTCTTAGGCCTTACTCTGGTTCTGACCCATTTGTCTGCCTTCTTTCCCAATTCTTGGGGAGAGGTCAGATCAGAGTCCACCAGGTACTGGTGTAAAAGCTGGTTTTGACAATTATTAAGGATCTGTTCTCTCATCATTAGATTATAAAATCCTTTGAAATCAGTAACCCTACTGCCAACCAGCCAACCCTCCAGAGCCTTGGATGCACAATCTACAAAGTCAGTCCAGTCCTGAGTCTGTGCCTTCTGGGTATCTCTGAACTTCAACCTGTACTGCTCAGTGGTTAAGCCAAACCCATCTATCAGTGCACTCTTCAGGACTTCATAATTATCAGCATCCTCTTCTCTAACAGTGAGGAGCTTGTCTCTACCTTTATCTGAAAAGGAGAGCCACAAGATTGCTGCCCACTGCTTTTGGGGGACCTGCTGTACTCTACAGGCCCTCTCCATAGCAGTTATCCACTTGTGGATATCATCCCCACTCTGGTAGGGAGGAACAACCTTGCTCAGGTTCCTATGGTCAGGAATATATTCTCTGCCTCTAGGGACACTGTTGCTGCCACCAGGGGTTCTAACCCCTCTTTTCTAGAAGCTCTCTGGATCTCCAGGGCTTCCCTATCCAGGGCCAACTGCTTGGTTCTGAGGGCCACTCTGGCTTCCTCATACTGGAGCAGTTTGCACCTTCTCTCAGAGGAGGTCTCTCTTAAGGAAAAGTATGAGCTCCTCTGCTGGACAAATTCTCTGCCAGAGTGATAAGAGTGGTCAGATTCCCTGGAAGGGGATCTGTGCCTCTCCTCCTCTCTGTCAGTTCTCTTAGGGAGAATTCCTCTGTCCTTTTCAGGCCCCTTGAAGCCTGGCCCTTCAATCACAGAGTCTTGGTCATTCTGATTTTCATCATCTGACCCAGATACTATGACTGACCCACCCACTGATTCAGACCCTTTAGCTCCTAGAGCCAATCTAAGGTCATCTGCTGTCAGCAGATCTATCAGGTGTAGTGTTGAGGGACTCTGTCCTAGCCTCAGGTGTCTGTCAACACACATGGCTCTCAAGTCAGAGAAAGCCATGTCCTTATACTGAGGCTGAGTGGATCCACTGGGTCCACCCTTTAAGGACATTCTAGTGTTGTGCAGTGTTGTACTACCTACACTAGTTTGTGGCCTACTGATCCTAGCTTGAGCTGTGGAAAGGGTGTGCAATCCCTTGGCACACAGCTCTAAGTTCAGTAGAACTTATTGATACTAAGCTTGACTTTATATGTACCTTGAGTACCTATAATGGTTTTCAGTTAGTAATTCAAATAGAGATTTTCTGGTAAAACAATGGCAAGCTGGAATCCCACACGCTGCCCACCAATGTGAGAAGTTGGCCTGGTATATGCTGTTCACTAATTAAAGTGGACACCTTGCACCAGGGCAAATCGACTCTTATGGTAGATAGGTTTAAGACAACCTTTTAAAGAAAGCTATCCTAGTGGTAGCTGTGGAGAGCAGCCTTCAGGCTAAGTCTCGGAGGAATGTAAAGCAGCTTGTTTTACCATATAATCTCTTGAATCACCAAATGAAAAGACACCACACAGGTATATATATCAAATATATATGTATTTATTTCTAAATAACTCTCTACTAATCTCTTTATGAGATTAGAAGACAAACATATGCACAAATCAACGTTTCACAATAAGTTAAGCACAAAATATGGTTGGGGCCCTAGGGGCGTACCAGACCATATACTAAGTAAGAGACTTAGAAACAACGACTTGCAGGGAGACAAGGCCTAGGGCCTTCAGAAGTGCTGGGGCCTCACGAAACCACCCAAGGCAGGTAAGTAAAGGACCCACGGGGGACGCGTGCAGTGTGGATACACAGGCGCGAATCGCCGTTAACTTCAATGGGGCAAGTCGCGGTTGGAAATAAAGAGTTTTAGGATACTTCGGGAGAACCTACAAGCAAGTCACTTACAGGGTAAGTAGTTCTAGGGCCCACACCCACAGGAGCACTGTAGTGCTGGAGTTACCTCACCCAGGGAAGCCGGGTGCACAGGTGTCCTTTGGTGTCGGGTCGCGGCGTCGTTTTCAATGGCGAACAAAGAAGACTTGCTGCTTGCGGGAGCTGAAGAAGTGTCCGGTGGAATCCAAGCCTGGATTCTGAAGAAGGATGACCTGAAAGCAGAGGGGACAGTGTTCAAAGTCACTTGGCAGTGACCCGGGGCAAGGAAGATGGATGCCCACCGTCGTCGGTTGATTCAGGTCGGTTGCGGGTGCCTTGACTCTTCAGCCACGTGGTCCAGGAGGTGTCGACGATGACCAGGAGCTGGATTCGGTGTGTCCCTCGACGTCTGCAGCTGACTGCGGTGTCGGCAACTCGATCGGAGCCAACAAGCCTTGGCAGCCGCAAGTCTCGGGGAGATGAAGAAAAGTCGATGGCACAGACCAGCAAGGTCTGTGGAACTCACCCAGCGAGGGTAAGTCAGGGCAGGCCTGGAGCAACCAGGGGAGCCCTTTGGTTTTGTTAAGAAGTCTTCGGGGGACCCACAAGCTAGCGGGCAAGGGATCGCGAAGGCACCTCGGGCGGAATCACTCAACAGGGGCCCACGGTCACTCGGGACGGTGTAGGCCTCTGATCTTCGGAGGGATTCCTGCTGGAGGTCGGGACCACACGTGGTCCAAAGCACAAGTTCGTAGAACGTTGTGAAGGGGTTGCACTCGACAATAGTGCACGGTACCCAGGGGTCGCGGTTCCTCGTTACTCGTGGGGTCCACTTGCCTCAGCTTCGCTGGGGACTCACGATGACCTGGGAGAGGTCAGGAAATCCACTTCTTGGACTGCAGGGACTTCGGACTCCGGCGGGAGCGGCGTAGTTTGCGACCGTCGTTGTCGTTTTTGGTGCCTGCCAAGCAGGGGAGTCACTCCTTGACTCCAAGGGAGATTCTTCTGTCTTCCAAAGGTAGTGGAACGTCGAAGGGCCAGGATTCTTCTGTAGAGCGTCGTCCAGGGGTTATCTGCTTTGCAATGGCAAGGATCCCCTCTTATACTAAAAAGAGGGGATGGACTAGCTCTATGACCCCACCTATGGGAGGGTCAAGGGAGGGGGTGGCTACACCCACTTCCCTTTGTCCAGTTTCGCGCCAGAGCAGGGGCAGGTAGCCCCTGAGCTGGTTTGAACTGGCATATGCACAGAGGAGCCTTCTGCTCCCCAGTGCAGGACTTCAAAGCACTCTAAGAGTGCACCCACCCAGCCCCAATACACTAAACCCTGTCTGGAAGGTGGTTACACCTCCCTGTGACAGGATGCCTATTGTTGGGCTTCCTCCACTGCGAGTTTCGGTCATCAGCAGGAGGGCAGCCCAGTGTCTGTGACTGGTGGCATCCATTTTGTGATGCCAGGGCTCTTTAGGATTCTACCGCGTTTCCACAGCAGGTACATGTCCTATCCCTCTAGAAGGGTGGAATGCTACCCCGCCGCCAAGATTGGCGGGGGGTAGTATTCCAAGATGTTTGACACCAAACACGACATGTTTTGATGCAGCCATTCCAAAGTTAGCATTTACCACGAGGATATAATGCACTTAAATAGTATATGGTTTAACCGCATCCACAAACAGCACCAGAGAATAGACTCTGAGAGCTGCAGAGGGGCCCTGCTCAGGCAGAGGCACCCCCTCACATAGAAGCCAAGCACCCTGCCCTCAGGATTGATAGGGCCTGCCTTAGGGGTGACTGATAGGTTTATATGTGTGTGCAGGAGAGATATAGGAAACCTATATCTCAGTGAGGGGTGCTAGCACCACCTCACCCAGGCTGCAGTAGCAGGCCTGTGGTGTCAGATTTAGACTGCTTCCCAGGGGTGGCATAACACATGCTGCAGCCCCTGGTAGGCCTGTGAAGTACCTATGCCCTTGGCACCTAAGGTACCATATACTAGGGACTCATAAGGCACCACAGTATCCAATCACTAGTGCACCTAGAGTGCACTCCATGTCGTTTAGAGAGAGCAGATAGACTGGGGCCCTGAATAGCAGGGTCCCAGTCCAACTAAGTCATAAACCAGCAAAACACCAGGAAAAAAGTGGGGGCAACCATATAGTCAGATTCCACCTTCCTACAGTCAGTGCACAGGGTGTAAGGTGCTGCTCAGGCACAAGGGTCAATGCACAGGGTGTACGGTGCTGCTCAGGCCCTAGCACCAGCGCACAGGGTGTAAGGTGCTTCTCAGGTACGAGGGCCAGTGCACAGGGTGTAAGGCGCTACTCAGGCCCTAGCACCAGCGCACAAGGTGTAAGGTGTTTCTCAGGTACGAGGGTCAGCGCACAGTGTGTAAGGTGCTGCTCAGGCACAACGGTCAGCGCACAGGGTGTAAGGCGCTGCTCAGGCACATGGGTCAGCGCACAGGGTGTAAGGTGCTGCTCAGGCCCTAGCACCAGCGCACAGGGTGTAAGGTGCTGCTCAGGCACAAGGGTCAGCGCACAGGGTGTAAGGTGCTGCTCAGGCACAAGGGTCAGCGCACATGGTGTAAGGTGCTGCTCAGGCACAAGAGTCTCTCAGGCACAAGGGTCAGCGCACGGGGTGTAAGGTGCTGCTCAGGCACAAGGGTCAGTGCACAGGGTGTAAGATGCTGCTCAGGCCCTAGCACCAGCGCACAGGGTGTAAGGTGCTGCTCAGGCACAAGGGTCAGCACACAGGGTGTAAGGTGCTGCTCAGGCACAAGGGTCAGCGCACAGGGTGTAAGGTGCAGCTCAGGCACAAGGGTCAATGCACAGGGTGTACGGTGCTGCTCAGGCCCTAGCACCAGCGCACAGGTGTAAGGTGCTGTTCTGGCACAAGGGTCAGCGCACAGGGTGTAAGGTGCTGCTCAGGCACAAGGGTCAGCGCACAGGGTGTAAGGCGCTGCTCAGCCACAAGGGTCAGCGCACAGGGTGTAAGGTGCTGCTCAGGCACAAGGGTCCGCGCACAGTGTGTGGGTAGCTGCGCAGGCACAAGGGTCAGCGCACAGAGTGTAAAGTGCTGCTCAGGCACAAGGGTCAGCACACAGGGTGTAAGGTGCTGCTCAGGCACAAGGGTCAATGCACAGGGTGATAGGTGCTGCTCAGGCCCTAGCACCAGCGCACAGGGTGTAAGGTGCTGCTCAGGCACAAGGGTCAGCGCACAGGATGTAAGGTGCTGCTCAGGCACAAGGGTCAGCGCACAGGGTGTAAGGTGCTTCTCAGGTATGAGGGCCAGCGCACAGGTTGTAAGGCACTGCTCAGGTCCTAGCTCCAGTGCACAAGGTGTAAGGTGCTTCTCAGGTACGAGCGTCAGCGCACAGGGTGTAAGGTGCTGGTCAGGCACAAGGGTCAGCGCACAGGGTGTAAGGCGCTGCTCAGGCACGATGGTCAGCGCAGAGGGTGTAAGGTGCTGCTCAGGCCCTAGCACCAGCGCACAGGGTGTAAGGTGCTGCTCAGGCACAATGGTCAGCACACAGGGTGTAAGGTGCTGCTCAGGCACAAGGGTCAGCGCACAGGGTGTAAGGTGCTGCTCAGGCCCTAGCACCAGCGCACAAGGTGTAAGGTGCTTCTCAGGTACGAGGGTCAGCGTGCAGGGTGTAAGGTGCTGCTCAGGCACAAAGGTCAGCGCACAGGGTGTAAGTCGCAGCTCAGGCACAAGGGTCAGCGCACAGGGTGTAAGGTGCTTCTCAGGCACTAGCACCAGCGCACAGGGTGTAAGGTGCTGCTCTCGCACAAGGGTCAGCGCACAGGGTGTAAGGTGCTGGTCAGGCACAAGGGTCAGCGCACAGGGTGTGATGTGCTGCTCAGGCACAAGGGTCAGTGCACAGGGTGTAAGGTGCTGCTCAAGCACAAGGGTCTCTCAGGCACAAGGGTAAGCGCACAGGGTGTAAGGTGCTGCTCAGGCACAAGGGTCAACGCACAGGGTGTAAGGTGCTGCTCAGGCCTTAGGACCAGTGCACAGGATATAAGGTGCTGCTCAGGCACAAGGGTCAGCGCACAGGGTGTAAGGTGCTGCTCAGGCACAAGGGTCAACGCACAGGGTGTAAGGTGCTGCTCAGGCACAAGGGTCAGCGCACTGGCTGTATGGTTCTGCTCAGGCACAAGGGTCTCTCAGGCACAAGGGTCAGCACACTGGGTGTAAGGTGCTGCTCAGGCACATGGGTCAGCGCACAGGGTGTAAGGTGCTGCTCAGGCACAAGGGTCAGCGCACAGGGTGTAAGATGCTGCTCAGGCACAAGGGTCAGCGCACAGGGTGTAAGGTGCTGCTCAGGCACAAGTGTCAGCGCACAGGGTGTAAGGTGCTGCTCAGGCACAAGGGTCAATGCACAGGGTGTAAGGTGCTGCTCAGGCCCTAGCACCAGCGCACAGGGTGTAAGGTGCTGCTCAGGCACAAGGGTCAGCACACAGGGTGTAAAGTGATGCTCAGGCACAAGGGTCAGCGCACAGGGTGTAAGGTGCTGCTCAGGCACAAGGGTCAGTGCACAGGGTGTAAGGTGCTGCTCAGGCACAAGGGTCAGCGCACAGGGTGTAAGGTGCTGCTCAGGCCCTAGCCCCAGCGCACAGGGTGTAAGGTGCTGCTCAGGCACAAGGGTCAGCGCACAGGGTGTAAGGCGCTGCTCAGGCACAAGGGTCAGCACACAGGGTGTAAGGTGCTGCTCAGGCACAAGGGTCAGCGCAGAAGGTGTAAGGTGCTGCTCAGGCACAAGGGTCAGCGCACAGGGTGTAAGGTGCTGCTCAGGTGCAAGGGTCAACGCACAGGGTGTAAGGTGCTGCTCAGGCACAAGGGTCAGCGCACAGGGTGTAAGGTGCTGCTCAGGCACAAGGGTCTCTCAAGCACAAGGGTCAGCACACAGGGTGTAAGGTGCTGCTCAGGCACAAGGGTCAGCACACAGGGTGTAAGGTGCTGTTCAGGCACAAGGGTCAGCGCACAGGGTGTAAGGAGTTGCTCAGGCACCAGGGTCAGCGCACAGGGTGTAAGGTGCTGCTCAGGCACAAGGGTCAAGGCACAGGGTGTAAGGTGCTGCTCAAGCACAAGGGTCAGCGCACAGGGTGTAAGGTGTTGCTCAGGCACAAGCGTCAGCGCACAGGGTGGAAGGTGCTGCTCAGGCACAAGGGTCAACGCACAGGGTGTAAGATGCTGCTCAGGCACAAGGGTCAGCGCACAGGGTGTAAGGTGCTGCTCATACACAAGGGTAAGCGCACAGGGTGTAAGGTGCTGCTCAGGCACAAGGGTCAGCGCACAGGGTGTAAGGTGCTGCTCAGGGACAAGGGTCAATGCACAGGGTGTAAGGTGCTGCTCAGGCCCTACCAACAGCGCACAGGGTGTAAGGTGCTGCTCAGGCACAAGGGTCAGCGCGCAGGGTGTAAAGTGCTGCTCAGGCACAAGGGTCAGCGCACAGGGTGTACGGTGCTGCTCAGGCCCTAGCACCAGCGCACAGGGTGTAAGGTGCTGCTCAGGCACAAGGGTCAGCGCACAGGATGTAAGGTGCTGCTCAGGCACAAGGGTCAGCGCACAGGGTGTAAGGTGCTGCTCAGCACAAGGGTCAGCGCACAGGGTGTAAGGCGCTGCTCAGGCACAAGGGTCAGTTCACAGGGTGTACGGTGCTGCTCAGCCCCTAGCACCAGCGCACAGGATGTAAGGTGCTGCTCAGGCACAAGGGTCAGCGCACAGGGTGTAAGGTGCTGCTCAGGCACAAGAATCAGCGCACAGGGTGTAAGGTGCTGCTCAGGCACAAGAGTGTCTCAGGCACAAGGGTCAGCGCACAGGGTGTAAGGTGCTGCTCAGGCAGAAGGGTCAGTGCACAGGGTGTAAGGTGCTGCTCAGGCACAAGGGTCAGCGCACAGGGTGTAAGGTGCTGCTCAGGCACAAGGGTCAACGCACAGGGTGTAAGGTGCTGCTCAGGCACAAGGGTCAGCGCACAGGGTGTAAGGTGCTGCTCAGGCACAAGGGTCAGCGCACAGGGTGTAAGGTGCTGCTCAGGCCCTAGCACCAGCGCACAAGGTGTAAGGTGCTTCTCAGGTACGAGGGTCAGCGTGCAGGGTGTAAGGTGCTGCTCAGGCACAAAGGTCAGCGCACAGGGTGTAAGTCGCAGCTCAGGCACAAGGGTCAGCGCACAGGGTGTAAGGTGCTTCTCAGGCCCTAGCACCAGCGCACAGGGTGTAAGGTGCTGCTCTCGCACAAGGGTCAGCGCACAGGGTGTAAGGTGCTGGTCAGGCACAAGGGTCAGCGCACAGGGTGTAATGTGCTGCTCAGGCACAAGGGTCAGTGCACAGGGTGTAAGGTGCTGCTCAAGCACAAGGGTCTCTCAGGCACAAGGGTAAGCGCACAGGGTGTAAGGTGCTGCTCAGGCACAAGGGTCAACGCACAGGGTGTAAGGTGCTGCTCAGGCCCAAGCACCAGCGCACAGGGTGTAAGGTGCTGCTCAGGCACAAGGGTCAGCGCACAGGGTGTAAGGCGCTGCTCAGGCACAAGGGTCAGCGCACAGGGTGTAAGGTGCTGCTCAGGTACGAGGGTCAGCGCACAGGGTGTAAGATGCTGCTCAGGCACAAGGGTCAGCGCACAGGGTGTAAGATGCTGCTCAGGCACAAGGGTCAGCGCACAGGGTGTAAGGTGCTGCTCAGGCACAAGGGTCAGTGCACAGGGTGTAAGGTGCTGGTCAGGCACAAGGGTCAATGCACAGGGTGTAAGGTGCTGCTCAGGCCCTAGCACCAGCGCACAGGGTGTAAGGTGCTTCTCAGGTACGAGGGCCAGTGCACAGGGTGTAAAGTGCTGCTCAGGCACAAGGGTCAGCACACAGGGTGTAAGGTGCTGCTCAGGCACAAGGGTCAATGCACAGGGTGAAAGGTGCTGCTCAGGCCCTAGCACCAGCGCACAGGGTGTAAGGTGCTGCTCAGGCACAAGGGTCAGCGCACAGGATGTAAGGTGCTGCTCAGGCACAAGGGTCAGCGCACAGGGTGTAAGGTGCTTCTCAGGTATGAGGGCCAGCGCACAGGTTGTAAGGCGCTGCTCAGGTCCTAGCACCAGTGCACAAGGTGTAAGGTGCTTCTCAGGTACGAGGGTCAGCGCACAGGGTGTAAGGTGCTGGTCAGGCACAAGGGTCAGCGCACAGGGTGTAAGGCGCTGCTCAGGCACGATGATCAGCGCAGAGGGTGTAAGGTGCTGCTCAGGCCCTAGCACCAGCGCACAGGGTGTTAGGTGCTGCTCAGGCACAATGGTCAGCGCACAGGGTGTAAGGTGCTGCTCAGGCACAAGGGTCAGCGCACAGGGTGTAAGGTGCTGCTCAGGCCAAGTGTCTCTCAGGCACAAGGGTAAGTGCACAGGGTGTAAGGTGCTGCTCAGGCACAAGGGTCAACGGACAGTTGTAAGGTGCTGCTCAGGCCCTAGCACCAGCGCACAGGATGTAGGTGCTGCTCAGGCACAAGGGTCAGCGGACAGGGTGTAAGGTGCTGCTCAGGCACAAGGGTCAACACACAGGGTGTAAGGTGTTGTTCAGGCACAAGGGTCAGTGCACAGGGTGTAAGATGCTGCTCAGCACAAGGGTCTCTCAGGCACAAGGATCAGCGCACAGGGTGTAAGATGCTGCTCAGGCACAAGGGTCAGCGCACAGGGTGTAAGGTGCTGCTCAGGCACAAGGGACAGCGCACAGGGTGTAAGGTGTTGCTCATGCACTAGGGTCAGTACACAGCGTGTAAGGTGCTGCTCAGGCACAAGGATCAACGCACAGGGTGTAAGGTGCTGCTCAGGGACAAGGGTCAGCGCACAGGGTGTAAGGTGCTGCTCAGGCACAAGTGTCAGCGCACAGGGTGTAAGGTGCTGCTCAGGCACAAGGGTCAGCGCACAGGGTGTAAGGTGCTGCTCAGGCACAAGGGTCAGCGCACAAAGTGTAAGGTGCTGCTCAGGCACAAGGGTCAGCGCACAGGGTGTAAGGTGCTGCTCAGGCACAAGGGTCAACGCACAGGGTGTAAGGCGCTGCTCAGGCACAAGGGTCAGTGCACAGGGTGTACGGTGCTGCTCAGCCCCTAGCACCAGCGCACAGGATGTAAGGTGCTGCTCAGGCACAAGGGTCAGCGCACAGGGTGTAAGGTGCTGCTCAGGCACAAGGATCAGCGCACAGGGTGTAAGGTGCTGCTCAGGCACAAGAGTGTCTCAGGCACAAGGGTCAGCGCACAGGGTGTAAGGTGCTGCTCAGGCACAAGGGTCAGTGCACAGGGTGTAAGGTGCTGCTCAGGCACAAGGGTCAGCGCACAGGGTGTAAGGTGCTGCTCAGGCACAAGGGTCAACGCACAGGGTGTAAGGTGCTGCTCAGGCACAAGGGTCAGCGCACAGGGTGTAAGGTGCTGCTCAGGCACAAGGGTCAGCGCACAGGGTGTAAGGTGCTGCTCAGTCCCTAGCACCAGCGCACAAGGTGTAAGGTGCTTCTCAGGTACGAGGGTCAGCGTGCAGGGTGTAAGGTGCTGCTCAGGCACAAAGGTCAGCGCACAGGGTGTAAGTCGCAGCTCAGGCACAAGGGTCAGCGCACAGGGTGTAATGTGCTGCTCAGGCACAAGGGTCAGTGCACAGGGTGTAAGGTGCTGCTCAAGCACAAGGGTCTCTCAGGCACAAGGGTAAGCGCACAGGGTGTAAGGTGCTGCTCAGGCACAAGGGTCAACGCACAGGGTGTAAGGTGCTGCTCAGGCCCTAGCACCAGTGCACAGGATGTAAGGTGCTGCTCAGGCACAAGGTTCAGCGCACAGGGTGTAAGGTGCTGCTCAGGCACAAGGGTCAACGCACAGGGTGTAAGGTGTTGCTCAGGCACAAGGGTCAGCGCACTGGCTGTATGGTGCTGCTCAGGCACAAGGGTCTCTCAGGCACACGGGTCAGCACACTGGGTGTAAGGTGCTGCTCAGGCACATGGGTCAGCGCACAGGGTGTAAGGTGCTGCTCAGGCACAAGGGTCAGCGCACAGGGTGTAAGATGCTGCTCAGGCACAAGGGTCAGCGCACAGGGTGTAAGGTGCTGCTCAGGCACAAGGGTCAGCGCACAGGGTGTAAGGTGCTGCTCAGGCACAAGGGTCAGCGCACAGAGTGTAAGGTGCTGCTCAGGCACAAGGGTCAGCGCACAGGGTGTAAGGTGCTGCTCAGGCACAAGGGTCAATGCACAGGGTGTAAGGTGCTGCTCAGGCCCTAGCACCAGCGCACAGGGTGTAAGGTGCTGCTCAGGCACAAGGGTCAGCACACAGGGTGTAAAGTGATGCTCAGGCACAAGGGTCAGCGCACAGGGTGTAAGGTGCTGCTCAGGCACAAGGGTCAGTGCACAGGGTGTAAGGTGCTGCTCAGGCACAAGGGTCAGCGCACAGGGTGTAAGGTGCTGCTCAGGCCCTAGCCCCAGCGCACAGGGTGTAAGGTGCTGCTCAGGCACAAGGGTCAGCGCACAGGGTGTAAGGCGCTGCTCAGGCACAAGGGTCAGCACACAGGGTGTAAGGTGCTGCTCAGGCACAAGGGTCAGCGCAGAAGGTGTAAGGTGCTGCTCAGGCACAAGGGTCAGCGCACAGGGTGTAAGGTGCTGCTCAGGTGCAAGGGTCAATGCACAGGGTGTAAGGTGCTGCTCAGGCACAAGGGTCAGCGCACAGGGTGTAAGGTGCTGCTCAGGCACAAGGGTCTCTCAAGCACAAGGGTCAGCACACAGGGTGTAAGGTGCTGCTCAGGCTCAAGGGTCAGCGCACAGGGTGTAAGGTGCTGTTCAGGCACAAGGGTCAGCGCACAGGGTGTAAGGAGTTGCTCAGGCACCAGGGTCAGCGCACAGGGTGTAAGGTGCTGCTCAGGCACAAGGGTCAAGGCACAGGGTGTAAGGTGCTGCTCAGGCACAAGGATCAGCGCACAGGGTGTAAGGTGTTGCTCAGGCACAAGGGTCAGCGCACAGGGTGGAAGGTGCTGCTCAGGCACAAGGGTCAGCGCACAGGGTGTAAGATGCTGCTCAGGCACAAGGGTCAGCGCACAGGCTATAAGGTGCTGCTCATACACAAGGGTAAGCGCACAGGGTGTAAGGTGCTGCTCAGGCACAAGGGTCAGCGCACAGGGTGTAAGGTGCTGCTCAGGGACAAGGGTCAATGCACAGGGTGTAAGGTGCTGCTCAGGCCCTACCAACAGCGCACAGGGTGTAAGGTGCTGCTCAGGCCAAGGGTCAGCGCGCAGGGTGAAAAGTGCTGCTCAGGCACAAGGGTCAGCGCACAGGGTGTAAGACGCTGCTCAGGCACAAGGGTCAGCGAACAGGGTGTAAGGTGCTGCTCAGGCACAAGGGTCAACGCACAGGGTGTAAGGTGCTGCTCAGGCCCTAGCACCAGCGCACAGGGTGTAAGGTGCTGCTCAGGCACAAGGGTCAGCGCACAGGGTGTAAGGCGCTGCTCAGGCACAAGGGTCAGCGCACAGGGTGTAAGGTGCTGCTCAGGCACGAGGGTCAGCATACAGGGTTTAAGATGCTGCTCAGGCACAAGGGTCAGCGCACAGGGTGTAAGATGCTGCTCAGGCACAAGGGTCAGCGCACAGGGTGTAAGGTGCTGCTCAGGCACAAGGGTCAGTGCACAGGGTGTAAGGTGCTGCTCAGGCACAAGGGTCAATGCACAGGGTGTAAGGTGCTGCTCAGGCCCTAGCACCAGCGCACAGGATGTAAGGTGCTGCTCAGGCACAAGGGTCAGCGCACAGGGTGTAAGGTGCTTCTCAGGTACGAGGGCCAGCGCACAGGGTGTAAGGCGATACTCAGGCCCTAGCACCAGCGCACAAGGTGTAAGGTGTTTCTCAGGTACGAGGGTCAGCGCACAGTGTGTAAGGTGGTGCTCAGGCACAACGGTCAGCGCACAGGGTGTAAGGCGCTGCTCAGGCACAAGGATCAGCGCACAGGGTGTAAGGTGCTGCTCAGGCCCTAGCACCAGCGCACAGGGTGTAAGGTGCTGCTCAGGCACAAGGGTCAGCGCACAGGGTGTAAGGTGCTGCTCAGGCACAAGGGTCAGCGCACAGGGTGTAAGGTGTTGCTCAGGCACAAAGGTCTCTCAGGCACAAGGGTCAATGCACAGGGTGTAAGGTTCTGCTCAGGCCCTAGCACCAGCGCACAGGATGTAAGGTGCTGCTCAGGCACAAGGGTCAGCGCACAGGGTGTACGGTGCTGCTCAGGCCCTAGCACCAGCGCACAGGGTGTAAGGTGCTGCTCAGGCACAAGGGTCAGCGCACAGGATGTAAGGTGCTGCTCAGGCACAAGGGTCAGCGCACAGGGTTTAAGGTGCTGCTCAGCACAAGGGGGCACAAGGGTCAGCGCACAGGGTGTAAGGCGCTGCTCAGGCACTAGCACCAGCGCACAGGATGTAAGGTGCTGCTCAGGCACAAGGGTCAGCGCACAGGGTGTAAGGTGCTGCTCAGGCAGAAGAATCAGCGCACAGGGTGTAAGGTGCTGCTCAGGCACAAGAGTGTCTCAGGCACAAGGGTCAGCGCACAGGGTGTAAGGTGCTGCTCAGGCACAAGGGTCAGTGCACAGGGTGTAAGGTGCTGCTCAGGCACAAGGGTCAGCGCACAGGGTGTAAGGTGCTGCTCAGGCACAAGGGTCAACGCACAGGGTGTAAGGTGCTGCTCAGGCACAAGGGTCAGCGCACAGGGTGTAAGGTGCTGCTCAGGCACAAGGGTCAGCGCACAGGGTGTAAGGTGCTGCTCAGGCCCTAGCACCAGCGCACAAGGTGTAAGGTGCTTCTCAGTTACGAGGGTCAGCGTGCAGGGTGTAAGGTGCTGCTCAGGCACAAAGGTCAGCGCACAGGGTGTAAGTCGCAGCTCAGGCACAAGGGTCAGCGCACAGGGTGTAAGGTGCTTCTCAGGCCCTAGCACCAGCGCACAGGGTGTAAGGTGCTGCTCTCGCACAAGGGTCAGCGCACAGGGTGTAAGGTGCTGGTCAGGCACAAGGGTCAGCGCACAGGGTGTAATGTGCTGCTCAGGCACAAGGGTCAGTGCACAGGGTGTAAGGTGCTGCTCAAGCACAAGGGTCTCTCAGGCACAAGGGTAAGCGCACAGGGTGTAAGGTGCTGCTCAGGCACAAGGGTCAACGTACAGGGTGTAAGGTGCTGCTCAGGCCCTAGCACCAGCGCACAGGGTGTAAGGTGCTGCTCAGGCACAAGGGTCAGCGCACAGGGTGTAAGGCGCTGCTCAGGCACAAGGGTCAGCGCACAGGGTGTAAGGTGCTGCTCAGGTACGAGGGTCAGCGCACAGGGTGTAAGATGCTGCTCAGGCACAAGGGTCAGCGCACAGGGTGTAAGATGCTGCTCAGGCACAAGGGTCAGCGAACAGGGTGTAAGGTGCTGCTCAGGCACAAGGGTCAGTGCACAGGGTGTAAGGTGCTGCTCAGGCACAAGGGTCAATGCACAGGGTGTAAGGTGCTGCTCAGGCCCTAGCACCAGCGCACAGGGTGTAAGGTGCTTCTCAGGTACGAGGGCCAGTGCACAGGGTGTAAGGCGCTACTCAGGCCCTAGCACCAGCGCACAAGGTGTAAGGTGTTTCTCAGGTACGAGGGTCAGCGCACAGTGTGTAAGGTGCTGCTCAGGCACAACGGTCAGCGCACAGGGTGTAAGGCGCTGCTCAGGCACAAGGGTCTGCGCACAGGGTGTAAGGTGCTGCTCAGGCCCTAGCACCAGCGCACAGGGTGTAAGGTGCTGCTCAGGCACAAGGGTCAGCGCACAGGGTGTAAGGTGCTGCTCAGGCACAAGGGTCAGCGCACATGGTGTAAGGTGCTGCTCAGGCACAAGAGTCTCTCAGGCACAAGGGTCAGCGCACAGGGTGTAAGGTGCTGCTCAGGCACAAGGGTCAGTGCACAGGGTGTAAGATGCTGCTCAGGCCCTAGCACCAGCGCACAGGGTGTAAGGTGCTGCTCAGGCACAAGGGTCAGCACACAGGGTGTAAGGTGCTGCTCAGGCACAAGGGTCAGCGCACAGGGTGTAAGGTGCTGCTCAGGCACAAGGGTCAATGCACAGGGTGTACGGTGCTGCTCAGGCCCTAGCACCAGCGCACAGGTGTAAGGTGCTGCTCTGGCACAAGGGTCAGCGCACAGGGTGTAAGGTGCTGCTCAGGCACAAGGGACAGC
The DNA here is from genome assembly GCA_963921515.1 of Calotriton arnoldi. Classification (NCBI taxonomy): domain Eukaryota; kingdom Metazoa; phylum Chordata; class Amphibia; order Caudata; family Salamandridae; genus Calotriton; species Calotriton arnoldi. The sequence continues at coordinate 307,273 of CAWUFW010015118.1, read as the reverse complement.
GCACAGGGTGTAAGGCGCTGCTCAGCCACAAGGGTCAGCGCACAGGGTGTATGGTGCTGCTCAGGCACAAGGGTCCGCGCACAGTGTGTAAGGTGCTGCGCAGGCACAAGGGTCAGCGCACAGAGTGTAAAGTGCTGCTCAGGCACAAGGGTCAGCTCACAGGGTGTAAGGTGCTGCTCAGGCACAAGGGTCAATGCACAGGGTGAAAGGTGCTGCTCAGGCCCTAGCACCAGCGCACAGGGTGTAAGGTGCTGCTCAGGCACAAGGGTCAGCGCACAGGATGTAAGGTGCTGCTCAGGCACAAGGGTCAGCGCACAGGGTGTAAGGTGCTTCTCAGGTATGAGGGCCAGCGCACAGGTTGTAAGGCGCTGCTCAGGTCCTAGCACCAGTGCACAAGGTGTAAGGTGCTTCTCAGGTACGAGGGTCAGCGCACAGGGTGTAAGGTGCTGGTCAGGCACAAGGGTCAGCGCACAGGGTGTAAGGTGCTGCTCAGGCACGATGATCAGCGCAGAGGGTGTAAGGTGCTGCTCAGGCCCTAGCACCAGCGCACAGGGTGTAAGGTGCTGCTCAGGCACAATGGTCAGCGCACAGGGTGTAAGGTGCTGCTCAGGCACAAGGGTCAGCGCACAGGGTGTAAGGTGCTGCTCAGGCCAAGTGTCTCTCAGGCACAAGGGTAAGTGCACAGGGTGTAAGGTGCTGCTCAGGCACAAGGGTCAACGGACAGGTGTTAAGGGCTGCTCAGGCCCTAGCACCAGCGCACAGGATGTAGGTGCTGCTCAGGCACAAGGGTCAGTGGACAGGGTGTAAGGTGCTGCTCAGGCACAAGGGTCAACACACAGGGTGTAAGGTGTTGTTCAGGCACAAGGGTCAGTGCACAGGGTGTAAGATGCTGCTCAGCACAAGGGTCTCTCAGGCACAAGGGTCAGCGCACAGGGTGTAAGATGCTGCTCAGGCACAAGGGTCAGCGCACAGGGTGTAAGGTGCTGCTCAGGCACAAGGGACAGCGCACAGGGTGTAAGGTGTTGCTCATGCACAAGGGTCAGTACACAGCGTGTAAGGTGCTGCTCAGGCACAAGGATCAACGCACAGGGTGTAAGGTGCTGCTCAGGGACAAGGGTCAGCGCACAGGGTGTAAGGTGCTGCTCAGGCACAAGTGTCAGCGCACAGGATGTAAGGTGCTGCTCAGGCACAAGGGTCAGCGCACAGGGTGTAAGGTGCTGCTCAGGCACAAGGGTCAGCGCACAGAGTGTAAGGTGCTGCTCAGGCACAAGGGTCAGCGCACAGGGTGTAAGGTGCTGCTCAGGCACAAGGGTCAACGCACAGGGTGTAAGGCGCTGCTCAGGCACAAGGGTCAGTGCACAGGGTGTACGGTGCTGCTCAGCCCCTAGCACCAGCGCACAGGATGTAAGGTGCTGCTCAGGCACAAGGCTCAGCGCACAGGGTGTAAGGTGCTGCTCAGGCACAAGGATCAGCGCACAGGGTCTAAGGTGCTGCTCAGGCACAAGAGTGTCTCAGGCACAAGGGTCAGTGCACAGGGTGTAAGGTGCTGCTCAGGCACAAGGGTCAGTGCACAGGGTGTAAGGTGCTGCTCAGACACAAGGGTCAGCGCACAGGGTGTAAGGTGCTGCTCAGGCACAAGGGTCAACGCACAGGGTGTAAGGTGCTGCTCAGGCACAAGGGTCAGCGCACAGGGTGTAAGGTGCTGCTCAGGCACAAGGGTCAGCGCACAGGGTGTAAGGTGCTGCTCAGTCCCTAGCACCAGCGCACAAGGTGTAAGGTGCTTCTCAGGTACGAGGGTCAGCGTGCAGGGTGTAAGGTGCTGCTCAGGCACAAATGTCAGCGCACAGGGTGTAAGTCGCAGCTCAGGCACAAGGGTCAGCGCACAGGGTGTAAGGTGCTTCTCAGGCCCTAGCACCAGCGCACAGGGTGTAAGGTGCTGCTCTCGCACAAGGGTCAGCGCACAGGGTGTAAGGTGCTGGTCAGGCACAAGGGTCAGCGCACAGGGTGTAAGGTGCTGCTCAGGCACAAGGGTCAGTGCACAGGGTGTAAGGTGCTGCTCAAGCACAAGGGTCTCTCAGGCACAAGGGTAAGCGCACAGGGTGTAAGGTGCTGCTCAGGCACAAGGGTCAACGCACAGGGTGTAAGGTGCTGCTCAGGCCCTAGCACCAGTGCACAGGATGTAAGGTGCTGCTCAGGCACAAGGGTCAGCGCACAGGGTGTATGGTGCTGCTCAGGCACAAGGGTCAACGCACAGGGTGTAAGGTGCTGCTCAGGCACAAGGGTCAGCGCACTGGCTGTATGGTGCTGCTCAGGCACAAGGGTCTCTCAGGCACACGGGTCAGCACACTGGGTGTAAGGTGCTGCTCAGGCACATGGGTCAGCACACAGGGTGTAAGGTGCTGCTCAGGCACAAGGGTCAGCGCACAGGGTGTAAGATGCTGCTCAGGCACAAGGGTCAGCGCACAGGGTGTAAGGTGCTGCTCAGGCACAAGGGTCAGCGCACAGGGTGTAAGGTGCTGCTCAGGCACAAGGGTCAGCGCACAGAGTGTAAGGTGCTGCTCAGGCACAAGGGTCAGCGCACAGGGTGTAAGGTGCTGCTCAGGCACAAGGGTCAATGCACAGGGTGTAAGGTGCTGCTCAGGCCCTAGCACCAGCGCACAGGGTGTAAGGTGCTGCTCAGGCACAAGGGTCAGCACACAGGGTGTAAAGTGATGCTCAGGCACAATGGTCAGCGCACAGGGTGTAAGGTGCTGCTCACGCACAAGGGTCAGTGCACAGGGTGTAAGGTGCTGCTCAGGCACAAGGGTCAGCGCACAGGGTGTAAGGTGCTGCTCAGGCCCTAGCCCCAGCGCACAGGGTGTAAGGTGCTGCTCAGGCACAAGGGTCAGCGCACAGGGTGTAAGGCGCTGCTCAGGCACAAGGGTCAGCGCACAGGGTGTAAGGTGCTTCTCAGGTACGAGGGTCAGCGCACAGGGTGTAAGGTGCTGGTCAGGCACAAGGGTCAGCGCACAGGGTGTAAGGTGCTGCTCAGGCACGATGATCAGCGCAGAGGGTGTAAGGTGCTGCTCAGGCCCTAGCACCAGCGCACAGGGTGTAAGGTGCTGCTCAGGCACAATGGTCAGCGCACAGGGTGTAAGGTGCTGCTCAGGCACAAGGGTCAGCGCACAGGGTGTAATGTGCTGCTCAGGCCAAGTGTCTCTCAGGCACAAGGGTAAGTGCACAGGGTGTAAGGTGCTGCTCAGGCACAAGGGTCAACGGACAGGTGTAAGGTGCTGCTCAGGCCCTAGCACCAGCGCACAGGATGTAGGTGCTGCTCAGGCACAAGGGTCAGTGGACAGGGTGTAAGGTGCTGCTCAGGCACAAGGGTCAACACACAGGGTGTAAGGTGTTGTTCAGGCACAAGGGTCAGTGCACAGGGTGTAAGATGCTGCTCAGCACAAGGGTCTCTCAGGCACAAGGGTCAGCGCACAGGGTGTAAGATGCTGCTCAGGCACAAGGGTCAGCGCACAGGGTGTAAGGTGCTGCTCAGGCACAAGGGACAGCGCACAGGGTGTAAGGTGTTGCTCATGCACAAGGGTCAGTACACAGCGTGTAAGGTGCTGCTCAGGCACAAGGATCAACGCACAGGGTGTAAGGTGCTGCTCAGGGACAAGGGTCAGCGCACAGGGTGTAAGGTTCTGCTCAGGCACAAGTGTCAGCGCACAGGGTGTAAGGTGCTGCTCAGGCACAAGGGTCAGCGCACAGGGTGTAAGGTGCTGCTCAGGCACAAGGGTCAGCGCACAGAGTGTAAGGTGCTGCTCAGGCACAAGGGTCAGCGCACAGGGTGTAAGGTGCTGCTCAGGCACAAGGGTCAACGCACAGGGTGTAAGGCGCTGCTCAGGCACAAGGGTCAGTGCACAGGGTGTACGGTGCTGCTCAGCCCCTAGCACCAGCGCACAGGATGTAAGGTGCTGCTCAGGCACAAGGGTCAGCGCACAGGGTGTAAGGTGCTGCTCAGGCACAAGGATCAGCGCACAGGGTGTAAGGTGCTGCTCAGGCACAAGAGTGTCTCAGGCACAAGGGTCAGTGCACAGGGTGTAAGGTGCTGCTCAGGCACAAGGGTCAGTGCACAGGGTGTAAGGTGCTGCTCAGGCACAAGGGTCAGCGCACAGGGTGTAAGGTGCTGCTCAGGCACAAGGGTCAACGCACAGGGTGTAAGGTGCTGCTCAGGCACAAGGGTCAGCGCACAGGGTGTAAGGTGCTGCTCAGGCACAAGGGTCAGCGCACAGGGTGTAAGGTGCTGCTCAGTCCCTAGCACCAGCGCACAAGGTGTAAGGTGCTTCTCAGGCACGAGGGTCAGCGTGCAGGGTGTAAGGTGCTGCTCAGGCACAAATGTCAGCGCACAGGGTGTAAGTCGCAGCTCAGGCACAAGGGTCAGCGCACAGGGTGTAAGGTGCTTCTCAGGCCCTAGCACCAGCGCACAGGGTGTAAGGTGCTGCTCTCGCACAAGGGTCAGCGCACAGGGTGTAAGGTGCTGGTCAGGCACAAGGGTCAGCGCACAGGGTGTAATGTGCTGCTCAGGCACAAGGGTCAGTGCACAGGGTGTAAGGTGCTGCTCAAGCACAAGGGTCTCTCAGGCACAAGGGTAAGCGCACAGGGTGTAAGGTGCTGCTCAGGCACAAGGGTCAACGCACAGGGTGTAAGGTGCTGCTCAGGCCCTAGCACCAGTGCACAGGATGTAAGGTGCTTCTCAGGCACAAGGGTCAGCGCACAGGGTGTATGGTGCTGCTCAGGCACAAGGGTCAACGCACAGGGTGTAAGGTGCTGCTCAGGCACAAGGGTCAGCGCACTGGCTGTATGGTGCTGCTCAGGCACAAGGGTCTCTCAGGCACACGGGTCAGCACACTGGGTGTAAGGTGCTGCTCAGGCACATGGGTCAGCACACAGGGTGTAAGGTGCTGCTCAGGCACAAGGGTCAGCGCACAGGGTGTAAGATGCTGCTCAGGCACAAGGGTCAGCGCACAGGGTGTAAGGTGCTGCTCAGGCACAAGGGTCAGCGCACAGGGTGTAAGGTGCTGCTCAGGCACAAGGGTCAGCGCACAGAGTGTAAGGTGCTGCTCAGGCACAAGGGTCAGCGCACAGGGTGTAAGGTGCTGCTCAGGCACAAGGGTCAATGCACAGGGTGTAAGGTGCTGCTCAGGCCCTAGCACCAGCGCACAGGGTGTAAGGTGCTGCTCAGGCACAAGGGTCAGCACACAGGGTGTAAAGTGATGCTCAGGCACAATGGTCAGCGCACAGGGTGTAAGGTGCTGCTCACGCACAAGGGTCAGTGCACAGGGTGTAAGGTGCTGCTCAGGCACAAGGGTCAGCGCACAGGGTGTAAGGTGCTGCTCAGGCCCTAGCCCCAGCGCACAGGGTGTAAGGTGCTGCTCAGGCACAAGGGTCAGCGCACAGGGTGTAAGGCGCTGCTCAGGCACAAGGGTCAGCACACAGGGTGTAAGGTGCTGCTCAGGCACAAGGGTCAGCGCAGAAGGTGTAAGGTGCTGCTCAGGCACAAGGGTCAGCGCACAGGGTGTAAGGTGCTGCTCAGGTGCAAGGGTCAACGCACAGGGTGTAAGGTGCTGCTCAGGCACAAGAGTCAGCGCACAGGGTGTAAGGTGCTGCTCAGGCACAATGGTCTCTCAAGCACAAGGGTCAGCACACAGGGTGTAAGGTGCTGCTCAGGCTCAAGGGTCAGCGCACAGGGTGTAAGGTGCTGTTCAGGCACAAGGGTCAGCGCACAGGGTGTAAGGAGTTGCTCAGGCACCAGGGTCAGCGCACAGGGTGTAAGGTGCTGCTCAGGCACAAGGGTCAAGGCACAGGGTGTAAGGTGCTGCTCAGGCACAAGGATCAGCGCACAGGGTGTAAGGTGTTGCTCAGGCACAAGGGTCAGCGCACAGGGTGGAAGGTGCTGCTCAGGCACAAGGGTCAGCGCACAGGGTGTAAGATGCTGCTCATACACAAGGGTAAGCGCACAGGGTGTAAGGTGCTGCTCAGGCACAAGGGTCAGCGCACAGGGTGTAAGGTGCTGCTCAGGGACAAGGGTCAATGCACAGGGTGTAAGGTGCTGCTCAGGCCCTACCAACAGCGCACAGGGTGTAAGGTGCTGCTCAGGCACAAGGGTCAGCGCGCAGGGTGTAAAGTGCTGCTCAGGCACAAGGGTCAGCGCACAGGGTGTAAGACGCTGCTCAGGCACAAGGGTCAGCGAACAGGGTGTAAGGTGCTGCTCAGGCACAAGGGTCAACGCACAGGGTGTAAGGTGCTGCTCAGGCCCTAGCACCAGCGCACTGGGTGTAAGGTGCTGCTCAGGCACAAGGGTCAGCGCACAGGGTGTAAGGCGCTGCTCAGGCACAAGGGTCAGCGCACAGGGTGTAAGGTGCTGCTCAGGCACGAGGGTCAGCGTACAGGGTTTAAGATGCTGCTCAGGCACAAGGGTCAGCGCACAGGGTGTAAGATGCTGCTCAGGCACAAGGGTCAGCGCACAGGGTGTAAGGTGCTGCTCAGGCACAAGGGTCAGTGCACAGGGTGTAAGGTGCTGCTCAGGCACAAGGGTCAATGCACAGGGTGTAAGGTGCTGCTCAGGCCCTAGCACCAGCGCACAGGATGTAAGGTGCTGCTCAGGCACAAGGGTCAGCGCACAGGGTGTAAGGTGCTTCTCAGGTACGAGGGCCAGCGCACATGGTGTAAGGCGTGACTCAGGCCCTAGCACCAGCGCACAAGGTGTAAGGTGTTTCTCAGGTACGAGGGTCAGCGCACAGTGTGTAAGGTGGTGCTCAGGCACAACGGTCAGCGCACAGGGTGTAAGGCGCTGCTCAGGCACAAGGATCAGCGCACAGGGTGTAAGGTGCTGCTCAGGCCCTAGCACCAGCGCACTCGGTGTAAGGTGCTGCTCAGGCACAAGGGTCAGCGCACAGGGTGTAAGGTGCTGCTCAGGCACAAGGGTCAGCGCACAGGGTGTAAGGTGTTGCTCAGGCACAAAGGTCTCTCAGGCACAAGGGTCAATGCACAGGGTGAAAGGTTCTGCTCAGGCCCTAGCACCAGCGCACAGGATGTAAGGTGCTGCTCAGGCACAAGGGTCAGCGCACAGGGTGTAAGGTCTTGCTCAGGCACAAGGGTCAGCGCACATGGTGTAAGGTGCTGCTCAGGCACAAGAGTCTCTCAGGCACAAGGGTCAGCGCACGGGGTGTAAGGTGCTGCTCAGGCACAAGGGTCAGTGCACAGGGAGTAAGATGCTGCTCAGGCCCTAGCACCAGCGCACAGGGTGTAAGGTGCTGCTCAGGCACAAGGGTCAGCATACAGGGTGTAAGGTGCTGCTCAGGCACAAGGGTCAGCGCACAGGGTGTAAGGCGCTGCTCAGCCACAAGGGTCAGCGCACAGGGTGTAAGGTGCTGCTCAGGCACAAGGGTCAATGCACAGGGTGTACGGTGCTGCTCAGGCCCTAGCACCAGCGCACAGGTGTAAGGTGCTGCTCTGGCACAAGGGTCAGCGCACAGGGTGTAAGGTGCTGCTCAGGCACAAGGGTCAGCGCACAGGGTGTAAGGCACTGCTCAGCCACAAGGGTCAGTGCACAGCGTGTAAGGTGCTGCTCATGCGCAAGGGTCCGCGCACAGTGTGTAAGGTGCTGCTCAGGCACAAGGGTCAGCGCACAGAGTGTAAAGTGCTGCTCAGGCACAAGTGTCAGCGCACAGGGTGTAAGGTGCTGCTCAGGCACAAGGGTCAATGCACAGGGTGAAAGGTGCTGCTCAGGCCCTAGCACCAACGCACAGGGTGTAAGGTGCTGCTCAGGCACAAGGTTCAGCGCACAGGATGTAAGGTGCTGCTCAGGCACAAGTGTCAGCGCACAGGGTGTAAGGTGCTTCTCAGGTACGAGGGCCAGCGCACAGGTTGTAAGGCGCTGCTCAGGCCCTAGCACCAGTGCACAAGATGTAAGGTGCTTCTCAGGTACGAGGGTCAGCGCACAGGGTGTAAGGTGCTGGTCAGGCACAAGGGTCAGCGCACAGGGTGTAAGGCGCTGCTCAGGCACAAAGGTCAGTGCACAGGGTGTAAGGTGCTGCTCAGGCACAAGGGTCAGCGCACAGGGTGTAAGGTGCTGCTCAGGCACAAGGGTCAGCTCACAGGGGGAAAGGTGCTGCTGAGGCACAAGGGTCAGTGTTGGACATGGCCTCCTTCAGGAAAATTACCCCAAACCTTTTGCTTTTTCCTCCTAGTGCTTCTCAGGTACGAGGGCCAGCGCACAGGTTGTAAGGCGCTGCTCAGGCCCTAGCACCAGTGCACAAGATGTAGGTGCTTCTCAGGTACGAGGGTCAGCGCACAGGGTGTAAGGTGCTGGTCAGGCACAAGGGTCAGCGCACAGGGTGTAAGGCGCTGCTCAGGCACAAGGGTCAGCGCACAGGGTGTAAGGTGCTGCTCAGGCACAAGGGTCAGCGCACAGGGTGTAAGGCGCTGCTCAGGCACAAAGGTCAGTGCACATGGTGTAAGGTGCTGCTCAGGCACAAGGGTCAGCGCATAGGGTGTAAAGTGCTGCTCAGGCACAAGGGTCAGCGCACAGGGTGTAAGGTGCTGCTCAGGGACAAGGGTCAATGCACAGGGTGTAAGGTGCTGCTCAGGCCCTACCAACAGCGCACAGGGTGTAAGGTGCTGCTCAGGCACAAGGGTCAGCGCGCAGGGTGTAAAGTGCTGCTCAGGCACAAGGGTCAGCGCACAGGGTGTAAGACGCTGCTCAGGCACAAGGGTCAGCGAACAGGGTGTAAGGTGCTGCTCAGGCACAAGGGTCAACGCACAGGGTGTAAGGTGCTGCTCAGGCCCTAGCACCAGCGCACTGGGTGTAAGGTGCTGCTCAGGCACAAGGGTCAGCGCACAGGGTGTAAGGCGCTGCTCAGGCACAAGGGTCAGCGCACAGGGTGTAAGGTGCTGCTCAGGCACGAGGGTCAGCGTACAGGGTTTAAGATGCTGCTCAGGCACAAGGGTCAGCGCACAGGGTGTAAGATGCTGCTCAGGCACAAGGGTCAGCGCACAGGGTGTAAGGTGCTGCTCAGGCACAAGGGTCAGTGCACAGGGTGTAAGGTGCTGCTCAGGCACAAGGGTCAATGCACAGGGTGTAAGGTGCTGCTCAGGCCCTAGCACCAGCGCACAGGATGTAAGGTGCTGCTCAGGCACAAGGGTCAGCGCACAGGGTGTAAGGTGCTTCTCACACAGGGTGTAAGGTGCTGCTCAGGCACAAGGGTCAGCGCACAGGGTGTAAGGCGCTGCTCAGCCACAAGGGTCAGCGCACAGGGTGTAAGGTGCTGCTCAGGCACAAGGGTCAATGCACAGGGTGTACGGTGCTGCTCAGGCCCTAGCACCAGCGCACAGGTGTAAGGTGCTGCTCTGGCACAAGGGTCAGCGCACAGGGTGTAAGGTGCTGCTCAGGCACAAGGGTCAGCGCACAGGGTGTAAGGCGCTGCTCAGCCACAAGGGTCAGTGCACAGCGTGTAAGGTGCTGCTCATGCGCAAGGGTCCGCGCACAGTGTGTAAGGTGCTGCTCAGGCACAAGGGTCAGCGCACAGAGTGTAAAGTGCTGCTCAGGCACAAGTGTCAGCGCACAGGGTGTAAGGTGCTGCTCAGGCACAAGGGTCAATGCACAGGGTGAAAGGTGCTGCTCAGGCCCTAGCACCAACGCACAGGGTGTAAGGTGCTGCTCAGGCACAAGGTTCAGCGCACAGGATGTAAGGTGCTGCTCAGGCACAAGTGTCAGCGCACAGGGTGTAAGGTGCTTCTCAGGTACGAGGGCCAGCGCACAGGTTGTAAGGCGCTGCTCAGGCCCTAGCACCAGTGCACAAGATGTAAGGTGCTTCTCAGGTACGAGGGTCAGCGCACAGGGTGTAAGGTGCTGGTCAGGCACAAGGGTCAGCGCACAGGGTGTAAGGCGCTGCTCAGGCACAAAGGTCAGTGCACAGGGTGTAAGGTGCTGCTCAGGCACAAGGGTCAGCGCACAGGGTGTAAGGTGCTGCTCAGGCACAAGGGTCAGCTCACAGGGGGAAAGGTGCTGCTGAGGCACAAGGGTCAGTGTTGGACATGGCCTCCTTCAGGAAAATTACCCCAAACCTTTTGCTTTTTCCTCCTAGTGCTTCTCAGGTACGAGGGCCAGCGCACAGGTTGTAAGGCGCTGCTCAGGCCCTAGCACCAGTGCACAAGATGTAAGGTGCTTCTCAGGTACGAGGGTCAGCGCACAGGGTGTAAGGTGCTGGTCAGGCACAAGGGTCAGCGCACAGGGTGTAAGGCGCTGCTCAGGCACAAGGGTCAGCGCACAGGGTGTAAGGTGCTGCTCAGGCACAAGGGTCAGCGCACAGGGTGTAAGGCGCTGCTCAGGCACAAAGGTCAGTGCACATGGTGTAAGGTGCTGCTCAGGCACAAGGGTCAGCGCACAGGGTGTAAAGTGCTGCTCAGGCACAAGGGTGAGCGCACAGGGTGTAAGGTGCTGCTCAGGCACAAGGGTCAGTGCACAGGGTGTAAGGTGCTGCTCAGGCACAAGGTTCAGCGCACAGGATGTAAGGTGCTGCTCAGGCACAAGGGTCAGCGCACAGGGTGTAAGGTGCTTCTCAGGTACGAGGGCCAGCGCACAGGTTGTAAGGCGCTGCTCAGGCCCTAGCACCAGTGCACAAGATGTAAGGTGCTTCTCAGGTACGAGGGTCAGCGCACAGGGTGTAAGGTGCTGGTCAGGCACAAGGGTCAGCGCACAGGGTGTAAGGCGCTGCTCAGGCACGATGGTCAGCGCAGAGGGTGTAAGGTGCTGCTCAGGCCCTAGCACCAGCGCACAGGGTGTAAGGTGCTGCTCAGGCACAATGGTCAGCGCACAGGGTGTAAGGTGCTGCTCAGGCACAAGGGTCAGCGCACAGGGTGTAAGGTGCTGCTCAGGCCAAGTGTCTCTCAGGCACAAGGGTAAGTGCACAGGGTGTAAGGTGCTGCTCAGGCACAAGGGTCAACGGACAGGTGTAAGGTGCTGCTCAGGCCCTAGCACCAGCGCACAGGATGTAGGTGCTGCTCAGGCACAAGGGTCAGCGCACAGGGTGTAAGGTGCTGCTCAGGCACAAGGGTCAACACACAGGGTGTAAGGTGCTGCTCAGGCACAAGGGTCAGTGCACAGGGTGTAAGATGCTGCTCAGCACAAGGGTCTCTCAGGCACAAGGGTCAGCGCACAGGGTGTAAGATGCTGCTCAGGCACAAGGGTCAGCGCACAGGGTGTAAGGTGCTGCTCAGGCACAAGGGACAGCGCACAGGGTGTAAGGTGTTGCTCATGCACAAGGGTCAGTACACAGCGTGTAAGGTGCTGCTCAGGCACAAGGATCAACGCACAGGGTGTAAGGTGCTGCTCAGGGACAAGGGTCAGCGCACAGGGTGTAAGGTGCTGCTCAGGCACAAGTGTCAGCGCACAGGGTGTAAGGTGCTGCTCAGGCACAAGGGTCAGCGCACAGGGTGTAAGGTGCTGCTCAGGCACAAGGGTCAGCGCACAGAGTGTAAGGCGCTGCTCAGGCACAAGGGTCAGCGCACAGGGTGTAAGGTGCTGCTCAGGCACAAGGGTCAACGCACAGGGTGTAAGGTGCTGCTTAGGCCCTAGCACCAGCGCACAGGGTGTAAGGTGCTGCTCAGGTACAAGGGTCAGCGCACAGGGTGTAAGGTGCTGCTCAGGCACAAGGGTCAGCGCACAGGGTGTAAGGTGCTGCTCAGGCACAAGGGTCAGCGCACAGGGTGTAAGGCGCTGCTCAGGCACAAAGGTCAGTGCACATGGTGTAAGGTGCTGCTCAGGCACAAGGGTCAGCGCACAGGGTGTAAAGTGCTGCTCAGGCACAAGGGTCAGCGCACAGGGTGTAAGGTGCTGCTCAGGCACAAGGGTCAGTGCACAGGGTGTAAGGTGCTGCTCAGGCACAAGGGTCAGCGCACAGGGTGTAAGGTCCTGCTCAGGCACAAGGGTCAGCTCACAGGGGGAAAGGTGCTGCTGAGGCACAAGGGTCAGTGTTGGACATGGCCTCCTTCAGGAAAATTACCCCAAACCTTTTGCTTTTTCCTCCTAGTCTTTGCTGACTCTCTCTGCATAACCTTAGGATACTGGGCACTTACCCTGTGTACGGCAGAGGAAAGGAGTGCGCGCCCGTCTCGCCCGCATTGGGTTGGAGTTGCGGATACAATGGGGTTTTGGTACTGTAACTTTGTGCGCCCTGTAAACAGGTACACCACATACCCGGGGCAGGTAGAGCACTGGCTAGTAGTGGGACGTAACACTGGGTGCCATCCACCAGATAGCCGTCAACCCTATATCGGGTCTGCCATGGCAGGCCTGTGGAGCGTAGTTGCTCCCCTGCCTAGGTTGGCATCACTTATGCCTCAGCCAACCCTGATTGAGTCATTCCAGATAGTGAGAGCACCCCCCAGAGAAGCCCTGATGGACACTGGCAGGGGTTGTAGGCTGACAGCCATGAGCGCACATATGAATGTTCCCTGCCTGGGTAGTTATGAACCCCCCAATGGGGCTTACCCTGCCTTATAGTTCGACTCTCCCCATGGATACTTGTGGGGAGTTACCAAATCTCTGGAGTGGCCTCAGGGCTCTCTGCATAACCTCACTATCAAGGCTGTGGGGAAGTGGGTGCACCTTCCTACACAGATTAGGAGGAGGCGCTGACTCACTGTTCATGGGCTGGAGTGCGCACCGGCCCTGATGCTGTTTCGGATACATGTCCTGCCTGCCGTGGCAGGCTGAAGGATGAGCCCAGGCACCTATGGCACATTGGATGGGTGCCCGGCCTGCCATCGGGGGCTGAAATATATACCTGCATCCTCTGTGTTCTAACCTCCAGATCAGGCCTGCCAGTGCAGGCCTGTGTCTGAGCGCTTGAACCTATCGTGATAGCGGTGAGGTGCCAGGTCCGCCATTGCTGGCCGGGAGTGCACAACTGTACCCGTGAGGGGTTTCACCCATGTCCTGGCAGAGTGGTGTATGCGCACTGGCATCAAAGGTGCTAGGGCCTGGGTAGTCATGTGCCTGGCCTATCCTTGCCAAACGAAAGTACGTGCGCCCTTCCTATCTATGTTGGGAAGTGGTGCTGATTCACTGTTTTTAAACATGGGCCGATCTGTCACTGCAGACCGGTGGGCGTGCACTGGCATCAATCGTGAGTAAACTCACGAGTAGCTGGACATTGTAGGCCGCTGTGCGTGCACACCTGCACCTATGGTGCCGTGATTGCATGTGCCGCCTGCCAATGTAGGCTATTGTGTGCACACAGTCACACATATTAGTTAAACCTATGTCCAGTCTGCTGTGCAGACTCAGGCGGGTGCAATAGCACCACTGGTGCTGGGAACTATATGTCCCTCCTGCCATCGCAGATCGGAGTGCGCAATAGCGCACGTGTGCCCAGGTAGAGAGAAGTACCTACGTGTGTTTTCACTACTTATGAGGCTTGCTCTTCCCATAAGTTAATATGGGGAAGTGGTTGACAATACTTAGCACTGCAATAGTGGATTGCAGTGGAGCAGCCTCATGATGTTTCATGTCAATGGATTTGCAGTGCCAAACCCTTTCCATTTCATGCCACTTATAGAATATGGAAGCAAAAGATGATGGACGGAATGCAGAGCAAATCAAAACATTCACCCCCAGTCAAGAGATCTGGGTTAAATCCTTCATTCTTTTGCTCACCATACCACCACAGTTTGGACTATGCCATATGCAAATCAGTCTTGACCCTGTGCCTCATGGGAACAGTCCAGCCCGAACTGTCAAGCCAGGTTCTCCCTGGACTGGAAACAAGCATCCTAGGACCGGTTTCAGGGTATCACCACTCATCAGCCAGGATAGCTTGATTCCAGTGGCATGGAGAGCACGGGACCCACGTCTGAGCATACCCGGCGCACTTAGGGCGAGAAAGCAAAAGACACACAATTGAAGGACGGAATGAAGAACAAATTAAAACATTCACCCCAGTCAAGAGATCTGGGTTAAATCCATCATTCATTTGCTCACCATGCCACTCCAGTTTGACAGATTTGCATATGGCTGGGTTCAAACTGGAATGGCATGGGGAGCAAAATAATAATGGATTTAGGCCCAGATCTCTGTACTGGGGTGAATGTATGACATTGTTCTGCATTTTGTCCATCAACTGTTCTTTTTGCATTTGTCACCCCGAGTGGGACGGGGATGCCCAGACGTGGGTCCTGTGCTCTCCATGCCACTGGAGTCAAGTTAGCCTGGCTGATAAGGGGTGGCTGATAAGGGGTGGAACCCTGAAACAGGTCCTAGGATGCTTTTTTCCAGTCCGGGAGGACCTGGCCTGGCAGTTCGGACTGGACTGTTCCCATTGAGCACAGGGTCAAGACTGCTTTGCATATGTCTGGATTCAAAGTGGAATGGCATGGTGAGCAAAAAAACGATGGATTTAGGCCCAGATCTCTGTACTGGGGTGAATGTATGACATTGTTCTGCATTCTGTCCATCAATTGTTCTTTTTGTACTTATAGAATATGGACATTTCTATGCTCCAAGAGTCGTGGGGACCATGGTGTCTGGCTCCATTGGACACCAGGGGTCGGGGGAGCATATCTGTGCATTCCCCAATCGACTGCTATAAAACTCGGGCATCCCATGGAAACGGCAGACCTCTGCCATTTGAGGGCCCAATAGGATAGATTGAAGATAAAGGTTGTGACTCTTAGCCTCTCGGGCGGGATCATGGTCCCACTAACGATTAAGATCTGCCTTCCAAGGCCCCATGGCAGGCAGGCCTACAATTTAAGGGCGACATCTGTGGTTCAAAAGGAAACCCTTTAAACCACCCCCAAAGTGTGTGTGAGCGGGAGTGATAATGTGCGGACCACCTGTGATTCACGACACTGGCCGGCGGTGCCGCCTTATACGTTGATTGGTGCCAAAAGCACAATTCCTTTTGCCATTGGGTATTTCCCACGTGGCTTCAGCCCGCGGTGCTGCTAAAAAGTGTTCTATTCTTGTGTATATACATAATTTTGATATCGTGAATGTCAGAGAGTGATATTAGCGCAGTGATGTTCCATTGGGATGAGTGCTGCACTTTATAAAAACTGTAAATAAATAAATAAATCATGCACCGCATAAGGGTGCTCTCTCTCTATTGGAGGGGTTGGATTAGGAATTGTGCACAGTGTGCATACTTGTGATATCATAACAATACGAGTGGGCCTCGTACTGCTAGTAATATTTCCCTTGTGTTTTATGCCCAAAAGTATATGATGGTCATGTTATAATGATTGAATATGTGTTTTGAATATAAACGTTTTTACATAATCCTGTTTGAAGTTGTTTTTGTGATGCTCAGTGCATTTTTCATGAGTTGCTGCTGTGCCTTTGCTTTACACATTGCCTCTGTACAGTGCCTGACTGCTCAGTGCCAAGCTACCCAAGGGTGAGCACGGTTAGACAGCGAGTGTAATCACCTGCCCTTGATGGGAGCAGTAGTTCTGTCTGGCTGGGGGCGTTCTTTCAGCCAACCAGGCATTGCCGGTTCCAACATTTGGCAGTCAAGCAGTGGGATAGGATTTTCATTTGCACAGCAGTGCACCGTGAATAATTGCGCACCACAACTTCATGAAGGCAAAAATGTTCCTATATTTCCTCAAGTGTGCCCAAGGGACAGATTGGCCTCGGGTCGGTAACTGTTATTCCCTATAGATCTCTATTTCTGCTCTTGCTAGTTTGCTACCATGCCTGGGGTCCTACCCAATGGAGACTCGTTCGAGCGGGCTGATCTTGGCGGTATATGGGGATGCAGCTCGAAGAGTACTGCTGGGAGAGGGGGGTGCTTGGAAGGGGAAGCGCCACTAGTGGGGATCTTCAGAAAACCCTACGAGTATGGGCTGAGGCCAACCGAGAGGGGTTAGTGAATCGTGAGATAGATCCCGAGTGTGGGGAGGGTTTGAAACTGGACCAGGGGTTTCCAAATGGACTAACTGGGGATGCGGAGAGCCCAGGTCTCGCGGGACTGGGGATCTCTGTGGCCCCATGTAGCAGCAGCTTGGCTCAGGCTGTCAAAGGCTGACCAATCAGAAATGGCCCCTGCATGGCTGTTTTAGGTAACTTCAGGTTAGTAAGTTCTAAAAGTACTGTCCTGTAATAGTTACATTAAATCCAACTTTGGCAAGTTGTTGGATTTAATGTGACCATGTTAGAAATGGGTGTCTCTAGTTAGCAATGGTTTTCACCTCTGTCCAAATAGGGACCCTTCTTCCTAGTCAGGGTAAGGGGGATACACTTCTAAAATAACCCCTGCTCACCCCCTTGGTAGCTTGGCATGAGCAGACAGGCTTATCTCAGAGGCAGTGTGTAAAGCATTTGTGAGCACATATAGTAATACAGTGAAAACACTACAAATGGACACCACACCAGTTTAGAAAAATAAGTAATCCTTATCTAAACCAAACAAGACCAAAATGACAAAAATCCACAATACAGTAATCAAAATATGACTTTTAAAAGGTAAAAATAGTTCTATTCAAAGCAAATTGGAGATGCAAACATTTTCACGCAAAGTACCTTGGATGCATCGTGCACACAAACAAAAACTGTCGCAGGGAAGGTGATGCATCGAAATTGGCAGAATTTCACTATCAGGACATGCCACACACATCAGGGCGTGTCTTACCTTTCACATACACTGCACCCTGCCCACAGGGGTACCTTGGGCCTACCTTAGGGGTGACTCACATGTAAGAAAAGGGAAGGTTACGGCCTGGCAAGTGGGTGCACTTGCCTGGCCGACATGACAGTACTAGACTGCACACAGGCACTGCAATGGCAGGCCTGAGACCTTGTTGTAAGGCTGCTTGTGTGGGTGACACAATCAGTGCTGCAGGCCCACTAGCAGCATTTTGTTTACAGGCCCTAGGAACACACAGTGCACTATACTAGGGACTTAACAGGAAACCAAATAAACCAATCATGGAAACACCAATACATAACATCAATTTACAAAGGGAGCACTTGCACTTTGGCACTGAACAGCAGTGGCAAAGTGCCCAAAGCGTCTAGACCAGCAAAACCAAATCCATCACACGGTACAAATACAGGAGGCAAAGGATAAATGCAGGGGAAACCCACGCCAAGGCTGCCAGGTCTAACAGACCAGTAATTTGATACTTTCAATGGTACTGCTAGCAAGCTCCAATGCAAAGATATACTTTATTAAATGTAATAAAGCTTTTCATATGTTAGCCTATGGGGCTAGCAGCACCACAATAGGAAGAAATAACGTTTGCTGTATTTCCTTGTCAGGGATATAAAACATCTTTCACATTGTCCTGCTTTTTAGGTCGAGCCTCGAGTAGCGCGCAAGCGCTGCTAGGCGAAGACTTTATGTAAGGGGTTTCAAAAGCTGACCACACGCTCGTAGCGTCGTGGCCTTTTCCCTGCGGTTACGCGCAAGCAAAAGGCCATGGTGCACGAGCGTGTGGTCACGCCTGCTGCTCGCAAGCGCACAAGCGCGCACGACGTGCACTACAGCGCGTGAATACCCTCCCCCCTCCTCCCACTCCCTCCTCGTCAGCTTCATTTTCCTTTCACTTTCGCGCCGCACGGCCGTGTCACTTTCACGGCCGCGCGGCTATCAGCTTCATTTTTTTAAATTTTTTATATTAACTTTCAGCGCGAGGCGCGCGCACCACTCGCGTCGCCCCCCCTCCTCCCCGCGCGTGCCTTCAAATGCTTGTTTTCCTCATGCGTCTGATGCAGTTTGACAGTAGAGTGACACTCCGAACTTTAGATGCTTTCTGCTAGGGGATTTGATTGGGGTGGCAGTTCTTGTGGGGTTGACGCAGGGGTGTCAGTCACATGGGGTGTGGCGTATCATACAGTACACGAGTAACATTTTTTTCTCAGTAAAGTGTGTGTGTTTTCCTGGAGGAATTTAAGGAACTTGTTTCTAGTGCTATGTTTGGGTGTCTGGCTCGTTTTATTGCCCACCATATCCTCGGTGGAACCCCTGAAGAAAGGATGCAGAACGGCTTCTAGGGCAGACTTTAAAGACCACCTTAACAGTTGGGGTGCGTTTGCGTGTGCACGTCTTTCCAGAAATAGGCTTCAGAGGGCGTTGTTAGTCGTGGATGGTGAATATAGGCCTCCACGCGCCACGTCGTTCACAGAGCACGCATCAGGAGAGGTTCAAGTGAAAAACCACTCGCCGGCCTCCCCAACCGCGCGACCTCATCTTATGAAAGCTGTTGGAGACTGAACCTGTTAAGGGCGCATTCATTCTACTGAGAGGAGGTGGCGAGGAGAGAAGTGGAAAGTCCATTGTCCTCTAGCCACACTCAGTGCACACCACTCGACACGCCTCATGCCGCTCCCCAATCCCCGAAGGTAACGACCTCATTTCAGAATCCGAACTCGAGTGAGCTCGCTTTTGCTGCCAAGGCCGGCACAAGGCACTGGGAGTCTGTGCAGCTGCCCGCTACGAGGCCCCTCCAGCTTTTACCAGGCTCTAGTGCTATAAGGTCAGGAAATGGGCCATCCTCCTCCTCCCTTGGGCCCAGCAGACATGACCCAGATTCCAGCGCTGCAGGCCAGGGACCCCTGGACCTTGCGGCGATGGTCCAGGGAAAGGGGGCACCCCCCTATGTCTGGCAACATGGTCCAGCTCAAGCGCCTCTCCTGGCAGGGTTCTAGCTAGAGTGAAGCCGTTTCCCATTTAAACATGTGTTGTAAAAGGGCACTGGGTTACCTCCAAGTTAAACAAGCATTGGCATAGCCAATAGGTCTCGCCTTTGGGACCTTATAAGTGTTTAGCCATGCAACAGTTGATGTTGCACCAAGGATATTGTGCTGCATAACTAAATACTTATAAGGTCCCAAAAGCGAGACCTATTAGCTATGCCAATGCTTGTTATAACAATGCACTCTACCCTTGGGGCAACTTGGGCAGCCCTTGGGGGATGAATTATAAGTCATAAAAAGGTAGCACTTTTAATTCCAAAGTCGAATTTGGAAATAGTTTTTTTTTAACTAGCCTGCAAGCCAGGCCTGGCTTTAAAATGACACCAGACACCACAGCAGTGCATTAAGTGGAGAAGTGTGGCTCAATGGTTAGAGCGGCAGACCCTGATGCAGAGATCTGGCCCGGGACCAGGGTTCAATTCCCACCTCAGCGGGTCTTGGGCTCAACTTCCTCGGACCTGATAATTCTCGCCTCGGTGCCTATTCTAATCATGGGTCCCACTCTGCAACTCTGGGCAATAGCTTGCTTAATCTCCACAACGGCCCCACCAGTGCTGGGATGCCTGGCTTCACCTTGGGGGTGCCCAGGAGTGGACATTTCACAGGGAAAAGCCAGGAAGGGTTCTACAGCGGTATGCGTTCAGCGCCAGGATGCCTCAGGGTAGCAGTGCGCTTTATAAGTACAAATTCATTTCATTTCATTAAGTCCACTGGGGTCTCTAAGCCTACGTGTCCTACCCTATTCTAGGGACTTACAGGTAGGTTGTCTTTGCCAATTAGAATTATACCAATTACTATATACATTTATACCTTTAGAGGACAGAGCACTGGCCCTGGCCTGGATAGGCGAACCCAGGGCACTTTCAGAGTCAATAACCACTAGCATCAGTCAAGAAATTGGAGTGATCAGGGCAAAAAGGATGACTTTCCTACACCTATATTCACTTTCTTTTCAATTTTGTTGCTAAGGTAAGAGGGGCCGATATTGTTGAGCACCCTAAATGTGAGACAAATGTTTCAGATGTGCACAGGGAGCCTGAAAAGTTTGCATAAGTGGCTGGTGATGGAGAAAGTTCAGAACGAGGCATGCGGTGCGTTCTGTACATCCTGTTGCCTCTTGTTGAGGCTAGTGGCATTACCGACATAGAGTGTGTTACCGTAATCTAATCTGCTGGTGATGAGTGCTTAATTGATGGTTTTCCATGAATCAAGAAGCAGACACTAAAGGATTTTCCTAAGCATCTTGAGGACACTAAAGCAGCAGACAGAGACAGTGTTTACTTGGTTGCTGTGAGTTGATTATCAACAGGTTCCTGGCAGGTTCGGACGCCTGGTGGGAGGGTCAGATCCAGTGGTCACCAAGCAGCCGGTCAGAGGGAGGTGTTGCTGCCAAATAGGGTGATTCTGGTTTTCTCACAGTTGAGCTGGAGTCAAAAATTACTAATCCAGTCACCTACCGAGGACAAGCATCAAGTGAAGATGGTCTCGGTGTTGAAAGTGTCATCCAAAAGAGAAAGGATCAGCTGCTTGTCATCGTAGTAAGACATTTTCGTTAAGTCAACAGATTTGATGCTGGCTGCTAATGGTGCTATGTATATGTTAAAAAGTGAGGGCTCAGGGAGGATTCCTGTCATACCCCACACAAGACAATAATTGTGTCAGAGTGAAAGAGAAACCAAGTGGGGCCGTTGTGAGAGGAAGAGCTGGAATCACGGAGGCGCTAAGGGGAAGATGCCTGTGTCATGGTGGTGTTTGAGCAGGACGGCATGGGATACCATGTCTGGCTCCTTTGTCTGTGATGAGTCGTATGTCATCTGTGGCAGCTATGAGGGTGGTGTCAGGGCGAAAGTTAGCCCTGCCACCCAATTGAGAGAGGTCAAGAAGCTGATGAGACTCAAGGTAAGAGGCTAGTTGGTGATTAACAAGTTGTTCAAGAACTTTAGCTGATAGGGAAGAAGAGAAATAGGTCTGTAGTTGGCCAGGACCTTGGGATCAGGTTGCTTAGTAAGGTTGCCAAAACCATGGCATATTTCCAATCAGTGTGGTAGGAGGCAGTAGATAGCGAGAGATTAAAGAGGGTGGTAAGGGCCTCGCTGATGGGTTCAAGACCAAGAAAGAAAATGCAATGTGGCAGGGATCATTGGGGGAGCCAGATGTGACAGAGATCCTGGTCCTAGTGACTGGTTCAGTCGTGAAAGGTAGCAGATTGGGTAATGAGGCCGCAAAGGATGATATGGAGGCTGAGTCAAAGAGGTCAAAAGCATCGAGGGGTGATTGAGATTTGAAGTTATCACAGATAAGTTTACTTTAATCATGAAAGAAGTCAGAAAGGCCAGACCAGATAGATGGATAGTGAAGAGGATGAAGGGGAGGTTCAGGGGAGTTAGGCTGAGAAAAGAGAATGTGGAAGCATGACAGGTAGTGACTGACCAAGTGAGAGGGAGAGGAGTTTGCATCCAGAGGTGGGGGATGTTGGAGAAAATTGGGTGAAGCAAGTGGCCTGCCAGACGTTTAGGGGACATATGATAAGTTAGCAGTTTGATGCTACGAGACTGGGAAGCACTCTTGTGCAAAGAGTCCTTCTTTATCAGAAGCAGTGTTGGCATTGCTGATAGTGCATTGTGCTCCCAGGCATCAGCCAAGGTCTTAAATATGGAAGTAGATGACACTGTGTGCATGACCAAGAGTGATGCAGGAGCGTGAAGATCCCATTGTTGAGGTAGTGGTCGACAACATCATCGTTAATTTAAAAATAGATTCAGAATTAGCTATTGCTATTGTGCCATACTAGATGTATTAGCTTCTGTGGAATATGAAGACTTGGGTGGCATACGTGGAAACAAGATTATGGTACGTGGGTACTTTGACACAAACACTGAGTTCCTTTGCAGAAATGTTTTTGTCAAGATCTTTGTAGGTCCGAACTGGGGTGCACATCTCGGGATGGTGACACCAAGGTTCACTAGGCACAGTTTTAATATCTGGAAGAAGGGAACACATTTTGGTCCTAAGTGATTAATGAGAATGAAGTGAAGTACTTGAAGATGTTCCTGGTAGACACGTCACAGAATTTGAGGATGCAGCAGGAGAAAGGCTTGTGCTCTGCCTGTGAAACAGAAATTCAGGTGTAATCCTTTGAGTGTGAGAAAAGAGTTGTTTACGCTTTGGGATCCTTTGTGCGTAGAGAGTGCCATAGAACCCATGGATTCAACCATCCAGTTATTACCTATTGTAGTTGGGAGCAAGAGGACTGGCAAGTTGTGCATTTGCATAGACATGCACAGCTTAAATCAGGCAGTTTGAGTGTATGGGCATGCCCTACCTAATAATGATGAATCGATTGCCACACTGGGCAAGGCCTTTTTCAACTTGGATTTGAGATCAGCCTTTTATCAGGTGCTTGTGGAAAAAAAGTCACCTCACTTTCTGCTTTCGTTCAGGAGAATGACGTTTAGTCTGGCATCTATGGTATCCGTATTTCAGGGAGTAGAGTACAAACATTATAAAGGGATGAGTGGATTAACTGATTTTTAGAGCTATATCCTGTTCAGAAAAAATCTGTGCTTGAGGAGTTATTTGCAGTAGCTTGCAACTGCGAAGAGATAAATGTACTTTTGGAAAAAGTGAGGTAAGTACATAGGACATATGTTGTGTTATGTTAACAATACTCGATAAAACACACATAATTCTACAGCTTCTTGGCGCTATCAAAGTGTATCTTTTGCAATTAGCATGAGCAAGCTTGCCGAAAAAGCCAGGTCTTAGAGAATCTCTGAAGGGAGACTGGCCAGATTCTGCCCTAAATGAAACAGGAAGAAATTTCCATAGTGATGGTGCACACTCAGAAAAACCCTCCCGCTTTACATTTAACGTATATACTAAAAGGAGATGTGCTGAGACAGAGTGAAGTGCTCGCCTAGTGATGCCTTTTGAAATACAGATAGAATCTAGACCATGCAGTGCCTTAAAATCAATGCAGAGAATCTTCAACTAGGTTCTATACTTTACTGGAAGCCAATGTAGATGTTCTAAAAAAAGAGTAACATAGGTGTCATTAGTCGGGCTTCCACATCTACAATGGTCTGCTAACTGTATAGGGCTGTAGCTTGAAGGCCCAGATACAGCGAATTAGCATAGTCAAACCTTGAACCAATCAGTGCCACCACTGAGGTAAGGCGCAAGCTTTCTAATCGGTCTTAGAAGGAAAATACTTTTGGATACCACTGAATAAATGTAGGTTCTCATTGATAGACTACCATCAGTGGTCACTGCTAGGCTCTGCCGCATCGGTAGGGGTGGGCAGAACTCCCATCTCAAGCGGGCAGTATGAGTTTTCCCCGAGGTCGACTTTATTATTAATAATGACTCACTTTTCTCTACATTCATGTTCAGGCGGTCGAGGTCCAGCAGTTCCAGATGTGACACACTGGGCCGGATTCACAAAAGTAAACTTAGACCAAAAGTTTAAGTTTAGACCTAAAGTCTAACTTTACTACTACTAAAGTTAGACTTTTGGTCTAAGTTTACTTTTGTGAATCAGGCCGTACATTTTGGGTGCGATTTGAGAGGGGAGATGGACCTCCAGAAGCAGTAAGATCTGCACTTCATCTGCATACACGTTACGTTTGCCTACTTTGTCGGCAAGTCCCTTAACCGGGGATTGGGCATAGGTGTCTAAAAGATGTGGGGACAAAGATGAGCCCTATAGACCCCACAGTGAACATGCAGCCTATTAGCCATGAAAGATGATATTTGCACTGCTTGAGAAGGGCCTGACAAGACGGATTCCAACCACTGCTCGTTACAGTCGAATAAGATGTCATGATTGACTGTGTCCAAAGCAACCGATAGATCCAATAAAACATAACTATTTGTAAAGTGCACGTTCACCCAAGAGTATCTTGTGCTGAATAACAGATGTTTATTTTTTACCCAGCGGTACTCATTCTACTGACCTCAGAAGGATGAAAGGCTGAGTGGACCTGCCAGAATTTGAACCTGTGGCCATGAGGTTGAACACAGGTTGAACACAGGTCCCTACAGTGGACGCATTCGTCCACTGAGCCACCAGACCAGGGAAGGAGAGGGGCTCCATTCACACTCTTGTCTTAGATCGTCCATAGTTGCCAACAAAACTGATGTTTTGTCTCAGGCGAAAACCTGCTGGCGCAAGGTCCACACATGTAGGCATCTGGAGATGAGTCCAAATGACATCAGTCACAGAGGCTAGTAAAAAAGAATCACTGCAGAAGGAATCAAGGCCAGACTGCAACAGAGAAAGGCAGATAACAGATGCTGTCTGCTTAGATTTATGTAAATGTGATGCAGAGTGTGTCCCCAGGTTTGCCAAACTTAATGGACCCATAAACAGACTACTCAAAAATGTAACATTTAAATAAGGGGAAGAACAAGTCAACTTTTTCTTAAATGAAGGAAGCGATCATAAAAGCTACCATCTCACAAGCATTTATCCACGATGACCAGCGTGCCTGCTGGGCGATGACAGTCAGTGTGGCCCTGGTGATGTGTTGTCTCAGAAAGGGTAGCATGTGGAGTGTACCAGAGCCTTTGTATCATGTGCACTGAGGTGCAGGAAAAGCGAAACAGGGAGATAAAGCAAGAAATTCAAGATGTGGGTGCAGAGGCAAACAGGCCCTTCAGAAGTGCCCTGAAAGTGTGACACAAAACGGCAGAGCACTGATTGGGTACCCCCGAGGGCAGCCCTCTGGAGGGGTCAAGGAGGTCCAATGGACCGCTCAGACATCCCCTTGCAGTCACTCACTGCACCCACCAGCAGGGGGATCCTTGACCTCTTTTCAAAGTGCAGGCGGGTTTCTGTCTGCACTGTAAAACAGGGAGAGGCTCGGAAGCAGCCACTCTGTATTTCACTGAATGTGCGGCCCCCAGGCAGGCGCCAGATTGGGGCTGCCCTCGGGCCAACGCATTCTTCATAATAGGGAGCACTATCCCGGTCTGTGTCAGGCGAAGTTTTTGAAAGTTGCCAGGTACCTACAAAGAGCATGGATTCAGATCTTCGGAGGCAGTGACAGCCCCGTAATGTGGGTGATTTTTGAGCCCATTATTTCATGGACCCAAAGTGCCAGGTTTTGTAAGTTATACAGGCAAATTTGTAGAAGCGTTGTGCTTAGACCTGTGCTGGAAGCAGTGCCAAGATGCCCCCAGGGCGTCGAAGTGCCGTATAGAATTTCAAATCAACATCAAGGGGATACTATCTGATAACAGTGAAGGCTGGGGTGATGTGGCTGAAGCATTTCACACCTAAAATTAGAGTTGTCTTCAGTGGAGCCGGGACTGATTGTCTTATAGGAGTTCTTTTGCTAGGGGAGTATGTGGATGAAACATTTCACACCTATAATTAGAGTTGTCTTCAGTGGAGCCGGGACTGATTGTCTTATAGGAGTTCTTTTGCTAGGGGAGTATGTGGATGAAACATTTCACACCTATAATTAGAGTTGTCTTCAGTGGAGCCAGCACTGATTGTCTTATAGGAGTTCTTTTGCTAGGGGAGTATGTGGATGAAACATTTCACACCTATAATTAGAGTTGTCTTCAGTGGAGCCGGGACTGAATGTCTTATAGGAGTTCTTTTGCTAGGGGGAGTATGTGGATGAAACATTTCACACCTATAATTAGAGTTGTCTTCAGTGGAGCCGGGACTGATTGTCTTATAGGAGTTCTTTTGCTAGGGGGAGTATGTGGATGAAACATTTCACACCTATAATTAGAGTTGTCTTCAGTGGAGCCAGGACTGATTGTCTTATAGGAGTTCTTTTGCTAGGGGAGTATGTGGATGAAACATTTCACACCTATAATTAGAGTTGTCTTCAGTGGAGCCAGGACTGATTGTCTTATAGGAGTTCTTTTGCTAGGGGAGTATGTGGATGAAACATTTCACACCTATAATTAGAGTTGTCTTCAGTGGAGCCAGGACTGATTGTCTTATAGGAGTTCTTTTGCTAGGGGGAGTATGTGGATGAAACATTTCACACCTATAATTAGGAGTTGTCTTCAGTGGAGCCAGCACTGATTGTCTTATAGGAGTTCTTTTGCTAGGGGAGTATGTGGATGAAACATTTCACACCTATAATTAGAGTTGTCTTCAGTGGAGCCAGGACTGAATGTCTTATAGGAGTTCTTTTGCTAGGGGAGTATGTGGATGAAACATTTCACACCTATAATTAGAGTTGTCTTCAGTGGAGCCAGGACTGATTGTCTTATAGGAGTTCTTTTGCTAGGGGAGTATGTGGATGAAACATTTCACAGCTATAATTAGAGTTGTCTTCAGTGGAGCCAGCACTGAATGTCTTATAGGAGTTCTTTTGCTAGGGGAGTATGTGGATGAAACATTTCACACCTATAATTAGAGTTGTCTTCAGTGGAGCCAGGACTGAATGTCTTATAGGAGTTCTTTTGCTAGGGGAGTATGTGGATGAAACATTTCACACCTATAATTAGAGTTGTCTTCAGTGGAGCCAGGACTGAATGTCTTATAGGAGTTCTTTTGCTAGGGGAGTATGTGGATGAAACATTTCACACCTATAATTAGAGTTGTCTTCAGTGGAGCCAGGACTGATTGTCTTATAGGAGTTCTTTTGCTAGGGGAGTATGTGGATGAAACATTTCACACCTATAATTAGAGTTGTCTTCAGTGGAGCCAGGACTGATTGTCTTATAGGAGTTCTTTTGCTAGGGGGAGTATGTGGATGAAACATTTCACACCTATAATTAGAGTTGTCTTCAGTGGAGCCAGGACTGATTGTCTTATAGGAGTTCTTTTGCTAGGGGGAGTATGTGGATGAAACATTTCACACCTATAATTAGAGTTGTCTTCAGTGAAGCCAGCACTGATTGTCTTATAGGAGTTCTTTTGCTAGGGGGAGTATGTGGATGAAACATTTCACACCTATAATTAGAGTTGTCTTCAGTGGAGCCAGGACTGAATGTCTTATAGGAGTTCTTTTGCTAGGGGAGTATGTGGATGAAACATTTCACACCTATAATTAGAGTTGTCTTCAGTGGAGCCAGCACTGATTGTCTTATAGGAGTTCTTTTGCTAGGGGGAGTATGTGGATGAAACATTTCACACCTATAATTAGAGTTGTCTTCAGTGGAGCCAGGACTGAATGTCTTATAGGAGTTCTTTTGCTAGGGGAGTATGTGGATGAAACATTTCACACCTATAATTAGAGTTGTCTTCAGTGGAGCCAGGACTGAATGTCTTATAGGAGTTCTTTTGCTAGGGGGAGTATGTGGATGAAACATTTCACACCTATAATTAGAGTTGTCTTCAGTGGAGCCAGGACTGATTGTCTTATAGGAGTTCTTTTGCTAGGGGGAGTATGTGGATGAAACATTTCACACCTATAATTAGAGTTGTCTTCAGTGGAGCCAGCACTGATTGTCTTATAGGAGTTCTTTTGCTAGGGGAGTATGTGGATGAAACATTTCACACCTATAATTAGAGTTGTCTTCAGTGGAGCCAGCACTGATTGTCTTATAGGAGTTCTTTTGCTAGGGGAGTATGTGGATGAAACATTTCACACCTATAATTAGAGTTGTCTTCAGTGGAGCCAGGACTGATTGTCTTATAGGAGTTCTTTTGCTAGGGGAGTATGTGGATGAAACATTTCACACCTATAATTAGAGTTGTCTTCAGTGGAGCCAGGACTGATTGTCTTATAGGAGTTCTTTTGCTAGGGGAGTATGTGGATGAAACATTTCACACCTATAATTAGAGTTGTCTTCAGTGGAGCCAGGACTGAATGTCTTATAGGAGTTCTTTTGCTAGGGGAGTATGTGGATGAAACATTTCACACCTATAATTAGAGTTGTCTTCAGTGGAGCCAGGACTGAATATCTTATAGGAGTTCTTTTGCTAGGGGGAGTATGTGGATGAAACATTTCACACCTATAATTAGAGTTGTCTTCAGTGGAGCCAGGACTGAATGTCTTATAGGAGTTCTTTTGCTAGGGGGAGTATGTGGATGAAACATTTCACACCTATAATTAGAGTTGTCTTCAGTGGAGCCAGGACTGATTGTCTTATAGGAGTTCTTTTGCTAGGGGGAGTATGTGGATGAAACATTTCACACCTATAATTAGAGTTGTCTTCAGTGGAGCCAGCACTGATTGTCTTATAGGAGTTCTTTTGCTAGGGAGTATGTGGATGAAACATTTCACACCTATAATTAGAGTTGTCTTCAGTGGAGCCAGCACTGATTGTCTTATAGGAGTTCTTTTGCTAGGGGAGTATGTGGATGAAACATTTCACACCTATAATTAGAGTTGTCTTCAGTGGAGCCAGGACTGATTGTCTTATAGGAGTTCTTTTGCTAGGGGAGTATGTGGATGAAACATTTCACACCTATAATTAGAGTTGTCTTCAGTGGAGCCAGGACTGATTGTCTTATAGGAGTTCTTTTGCTAGGGGAGTATGTGGATGAAACATTTCACACCTATAATTAGAGTTGTCTTCAGTGGAGCCAGCACTGATTGTCTTATAGGAGTTCTTTTGCTAGGGGAGTATGTGGATGAAACATTTCACACCTATAATTAGAGTTGTCTTCAGTGGAGCCAGGACTGATTGTCTTATAGGAGTTCTTTTGCTAGGGGAGTATGTGGATGAAACATTTCACACCTATAATTAGAGTTGTCTTCAGTGGAGCCAGCACTGATTGTCTTATAGGAGTTCTTTTGCTAGGGGGAGTATGTGGATGAAACATTTCACACCTATAATTAGAGTTGTCTTCAGTGGAGCCAGGACTGAATGTCTTATAGGAGTTCTTTTGCTAGGGGAGTATGTGGATGAAACATTTCACACCTATAATTAGAGTTGTCTTCAGTGGAGCCAGCACTGATTGTCTTATAGGAGTTCTTTTGCTAGGGGGAGTATGTGGATGAAACATTTCACACCTATAATTAGAGTTGTCTTCAGTGGAGCCAGGACTGAATGTCTTATAGGAGTTCTTTTGCTAGGGGGAGTATGTGGATGAAACATTTCACACCTATAATTAGAGTTGTCTTCAGTGGAGCCAGGACTGAATGTCTTATAGGAGTTCTTTTGCTAGGGGGAGTATGTGGATGAAACATTTCACACCTATAATTAGAGTTGTCTTCAGTGGAGCCAGGACTGATTGTCTTATAGGAGTTCTTTTGCTAGGGGGAGTATGTGGATGAAACATTTCACACCTATAATTAGAGTTGTCTTCAGTGGAGCCAGGACTGAATGTCTTATAGGAGTTCTTTTGCTAGGGGGAGTATGTGGATGAAACATTTCACACCTATAATTAGAGTTGTCTTCAGTGGAGCCAGGACTGATTGTCTTATAGGAGTTCTTTTGCTAGGGGAGTATGTGGATGAAACATTTCACACCTATAATTAGAGTTGTCTTCAGTGGAGCCAGCACTGATTGTCTTATAGGAGTTCTTTTGCTAGGGGGAGTATGTGGATGAAACATTTCACACCTATAATTAGAGTTGTCTTCAGTGGAGCCAGCACTGATTGTCTTATAGGAGTTCTTTTGCTAGGGGAGTATGTGGATGAAACATTTCACACCTATAATTAGAGTTGTCTTCAGTGGAGCCAGGACTGATTGTCTTATAGGAGTTCTTTTGCTAGGGGGAGTATGTGGATGAAACATTTCACACCTATAATTAGAGTTGTCTTCAGTGGAGCCAGGACTGATTGTCTTATAGGAGTTCTTTTGCTAGGGGAGTATGTGGATGAAACATTTCACACCTATAATTAGAGTTGTCTTCAGTGGAGCCAGCACTGATTGTCTTATAGGAGTTCTTTTGCTAGGGGAGTATGTGGATGAAACATTTCACACCTATAATTAGAGTTGTCTTCAGTGGAGCCAGGACTGAATGTCTTATAGGAGTTCTTTTGCTAGGGGGAGTATGTGGATGAAACATTTCACACCTATAATTAGAGTTGTCTTCAGTGGAGCCAGGACTGAATGTCTTATAGGAGTTCTTTTGCTAGGGGAGTATGTGGATGAAACATTTCACACCTATAATTAGAGTTGTCTTCAGTGGAGCCAGGACTGAATGTCTTATAGGAGTTCTTTTGCTAGGGGAGTATGTGGATGAAGCATTTCACACCTATAATTAGAGTTGTCTTCAGTGGAGCCAGGACTGATTGTCTTATAGGAGTTCTTTTGCTAGGGGGAGTATGTGGATGAAACATTTCACACCTATAATTAGAGTTGTCTTCAGTGGAGCCAGGACTGATTGTCTTATAGGAGTTCTTTTGCTAGGGGAGTATGTGGATGAAACATTTCACACCTATAATTAGAGTTGTCTTCAGTGGAGCCAGCACTGATTGTCTTATAGGAGTTCTTTTGCTAGGGGAGTATGTGGATGAAACATTTCACACCTATAATTAGAGTTGTCTTCAGTGGAGCCAGCACTGATTGTCTTATAGGAGTTCTTTTGCTAGGGGGAGTATGTGGATGAAACATTTCACACCTATAATTAGAGTTGTCTTCAGTGGAGCCAGGACTGATTGTCTTATAGGAGTTCTTTTGCTAGGGGGAGTATGTGGATGAAACATTTCACACCTATAATTAGAGTTGTCTTCAGTGGAGCCAGGACTGATTGTCTTATAGGAGTTCTTTTGCTAGGGGAGTATGTGGATGAAACATTTCACACCTATAATTAGAGTTGTCTTCAGTGGAGCCAGCACTGATTGTCTTATAGGAGTTCTTTTGCTAGGGGGAGTATGTGGATGAAACATTTCACACCTATAATTAGAGTTGTCTTCAGTGGAGCCAGGACTGATTGTCTTATAGGAGTTCTTTTGCTAGGGGGAGTATGTGGATGAAACATTTCACACCTATAATTAGAGTTGTCTTCAGTGGAGCCAGCACTGATTGTCTTATAGGAGTTCTTTTGCTAGGGGGAGTATGTGGATGAAACATTTCATTTCTGCTCTGTATCATCTGCATACAGGCGTTTGTGCTTTCGAGCATTGTGGTCAGGAAACTCCAAGTATAAATGAACACTGTAAGGGATAGAATGGAGCATTTGAACTCCCTGGGCTGGGTGTGAGGGGTTTGAGAGAATCTTGTTGAGTTGAGGTAAGAAAGAATCCAGCCATTAATCCCCATTTTAGCGTTGAGAGCCTTGAGATGCAGCTGAAAAGCCAAGTAGGATAAGTCTTCAGAGGTCTACACTGTGGAGTAGTGGTAGTGTGCCATCCACTGTTAGAAGAACAGCTGTGCCTGCCACATCCTGATCTATATCCAGATAGTACTTCATCAAGGAGGGCACAGTCATCGACGTTAGGCTTTCGGCTCCTGTATGCAGTTCTTAATTTGTAAAAATATAAGTGCCAGGGCCCTTGTCAAGAGACCACTGCAGCTTGCACCACCCATTGCCCCTGCTAACGCTGCCAATGACAAAACCAAGCCAACTACTAACCATCACACCATACAAGTGTGACAATCCAGACTATTCCAGGCCTCCAAAGCGAATAGAATGGCTTAATTGGCAGGTATAAATCATTGTTAATGTATATTGAATTAATAAATGACCGTTGTTGTGTGTCACCTGTAATTTAGATAAACAGTGCCACCATGCGGCAGACTGTCATAAGTACCAGTGTTGGCAATTAAGTGCCGGCGTCAAGCAATGGAAATCACCGGCGCAAATCAAGCACTGCCTGTATGTACATCAAGATGCTTAGTGTCTCTGTGCCGCTGATCCATTATTTCATTTTTTTTTCAAATTGACATTCGTCACTGGTGTCAGTGAGAAGAAGGAGCATGGGATAAAGCTTCCGCCTGACCAGTCGACGAGTCTTGGTGGTTCGTCATCAGGACACTTTTCTTTGGATTAAGATGTCTAGGAAGGAACCTTTTATACTTGTGGGGTAGTCACCACTGTCTCGCCTGTGGAGTGTGAAGTCACCTAGGATGTTATCATAGAATTGCCTTTGCTGTGTCGATGATCAGTTTTGTCACTTGTTCAATTAATCCATGATTATCCCGGTCACGGCCGACATGGCTCGCGGGTGGCGGGGTGGGCTGGTTGCACGGGGGGGTGTGTAAGGGTCATGCATATTTTTATTTTTTTTACATTAAAAATAAAATAAACTTACAGTTGCGCCGGGTCACGCGGCTTCGCTGCTGCTCTTCTCCGGACAGAAGCACAGCCAGGCCCCACTAACCACAAGAGAGAAAGCCACTTTGTGCGATCTAGTATTGAAGAACAAGGGGGTAAGAAAACATTTATTGTGAGTTACGTAGAGTTTACAAGAGAGAATAAAGTGCAAGGTACTCTGTTTTGATCTGCTATTGCAGGGACATATTGAAAGAAACAAGAACTATGCTCCTGTGTTGGAAACGCCACCAGAAAATGGACGAGATTAAAACGTAACCTCATGAGTAGAAACCTAGACCCATTCATTTGAGATAAAATGGAGGTACACCTTCGGTGCAGAGCTCACACCGAGATAATCCTGGGTCCCTCTGCAATTCATCCTTGTAAACCGTAAAGCACTTTTTAAAATACAGATATATAACGAGATCAGGTCTAAGGGGCTTAATTACAAGCCCAGTGTTCCGGCGGGTCACTGGGCTTACCCATATCTATGAGGCCACGAAAAGCCACCCTGCGTGGCTTTCATGGCCTCGCAAATATGGTATGTTGCAAGGTGGAATATCCTGATAGTGTGGCAAAGAGCAGTCAGGCATTACTGGAGGAACATGTGTTAAGCATTTTACAGTAACATTGTGTTGCATAAGTAATTGAGACAACTTAAAAGAAATATGCATACATTTATAAAATTAGAATGTATTTTTATATAAATATAGACAGCAAAATGAACTTTGTATCATACAAACTACAGGAGTTGTGGAATTTTAAAGCGTTGAAAAATAAATGCACTTTAAGTTAAACTGTACAGACCTCCTAGCCCACCCCTCAAGGTGAGGCTAGCCTATTGGGGGTGTAGGACTCCTGAATAACCAATTTTCTAACCTGTCGGACTGGACTGGGCAAGAAGGGCTTTGTCCTCACATGGGAGACAAGTACTCTTGTGTATCAAGGGTGGTGAAGCCTTTGAGGCTCACCTCAGTGATTGCTGTAAACGCTAGCCTTCCTGGGAGGGAGGAGGTGTGACCGCCTTCCTGCCCAGGCCTTTGTCTTAGTCCTGGGGAAGTGCTCGCACATCCCACCAGGAGGGCAGACTCTTGTCTTGGCGGCAAACGGCTCAGGGAAGCCCTTCCAGGCACTGGAGCTTTGTATCCTGGGGGGTACCAACTCAGGGTGGCACCTACATGCATGCAAGCTCACCCTCGACACAATGATCATGTTGTGGATGAAAAAGCATGGTGTTTGACACCAAACACAACACAGTTCGGTTGTTCCATAATGGAGCTGGCTATCTCGAGTTTGCCCGGTAGCCAGCCCATGTTACTTTATGGACCGCGGGTCACTTACAGTAAACCGTGCTTTAGATGATTACTGTAGGGAGATATATGTATAAACATATATATCCACACCTTTAATATAATGCACTTTACCTCCTGGGCTTAGAAGGACTACCTTAAGAGTGATTTATTTCGATTAAGGCAGTGGTGTGGCTCTGCAGCACATGGTGTGTACAGAGTCGCTCTCGAGCAGACCGACTGCTCGTGCAGGGCTCCAATGGCAGACCTGCACACATACTTTTACTTGGGTCACACATGGTGGCACAATACAGTGCTGCAGCCCTGCTGACCCCTTTACCATCCTTGCCCTGGGTACTCCTGGTACCATCTACTAGGGACTTATGAGGGGACAAAGTATCATGCCAATTGGGTGTACCAAGTAACCTCACTTTTAGGGGAAGAGCACGGGCACTGGGTGTTCCCACTCAACGCCCATAGTTTTTGACACATTCCCAGATTTACAACAAAGCGTAAATTTGGGAATTCGTCAAAAGCCTGCACCTCCCCAGGGGTGGTGTAAGGGCTGTTTTATGAAGATGTCCCATCGTCAACAAAAGCAGATTTCATTGCAGACACCCTTGCGTTGGCGCTAGGCAGCCATTTGTGTGCCAGCGCACTGTAAGAGGACAGGAATGTGCTGTATCTCATATATACGGTGCATTCCTGCCCTTCTCTTTTGATGCAGGGCAGCGCAGCAAAATGACGTGCAGCGTTGCCCTGTCTCAAATTGTAGTAATTGAGGCCCTAAGTGTGGAGAACTCTCTGGGATCGCAAACTCAGTGGAGGTTTCCCTAATATATGTCAACCATGAGATTCTCCTGACGTTATGGAATGCGTGGTTATCCTTTACAATTGCTCTAGTAAAGTGGACTTAATGTTTCCTGCAGGCTCTTAACCACAGTAATAAAGGTTGCAGTTTAATGTAACCTTCTACAAAACCCACCTCAGCATGGCAACAAATAGTAGGTGCGGATAGAGGTAGGGCCAAGAGCCTGTGTATAAAACTATTGTTTTTTTTTGTTTTTTTACAGAGTTTTATATAGCGGGAACTTGACCTGAAGGTATCGGGTATCAGAGCGCTTTACACGAGCACCAGTTGCGTTACATGATTACACATTCATTTTTTTTGTTAGGCATGGGGAAATTAAGTGATTTGCCCAGAATCACAGGATGTTGCGCGTCCTTGCCGAGACTCGAACCCGGTTCCCCAGATTTGAGGTCGCTCAGCCTAGCCGTTAGGCCAACTCCTCTCCCCCATTGTCAATCTTACGGCCTGGTTTAGATCTTGGCGGACGGGTTACTCCGTCACAACGGTGATGAATATCCCATCCGCCAAAATATAATTTGCATAGGATATAATGGGATTTATATTTCGGTGGATGGGCTATCCGTCATCGTTGTGATGGAGTAACCCATCCGCCAAGATCTAAAGCAGGCACAGATTCTGTTCCCTCTCAGGACTAGTAGGGTTAAAGCTGGGTGACTGCAATCATTCACCAAAGTCCTCGCACTCTTCACTACAAATCTTGAAATGAGGTATAAATGATTTTGGAGAAAGAGATGGGTTTTTATGAATAAGTAATTGCTGAGCTGAAGTAAAGAAACTTGGTACCCACCAACAGGGTCGGACTGAGAACGCAACGTAGCTGTGGCAATTTTATCTGACTGGCCACGGGGGATGGGGATCGAGGCAGGGGATGGGTCGAGGGTGCAAGTGTGAAGCACTCCTGCTTAACTAAACCGGCCCCCAGCACTGCTGCTTTTGTTGCTTGGGACTGACATCGCAGCCCTGCTGCAAAACCGGCCGCAATGCTCCAAAACCGGCCCCCACCCTTCCAGCCTCCCAGGAAAACGCCCGATGCCCGCTACGGCCAGTCCGGCCCTGCCCACCAATAACAGGAGGAAGCAGAATCCAATGTAATTTGTGAAGACCTTCATTATAGTAATGCTTTAGCTCACTGAGCCACCGGACCGGTGGGTCAGAGGTCAGGTCAGAAGCTTGATTAAAGAGCCTCGTTTTCTACAACCCTATCCGGGGTTTCTTTGGTGTCAGCCCTGTGTCACGTGGCTTTAGGATTCGGACCACTGGAATAATCAGAGCTGGGAGTGTCTGGAGACACGCCATGAGTAATAGTGATACATAAATAAAATGACCTCACAATACAAAAGTGTCAGTGACTGCTGGAGAGTTCACACTGAATAATAAACTATCTTCGATAAAAATCCTCGTGATGAGGCCCCCCCTCCCCCCACAAGCACCAATGCACCTCCTTCTCGGGAATACCTAAACGCATTTCTCTGGAGCTCATGGATCAATGTTTTTTTTTTTTTAAAGGTGAATCTCTCCAAACAATGTTCTATTTTCAGCCCTGTGTGGTTCTGATTGAGCCGCTTCCTCGGGGTGAAGAAGCCTCGTCGAGGTGTGTAATTGTGTGTCTCTCACTTCAAAATAGTGGCCCAGAAAGGCCAGAGGGTCGCCGCTGCGCCGTGCCCCCCTTACCCCCTCCCTCACCTTCAATGTGTAGAAGAAGAAAATGTCGGCCAGGGCCTGTGTTCACAACGAGGAATGTCTTAGGGGTGGGCTGATGTCACTTCCTGTGATGCCAAACGGGGTGATGTCACTTCCTGTGATGTCATGGGCGGTGACGTCATGCCCATTCTGCCTTATTTGGTGAGGCCCCCACTTCTTTTTTAGGACTTGAGCCCCGTGCTGATCCACAGGACAGTCTCCCCTCCACGGGAATGGCTGGTGCCCCCTCTCCCAAGGTACTGCTGTTCTTCAGCCAAAATGGGAACCCCCTTCCGCTACTAAACTCAGTTTATAAATGGTTAAACATTGCTTTCAAATATAACAAAACCTCTTACGCATCTAAGTAGTTAACTACCAAATTTAAAACGAACTCACCCAGAGATCCTCAACACCATCACTTAAAATACTTCGAAAACTTCAAAAAAAATAACAGCATTCAAACAATACCCAATTATTTTCCTTTTTGTTATGATTTTCGATTTTCCATGGTTATTTGTGGAAATGATGAGGACATCGAAAGGGATCCTAGCCACCGCAAATTCCTGTTTTACTCTTTCCCCTGCAGAATCATTCCCTGTGATCCTCTGCACCAGAGAGCTCCGTTTCAAGGATAAAAGTATATTTGGCTCTTTGGATGGTCCTTCTGCCATTTGTAGTCACCTGGCGCCCTCTTATGGCCGTATGTTGTGTTGCGATAAGGCAGCTGTCTACAACGTCTGAGCGACGCACCACACTTAACAAATGTTAAATACCTCAGACCTGTTTAACTAACTAAACTCTGCTTGGAAATGTGTCAATCAATCAATCAGGTGACTTGTAAAGCGCTTACTCACCCGTAAGGGTTTCAAGGCACTGGGGGAGGGGGAGATAACCTCCTCGATTCTGCTGAACAACCCAAGACCCCATTTTTATCCACTCTCTTTTCTGTTCTAATTCTAAGGAGGTGAAGTCACCCCTCATTTTCAGGGCTCTTTCTCAGGATTTCTCAGGTCACCGTTAAGCCTCGCTCAATACCACCTGAGAAGAGGAGATACTTGCAGTGCCGGGGAGACGAGCTCCCGCCGCAACGTACTGACCATCACAATCCTGACTCTCTTTTTGAAGCACTCATTCTCTTTTTTGGGGATCATGTCGCAGGTACCATATGATACCCCTGTAATTGCCATAATTTTATGCGCTGGTACCACTGTAGGCAGGGGGTAGCCTGACTTTTAGTGAGGGTTGTGCTTGCTGTGTCTGTACGATCATTCTAGCCGCGTGACGGACATTGAACCTTGCACCCATACTTCATGGTCAGTATCTTCAGCCACTTCATCCTACCATTCATCCACCACCTTCACTCCTGCAGCGGTCACCTCATGTCCACTTACAACTAAACAGTTCAGGAGTCTCTACTCCTTTAGAACTCCCAAACGACCATCGTCCAGTGACATCTGCTGGTCCCCGCGCCAAAGGACATTAGCTGAATTTGGCTTAAGTCGCCCTTCTGGTGTGAACATCACAATAACTTTCAAGAGAGACCTGGACCTGTGGAGCCTCATACACCGCTCGTCCACCAGGACCAGACAATATGCATTTACCCACTTTTTAGGATTTGATCTTTGTGTTATCAAAGTTCTGAACAGGTCTACAAAATAAAGACTGAGAAAAAGCAGGTCACGCACACTACCTCGCCTGACCCTACTCCTGGTCCTGTTCCTCTCTGAAAGATGGCTCCTGCCTCCCAACCTCGCTCTCACCCACGTGCTGGTCGAGAGGTTCTCGGTTAAAGATGAGCCTCCATGAAACATTCCCAGCCCCTTTAATTTCCTTCACTGGGCTGGCTACTTCTGTCTTGCTTACCAAAGGCTGTGAAGAATTCAACTAAAAAAACACATTAAAGGCCGATTTGTTCTCTTCCGCCTTTTTTAGCGATTTAATCTACCACAAAGGAACAGGGGTGAATGCATGAATGGTTTTCTTGAGCCACAACTGGGTTCACCATTAACCTTAGGTTCTGGAGCTGCCCGGCGTACCCCGCATCAATGGCCGCCCATGCTAGGAGGACACACCCTGGTCCCAACGTGTTCCTTTGTGAATTCAAGCTACCTTCCAAGACTTTGGCCTTCCTTTTATACTCACTATGGTGGTCACCCTGGGAAATGGCCTGCAGTGCGCCCCTTGCCCCCGCTGAGAATTGATTTAACACCATATTCATGACCACATGAGCCCCATAGCCCTGGATGCTTCAAGTTCACTTCTTGCCTTGTCTTCTAAGGACACATTGTCCTCGAGCTTACATTTCTCTCCTACAAGCTCGTTTTGGGGCAGAGTCTAGAAGAGCTGCACGTTGCTAACTATAGAATGCATGAGAATCCATCGTATTTAATTCTGCTACCAATTTGTCATATGGACAAGGCACACTTTTTCTTAAAATATATATTTTTGCATATCCTCATTTACAAATAAAGCCAGTATCTTTCTGTTCCAATGTTCTCTGCCTTCTTGCACAAAGGCGTCCCTCACAAACTTTCCATCTCTATCTAAGCATGCTGGATTCCTTAACCTATTTTTCACTTCCTCTTCTCCCTACACTTTTTGAGCTCAACATCTACGAACTGTGATGTATTTTTCATCCCACAAGCCCACATTATCCAGTTTGAACCATTTAATATCTATGTTACCCCTCTGATTAATCTCATCCGCAGTTATGGCTTTGCAGTCTTCTCCTATGCCCATGACACACAAATTGTGGTGTCTATATCATCTGATGTCAAAGAGGAGGCAAAGAATGTCTTTAGCTGCATGTCTCACATTGCAAACTGGATGCAAAGAAACAGCTTGAAGCTAAACTCATAAAGAACCGAGGCCTTGCTTTTTGGGAAGGATTCCACCTTCTGCGACTCGTCATGGTGGCCCTCTTATCCAAGCCCTCACCCCTCGCCGGCTCATAAAGCGAGATACTTGGGTGCCATCTTCCACACCAAACTGTGCTTCTCTGAGGAAATAAACCAAACCACCTCCTCTGGCTTTTTTCTGCTCAGGATCTTTAAGAAGATCTTGCGGTTCATTCCCCAGGACTTACCAAACACAGTGATGGTGGCACTCATCATCTCGAAGATTGACTACTGTATGCGCTGTACCTGGGCACTCATAAGCATCTGATGAAAAAACTTCAGTCCTTACAGAATTCAGCAGCTAGAATGCTTCTGAAAATTCCCAAGTTCACGCCCATCTCTCAATCATTGCATGGTCTGCACTGGCTGCCTGTCTGGAAGAGGATCATTTTCAAGGCACTGTGCCTGGTCCATAAAGCTCTTCATCAGACCGGTAAAGTACACTTTCAGAAACTGTTCTCTTGGTACACTCCGAGCAGGCACCTAAGATCCAGCTCAGCCAGGATGGCAACTGTCCCCAGAATAAATAAAGCAATATAGGGTGGAAGGTCTTTTCCTTCTGTGCTGGTAAACTCTGGAATTCTTTGCCCCTAACTCTATGCTCCCTACCCAACCTGCTGCAGTTTAGGAAACAGCTGAAGACTGGCTCTTCACTGAATCATCTAGTCAAGCTTAGTGCCAAGCTCCTATTTTGCTGTTTTTCGGACACCCACCCACCAGCGCTAAGACACCCTTGGGTAATCGCGTGCTGTATAAACCAAACTTACCTTACTTGTTACCACTTTAGACTCAAAAACCTTTCTAGGCTTCTCAAGATGCCACCCCGACAAGTCTACCGTAAGCCTTAAAACATCTGTGCCCCACACGTCTCTTTTCATACAAAGTATTTCAGTTCCAAGATTCAACTTAAAGCAGTATCTCTACTCTCCACTAGTGGAAAACACTTGCATCCAAAGACTTGAACAATGTTCTTTGAAGATGAAAGTCTCATCGACCATGGGGACCTTTGCACCATTGTAAATCATTCTATCTGCTGGATAATTTAATTACAAGGCATAAGCAACATTAAAAGTTCTTTGGACTGTTTTGCCTTCCCTAGCTGTCCCAGATCCATGTGAGTATTTCATCCGGAGAACACCTGATCCCCTCCACCATCAATTCTCCACACTCGACAATCACACAGTTGGCGACGGCAGCTGAAAGGTTCCAGAACAGTCTTCATCTTGCTGCCCTGACGGCAGGTCTACTTAAAACCCATTACCCTTTTAACTGAAATTCTGATATTTCTCACCACTCCTGAGGTCATAAGATTTAGAATCCCCTTAGAAAATGTGACATTATCATCAGAGTTGAGGTTTCTAGCTGACTCGGTTACGTGACAGTCAGTGGTGGCTTCAATTTCAGCATCTACAGCTTCACTATCGTCCCTTTAAAATGCATGAATCTCCTCGACCTTCTCATGTTCTACTGGAAGCTAGGAGCATCTTAAAGTTGCATCTGATGTTGCTCCTCCTTCTTGGAACTGGTGCCCTGGGTTCCCAATCTCAATCTTGTTCTCCTCGTCTCATGGGTCCCTGATGTCCTTGAGTATTGACGGATCACTGGATGAGGCAAGAAATAGAAGACATGATGGTGAATGTGATCAGCGACCAGCTGGTGCATCTTTTATCCATGATGGGATAATTTACACCTTGGCCATTATTTCAATGTGGGAGATAGCGATGACGCTACAGTCAGATCATAGGTTCTGCGTCTCTTATGTCCTGCCCCTTAACTTCATTTCATCCTCTGTTCAGCTCCTCTTTTCCTCACTTTCTTTAAATAGAGCTCTAAACTCCCAGGCCCTGTTTCCTTCCTTTTCAACGTTCCATCATTTCTAGGTCTGGCTTGACAACACATCCATCTGCTAGACTTATTGTTGCCAATTATTTAAAATATACATAGATTAGTCTTTTAAGTAATAGTCTCTCACCTCATGCTATTCGCTGTTTGCTTTATCATTCTGACTTCCAGGAAGTGCTTTCATGGGAATGTATGAGTGTCTACTTCACAGGATCATGCAGGAACTGAAATATGCTCAGTTGCAGAAACAGATCCATGTATGCGCCAACACACAATAACATACAGAGACAGGATAGGCCGTACATAAGACATGGTATGATACAGAAACATGTGCATGCATGAGCCAAGACACAGAAACATATAGTAACAGATGAATTCATGAGCCAAGACACTGCAAAATACAGAAACAGGACCAACCATGAGCCAAGACATGGTAAGACACAGAAACAGGACCATGCATGAGCCAAAACACGGTAAGATACAGAAACAGGACCATGCATGAGCCAGGACATGGAAAGTTACAGAAAGAAGACCAAGACCAAGAAACTATACATGGTAACATACAAAAACAGGCCCATGCATGAGCCAAGACACAGTAACATAAAGTAACAGGAGCAAGACAAGGCAAGATGTAGAAACAGGACCAAGCATAAACCATGACACAGTAAAATGCAGAAACTGGACCATGCATGAGCCAGGACACGTTGAATAGTGAACTTTGGTGCCTTTAAGTTTGCTTCAGGTCAGCACAAACAAGACTTGTCTTTGTGCTATCTTGGCACACCTGGTGTTGACATATCTGCTCTTTGCCCGTCTGAGGCTTATCTGTGATCCACTTGTAATGTTTGCACTTGTTTGTTTGATTGTCTTTCAATGTTTGGGAGTGAACAAGCAATGTCCTTGCTCTCTACTCAGGGATTGTTTCATCTATAAATGTTTTGCACATCCCCAGCCCATTCAACGTTTATAAATATCCTTGCAGATCTTTGTACATTGTTCACTTTTCCAACAGCCAGTGGCGTCACTAGGAGGGTGCGGGGGGTGCGGACCGCACCGGGTGACACCATCACATGGGGTGACACCGTGAGCCTCTGCTTTAAATCGCTACATAAATCAGGAGGAACCCGTTTGGGTTCCTCCGTGACGGTCCGCACCCCCCGCACCCCCGGACTCGGGAGTTACCGCACTGGGTGACACCAACCCTAGTGACGTCACTGCCAACAGCCAACCTAGCGCTGTGAGATTGTGCACCCGCGCGATTATAATATATAACAGATACTTTGCCAGACCTCCGACTACTGGCCTCTCTGTTTGCAATGTGGAGAAGAAAAGAGTTTCCTTTTCCACAATTGGGGACCACGAAGGGACCTTTCCGAGGGACAACCAACAGTTTTAAAACTGTGGTCATGGATGTGCGAACTGGGACCAACTGATCGTGGGGTGCTCTGCAATTAAGGAGACAACGTTTCTTAATCAGCTGCCATCTGAAGTCCCAAACAGGACTCCTGACAGCAGGATTTCCCCGACAGAGGTCCCCGGACTGATCTTTTGAGAGTGGACATTTTGTCTAAAGACCAGTGGCCGGATGTCATTAACAGATTATTGGTGGGATTGTTCTGTTGTATTATTTGATATTTTTGCTATTGGAATTGATCGGTCATATGTGTACTGGGTATTAGTATTGATTGGTATTGTTGACAAATATGGGTACTAGTTGTACTAAGATGAAGAAATCAATTTCAAAGGGTTGTTGTTGTATAAGCTCAGGGAATAGCTTAGACGAAGAATTCCCCACTCCATTTGAAGAGCTTGGATATTAATGGTCAAGAAAGGAGTTTCTGTGAATCTATACAACAAGTTATGGACTAAGTATATTAAAGAAAATGAGGAATTGCATTTCCTCTTAATGGAAATTTGATGTTGCAAAATTGCAGTAATTACTCGAGTGTTTGATGCAAAGAAAAGTATGTCCTGCAATGTTGGAAGTTTTTAAAATATGAGTGAATTATCCACGGACCTTAGCAATGAAGGGAAAAATAGATAGAGACAACAGAAAATGCTAGAACAAGCTAAAGCACCTTAAAACGATGCTAGAGGAATACAGGAAAACAGAACAAATAGATAGGGAATTTAATTCAGACAGAGAAGTATTTTGTATCACAAACAGAGAAAAATGGCCAAAATGAAGAACACCCTTTTATAACAAGACCTTTGGATAAACCACCCCGTATAATATAGGCCAACAACCTGCACCCTCAGTACCCCAACAACAGATTCCTCCACCGGTGTGGGTCACCCAAAACACACCTCCAGCACCTCCTCCACCTATTTCCATAGTGTAAAGTACACCTAATACTGGGATACCGGCGGGTCCACAGATAGGGTCCAATAATATTAATACCCTCGTAGTACATGCGGTTGGAGGGTCTACTCCCTCCCAGTCTTGTGATTTTACTCAATGGTCTCCCCTTTTACAATGGTCTTCAAGCAGACATAAGACGCCCATGAGTCGTTCCTCGTTGGAAGCAGGCACACCAATGAGTACTCGTATGCAACTAGATAAACAAGGAAAGAGAATAAATAGTGCAATAACTTACGAATGGATGGAAAAAGGGGTAGTAACGAAGGAATATGCATTTAATACATTCCACCCAATGCCTCCAAGAACTAAAAATTATGGGGCATATTATCTAAAAAGTGCGCTAAACATCGCAAAGCGTGTTTAGCGAGCACTTTTTTATCGCCGGCTATCATCGGAATAATTTGCCATGCTAACGCTGTATTAGCGACATTTAGCGCTATGGCGATAATTATTCCAGCCATAGCGGTGTTTTCCATGAAACATCGCTGGTTTTCCAGCGATGTTTCATGGAAAACGTCGATAACCTTGCTGATACGACCCTGTGGTCGTATCAGCATAATCCACCCCCCATGTTAGATATGGCTAACACCTGCTAATTGCAGGTGTTAAATAAATGGCGATGACCCCGGTTAGCGCGACTTTTCACGTCGCTAACTGGGGCCATGGCCACCTTGCTAATAGGCGATAGGCCTGTTAGCGGGTGTTTCCCAGGTTTGTTCGTCGGGAACGCCCACTTTGCATGTCATTAGCGATAAATATCGCTGACATGCAAAGCGGTAAAAACACGGGCGCTAATGCCCGAAAACTGTCTCTAACTGCTGTTAGAGACAGTTTGCTGATAGGGCAATAAGAATATCGCCGCTTTAGCGGCAAAAAGTGCCGCTAAAGCGGCGATAGTGCCCTTGCTAATATGCCCCTATGTTCTTCAATGTATGGCACATCGCATAATTGATTTATTTAGAGAGATAGAGTGAAAGAACGGAAGGTAGTGAAACGATCTCACAAGAATTAAGACAATTATGGAGGAACAGTGATGTTTCCACTTTAACTGGGCGCGCATGTGAAGATTGATTTGAGCAATGGTATGCGTGGCATGCACGTGCCTCCCGACGCCTTTTGGAACTTCCAGATTTAGAGTATAATAGTGGGGAGGAAGATATTAGTACAAAGAAAATGTTGGTGATGCGGGAAATACATCCTTTACCACCTCCGGCTGGATGAGTAAACCCTGACCCACAGTTTGTTCATACAACTTGGACAAAGACAGAATTAATGGCAATAAAAAGGATCTCCCTAATCCTAGAATAGACCCCAAGGGATTCTATAACAATTTGGAACAAGCCACTAATATTGTCCCCATGACCCTCAAAGATATCGAAATGTTGTTTGGCTGTGCGTGCCGCGGGAAACATGGGATGAGGTGAGACGAATGACCGCGCACAACTGAACATAGTTTGGGCTAACTTAGAACGAGATGCAGGAGATTTGCCCCTGCAAAGTATTTTACGGTTGCCTCAACTATTGATTAGAAGATTGTAATTGATTTTGCCTCGAGAAAAGGTTGATTAGGACAAATTAACAGCATGTAAACAAAAGGAGAGCGAGGAAGCATCTGATTTCTTTAGTAGACTTGAAGAAACGTTTAAGGCTCACAGTGGGCAGGATATAATACCAGCATTTGTAAAGTGCGCAGCTACCTCAGGCGAGGTGTCCCGGCGCTGGGGGCCGTCGGGAAGATTAAGCGAGCTATTGCCCAGAGTCACAAGGTGCTGGGCTAACCTGCCGCCGGCGATCGCACCGTGAGCCCCCGTGGTCCGGAGTCAGCCGCCCTGGCCGCTGCACCACACGGCAACGCATATTTGC
Source organism: Calotriton arnoldi (assembly GCA_963921515.1). Lineage (NCBI taxonomy): Eukaryota > Metazoa > Chordata > Amphibia > Caudata > Salamandridae > Calotriton > Calotriton arnoldi. The sequence goes on along the minus strand of CAWUFW010015118.1, from coordinate 262,609 downwards.
CCTTCAGTTTGTTAACAATTTATTGACTGGTTTCAAAGACAGTATAAAAACCTATGAGAGCACGTGGACAGCAAAGAGTCCAGTAGAATTATTAACGATGGCTTAGTATTACGAGAATAAAAGAAATGCTGAGAAGAGGAAAACAGATAAGAACATGAGAGTTAAAGATGAAAGCATTAATGCAGCAGGCATATCTAGAAAGAGGGAGATTGCAGGTACATGGAGGTAATATGAGGGCAAGAGGAAGTAGCAGGGGTATGGGTCAAGTGCAATCAGCTCCGCCGCCACAAAGAACAGGGATAGGCAATAATACGTGCGCCTATTGTTTTCAAGAAGGGCACTGGAAGGATGAATGTCCCTCTCTTCGAGGATGAGGACAAGGACTACAAACAGAATTAATGAGAGGCAGGGGCAGAGGTCGAGGCCGAGGACAGACAAGGACAGAAAATGTAGGACATGATGCGATTGTTATTTGTTTTGATGGACGTAATAACGCTTTTCACGCTCAAGATTACTTGGATGGGGGCGTGGCCAACTCCCGTGCAAGATGGCCACAGCTTGAAAGAACTACAGCTGTTCGCTGCCAATTTCCCCCCAAATATCCATCCAAGCATCCGCTAGTTGCTACCGTGGTAGCTCAGAGGAGTTCCGCTACACCCTGGTAAGATCGGCGATGCTCCCGGCTTGTGAAACAAGCAGACTGAGGAGGCACTGGCGGCTGCGGCCTGGATGATGCGATGCATCCCCGGCCTAAAGTTTGGAGAGGCCTGAAGGCGGGCACACGCAAGAGACCCTAAGACGCGGTGCCTGAGTGCCGACGGAGCCCTTCCCCATGGCTGCCGGAAGGCGCCAAGGCCTGAATCAAGACACAGGCAGCTGAGAACCCGACAGGGCGATGGGACCCACGAGACACAGGACCCGATCGGATGGTGAGAGGGCTGCAAAGTGGAGCCTGGAGGGACAGAGTGGGGTGTCCTGACCCTGCGCTCAACACTGAGAGACTTGGAGGCAATCCCCGTTCCCCCTTGTGGCTCATGTAGAGGGGGCGCCCATGGCTGACTGTGATTGATCAACCTATTTGGGACCCGGGGCCTTCTGGGGGACTTGGTGTGAGGAGACGCGGTTGACCCTGCGCCGCCCGCCGACATTGGCTGCTGGATACACAGTGCCACCACGTTAGAGCAAGCTAATATCACTGAGTTGGCCTGTAAAGGGGGTCGCTGACCCTGGGACCTATTCCAGCTGGAGCACTGCAGCGGAGGTGAGCTGCCACAGATGGGCCATACTATGTGGGGGGGAAACCCGACAGGCCACAGGGGTGCCCTTTGCCCCTCGGATAGGCGGAAGTGAGTACCGACCTCCACTCAACCCACGACATGCCCCGAACAGTAAGAGGTGACAAGACGGGTAGGAGCCATCCGACCAGAACGACGACAATGGCGATATCGGCCCTCCAGACCAAAATTAAGAAATATGCGCACCCCAGGTCTGGGACCCCCGCAACGGAGGCGGAGACCCAGCAGGCCTTGGTGTCACAGCTGTCCCCGGTGGTCCAGGGGTCCCTAACCCTACAAGACATTATGGTGGCAATACAAGGCATCAAGACAGCCCTGGAGGGCAAAATAGACTCTATAACAACAGAGGTGACGCTAATGCACATGGATCTGAAAAATGTAAGGGCTTGTGTTAAGGATGCAGAAGACTCCATAACCACACTCCAAAAGGACTCGAAGACACTACAGGCCCAAGTCGGGGAACTGAGAGACACTGCTGCGGTACTAGAGGCGAGGATGGAAGATTGTGAAGGGCCGTCGTGCCGCAATAACATCCGAATAATTGGTGTCACAGAAAGAGCGAAGGGGCTGCTGGTAGATCTCTTTGCGGAGGAGTTCATACTAAAGCGCCTGTAGCCCAGGGGATTTTCCAACTACTTCTTGGTGGAGTGGGCCCACCTGGTCCTGGGGGCCCTGCCGAGTCTGAGCGCTCCTCCGCGCCCCATAATTGCTCGCATTTTTAACTATAGAGATCGGGGAGTTATCCTGCAAACTGCACGAAGCGCCGCACTGGTCAAGTGGGACAACAGAACCATCCCTTTCTTCCCGGACTTCACTTTACGTGTTCAGCAAAAGCGGCGCTCCTTCCTCGAGGTCAAAAAAGTCCTGAGGGACCAAGAACTGAAATATGCAATGCTATTCCCAGCTAGGCTACTTATGGTAGCCGAGGACAAGATGGAGTTCTTTGATACACCTGAGGAAGTGTGGAGCTGGCTCGATGGCTGGAGACCTGTCCAAGACAAAAGTGCCCGGACGAGGAGATTCAAACGAGGGGCCAGTCTAAAGATCAATGAGATGCGAGGTGTGTTACGTGCGGATCTTAGAGATGAAGCAGAGCAGGTGTGGGGTGTGCCCTAGATGCCCTATCCAGGAGACGGAGGACTATATGTGCTGTTTCAAGAGGAGATGGATGTAGACCCGGGGAGGGGTGCCTGGAAGTGATGGACCTACTTGACCAGGCCTGGAGAGTGAATATTCTGGAAAAGTATGATAAAAGTTCAAGGATTAGCCGAGTAAACACTGAACAATTAGGGGGCAGCTGTGGAGTGCAGATACAGGTTCACACTTCCCACACGTTAAGTTGTAAGACTGGGATCAAAGGCACTCTGCATTGTTGGGGGGACGGTCAGTTTGAAGTCTGTTGTGCAGGGAGGCAGGGAGACGGGGTAGTAACAGGGGTTTGTGTGTGTGTGGTGATTGTCTTTCAAGCAGTGATGACGCTCCTTACAGTGCGCATCGTCCGGCTGAGTGGTTTCACCTCTCTCTGCCCAGTCAGGGTGACAGTAGGGTTGCCCAGGGGCGCTCTAGGGGTCGTCCTTATGGACAGGATGAATAGCTTCAACGGGTTAAAAAAAAAGTTTTAAACTCCTCTCTTGGAATGTTAATGGGTTGGGGGATAAAATAAAGAGGGGGTGGTCCTGCAATATCTGAAAAGGTACTCTCCAGACCTGGTCCTGCTTCAAGAGATGTACCTACAGGGCACAACTTATGATGCTATGAACAGATGGGGGTACAAGATGGTGGCACACGCAGTATACACAAGAGGTTCTAAAGGGGTGGGTATTCTCTTGTGGACCTCGCTCTCATTTATAATCCATCAAGTCACACACAACACTCATGGGCGCTTTGTGGCGTTCATGGGTCACTGAGAGGGGCAGTTATTCAACATACTCTCACTTTACATACCCCCGATACTACAGGCCCAGGTCCTCCCGGAGATAGGGGCATTGCTCCTTCGCCTCCCTGAGAGCCAAATTCTAGGTGGGGACTGCAATGCGATCCTCTGTTATGAAGCTGACCGATGGCCCGTTCGGCCATGGGAACAACCCAGCAAGATTCTAGCGGACATCTTGCTGGCACTACGCCTTGCAGACGTGTGGAGAGCCCACAACCCTATGGCTCCAATACACTTTCCATTCATTGTTGCACAGCAGTCTGCACAGCAGTCTGTCCCGTATAGATTAAATTTTCACATTGACCTATCAGCTCCCCAATTTCCATGAGTCTCACCAACTCGCCCGTGGCATCGCAGCCAACTCCCCTGTGTGTGTGATCTATGGACGCAGCTCCCCAGACCAAAGTCATATGAGAGTGATTAGCCCCTGGTATCTTAAAATACCCAGTATCCGAGCGAAACTTCAAGAATCCACAGACCATTATATAACAGAGAATGAGGGGACGGTCGACTCCACCAGTGTGCTGTTGGAGGCATTCAAAATGGTTATTGGGGTGAAGTTATCTCACAGGTGGCGGGTCATAGGAAGGAAAAATGATCTAATTTAGAAACTCTGGAGCGGGAGATCCTAGATTTGGAGTCCTTCCTGGTCTCGGAGGCTGATGAGTCAGTACGGCACCGCCTGATCCTTAAAAGGAGAGAATTTAAAGAGGTGGCTGATGAAGCAGCCAAGGTCCGGTACCGTGCAACGCAACACCGCCTCTATGAGGTTGGAGATAGAGCAGGTAAGCTTCTAGCGTGGCTAGACCAATGAGAAGTGGCGTTGAGATGGGTATTCAAAGTTAAGGGGGTGGATGGTGCCCGGGTGCATGATAGACAAGGAATAGCACTCACATTTGTGGAGTATTATGAGCGTATATCTGCCCCATCCTCCATGGCCACCATTGAGTAGGTGAGGGGAAATGCTGGCTGACTTTCGGGTACCAGGTCTCACAGTCAAAGACAGAGACCTCTTCGACCAAGAACTCACGGAAAGTAAGATCATCCAGGCTATTCGGGGACTAAATTCAGGGAAAGCTGGGGGCCCCAATGGTCTGCCCATCGAGCTGTACCAACTTACGGCTGCGAAGGTAGAGCCCCTTCCATTAAAGATGTTCTGGGAGGGCTGCGACATGGGGTGCCTGTTGAGAGACCAAAGGATAGCAAGCATAGTGGTGATCCACAAGGAAGGAAAACCGCCAGAGGAGTGCACCTTGTATAGGCTGATTTTGCTACTAAATGCGGAAGTTAAAATACTGGCAAAGTTGTTGGTGACCCACCTGACCCAAGTTAAATGGTCACTGATTCACCCAGATCAATCCGGCTTTATGCCAGGTAGAAGCACTGCGCTTAACCTGAGACGCTTGCATGGAGTGTTGAGCAGGGCGGCTGATATATGGGAAGATGCAGCAGTGGTTTTGTTAGTCGCACATATGGCCTTTGGTGCGGTGGAGTGGCCATTCATGTTTGCAGTTTTGGAGAGACAGGGACTTGGGACCCGGTTTTTAGCTTGGGTAAGACACCTATATTCCGAATCGCTAGCCCAAGTACAATAAATGGGGCCACGTCAACAATTTTTCCGCTGCATCAAGGCACGAGTCAGGGTTGCCCCCGTCCCGACTGATTTTCATGCTGGTGCGGAACCACTGGCGGTATGGATACAGGGTGATCTACTGATGAGAGGGTTGCTGTGGTCTACAGAGTGGGAGGATAGGATTTCCCTTTATGCAAACGATATCCTGCTGTACATTGCAAACCCGAGTGCCACGCTCTACAGACTTTTGCACATATTTGACCTGTATCGTAAATTCTCTGGATACACCATCAATTGGGAGAAATTGCTAATATACATACTCTGGGGAGACCCTCCGTGTCTCCCCAGGAATTATGCAGTAAGGGTGGCCTCGGAGGGTGTACATAGATCCAAAATTATGGGCCCAAGGACCAAATGACATTGGTTATATGCAAATACACCCAGTCCATGTACAAGTGAACAATAATGCTGTGCTGCCTCGCATACCTCAATACAAGATATCAAAGGAATGTGAACAAGGCCTACAAGAGGTTACACTGGATTTATTGGATAAGGGAATAATACAAGGTGAAGCTGGAAATATATGTAACAGTCATATTTTACTGGTACTCATATGGTAGGTGATTTGCGAGCAATTAACAAAATAGTTCAGCCCCAGTATCCAGTGATCCCAAATATTACCACAATGTTTTCTTCTATCCCAGCTAATGCAAAATGGTTTACAGTAATAGAGCTCAAAAATGCATTTTTCAACATTTTCATTCTTGAAGATAGCAGCATTTTTGTTTGGCTTCAGTTTTCAAGGTAAACCTTATGTTTTTGTCATGCACAACAGGGTATACAGAAAGTCTGAGCATCTATAGTCAAGCCCTTAAGAAACAGCTAGATCATTGTATACTGCCATCAGGAACAACGTTATTACAGTATGTAGACAATCTATTAATAACAGTGGAAAGTGAAGAGGATTGCAAGAACACTTCACATAAAGTACTGCTTTTTTTGGCTTAACACAGACATAAGGTTTCACCATCAAAATTCCAATTTTGTCAACAGGAGATCACCTACCTAGGTCACCTCCTGTTGAAAGGGTAAAGAAGACTGTCACTGGATTGCATTAAGGTAATTCAAAACATACCTCAACCTACCACACAAAAAGATGTAAGTGCCTTTTGAGGCATGGTCTCATTCTGTACACAATGGATACCAAATCTTTCCTCGATAGCGAAGCCTTTACTGTCCTTGACACATAAAAACATATCTGACCCAGTTCCATGGCATGCTGAATGCCAACATAGCTTTATCACCCTGAAAGAAGCTCTTTGTAATACACCTGCTTTCGGTACGCTTGATTATACCAAACACTTTGCTTTATTTTTGCATGTAAAAGATGGCTGTGCTTTGGCTGTACTAACACAAAAACAAGGAGAGAAGAATAGACCATATGCCTATTTTTCCTCAACAGTGGATCAGGTAGCAAAAGGCCTACCAAACTGCTTCAGAAATATAGCTGCAGCGGCAATAAAACAGGCAGATTCAATTGTTTTGGTAAATGAGGTTACAGTATATGTACCTCTTTATGTTGACATACTATTGAATAAAACAAAAACGCAACATTTAAATAATGCCAGACTGATGCAATATGAGTTGACTCGGATGGCCCTAAATATCACTCTGGAACAATGCACCACAATAAACCCAGCCACTCTGATGCCTCTTCCTTTGGAACAGGATGAAGTACAACATGACTGTGTGATTGTCACAGAAACTGAGACAAAGGGTCGAGTGAACCTGGTGGATGTACCAATGCCAATTGTTGATGGCACTTTATTTGTAGATGGCTCTTGTCTAAAGAAGCCGGATGGGTCTATCTCGGCTGCCTATGCAATTACCACCATTTGTACTGTAGTTGAGACATGTAGAATAGATCAAGCATCAGCACAGGCTGCAGAGTTGATAGCCTTGACTAGAGCATTTGAATTGTCAGAGGGTTAAATGTAAATATATACACTGATAGCCAATACACATTTGGCGTGGCCAATAACTTCGGCCGCCTATGGACCGAGAGAGGATTTATTACCTTTAGTGGAGCTTAGATACATCATGGACCTCTAATTTCTAGGCTTTTGAATGATATCACTCTCCCAAAAAGATTAGCTATCATTAAATGCAGTGCACACAAGAAAGTAACAGATGAGGTGGGACAGGTAAATGCTTTTGCAGATGAGATAGCGCAAACTACAGCGTTGGCAGAATAGTCACTGATGTACGTGGTCGAGAGGACTGATGATGAAGGAGAGGTGTATGACCCTTATGCAGAAGTGAAGGAAGTACAAAATTTGACAGATGAGTAAGAAAAGAAAAAATGGCAGAAAAAAGGATATGTGTTTGACCAACGCTTTGAGGAATGGATGAAAGGTCCAAATGGAAGTAGATGAATTCTACCAGACAGTTTTGTTTTGCCTTTGGTCCAAATGGTACATGGACCAGCGCATATTGGAGCAAATGGTATAGCAAACACAATTTCAAGAATATGGAAAAACAATACGATTAGAAAGGTGGCCATAAATCTTTGTAAAAGTTGTACTGTTTGTGCACAGCATAATGTGGAAAACGGAATTGCAGTACCAACAGGTCATTTTCGCATGTCAGACTATCCCTTTGAATGCTTGCAGATGGATTTTATCCAGATGTCTCCGAGCAATGGGAAGCATTATATGCTGGTTGTGATATGCAGTTTTAGCAATTGCGTTGAGGCATTTTCTTTAAAAGAAAATACAGCTTTGAGTACGGCAAAGGTATTATTGAAGGAATATTTTCCAAGGTTTGGCTTGACCCGGAGCATTTGGAGTGACAATGGAGTACATTTTACAGATGAAATAATGGAGATGTTGTGTAAAGGTTTAGGTATAAGGTAGAAATTCCATTCTGTTTATCACCCTACAGCTGCAGGACTGATTGAGAGGTGTAATGGAACACTGAACGGAAGAACAAGTTGTCAAAGATATGCACATCTAGTGAATTGAATTGGGTGGATGCCTTGCCTTTAGCCTTGTTCTCCATGAGGACAACAGTAACAGCAAAGAATAAATTGTCACCCTATGAATTAGTGATGGGTAGGCCGGCAAATGTCCATGGGTTTGCATCTCCATCGAGATTTAGTGATTTGCCACATCCTGTATTGCTGGATTATTGTAAAGAATTGACTAACAGACTATCTAAAATTTGCCAACACCTGGTTGCCAACCCTGGAAGGACATGTGCATGATATCAAGCCAGGGGACTGGGTGCTGACTAGGAACTTCTTGAGAAAAACAGTTTGCAGCCCCGGTGGAAAGGCCCCATCCAGGTCTTGCTGACAACCCAGACTGCAGTACAGTGCGATGGACATAACAATTGGGTTAATCTCTCGCATGTTAAAAAGGCACCACCATTCTGGCAGGAATAGCTTTCAGAAGGAGGTTGTTCGAGTCTCAAGAGAGTGCTCATTCCTGGAATAACAGACAGTTCACCTACTGCACCACGCTACAATCTGCGTCCAAGTAGACTGATGGATTAGATAGGAAAGTGCTTAGGATCCAACTGCCAGGCATGCAAGAATGCCATCTTTAAGAGACTAACTTGTGCAGTGAAGTTAGTAAAACAAAGACACAGTAGACTATGGTTCGCTTGGAGATGCATCCCTTTGGCGACCAGTCACTAATGTTGATCTGGATAAAGGAAACATGTTAGGAACTACTGTAGATGAATATTTGAATAAGAAAAAGAAACTGAGAGTTGTTTTTATCGTGTTGATTATCTGCATTATGATATTTGCCTTGACTTGGTACCTTGATATTTACTACCCAGCACATGTGATCATGGCTAAGACCACTTCTGCACCTATTATCCACCCGTTAGATCGCCAACATAGTTTTCCTGAATATCATAACAATGTAATTGTTCAGATCGCTCACACCTATTACAAACAAATGAATATCTCACAAAAATGTTAGGTATGTATGAAGCTTCAAGCACACACTGCAACAGGTATACCATTTCTGTCTCTGTCATTAGCTTATAATGATCCCTGTTTTATCCTTTTTCGGACAGTAGTGCAGTGGTACATTGCAAATGGAATAGATTTCATGCACGAGTTTAGGGATAACATTAAGGTCCCCGCATCCTGTAATGTTAGGGGAAAGAATTCACCTTATAAGAATCTTTTTAATGATTCCTTTGTGTCCTATCAATATGTTGAATTCCTGACTAGAATGAATACTACTGTTCTAGCTACTGATCCAGCCATTTCCTTCCAGGTAACTATATCACCTGGGGAAATATGTCTACCATCTAAAGGTTCCCTGTCTTTAGATGATAGTGTTTGTAAGGTAAATTTCTCAATGGCTAGGGTCTCGCACATTAATTGTGCCCTCCCACCATGTGAGGTTATATATGTTATATGTGGTTCCAAGGCTTAGCCCTGGCTGCCACAAGGATGGGGGGGGGGGAGGGTCCTGCTATTTGAGACTGGCTCTTCCTCGCATTTGTGCCATTCCCTATGACCTTGGATTTGCTAAGTTACAACTTCTTTTGGTCATCACAAAAGGGACAGCTCAGATACTTCTTAGTAGATCAAACAAACACTGCTTGGCAATAGGCTTATGACTTTGAATTAGCAATACTACCTATACTTGGGATAGCTATCAATTGCTGTTGTATTAGGAGATTGGGAGGGTTATTGGAGGCCACAATAAATGAAACAATGTCAGCCTTGGAGAATATAACAGTAGAAATAACTCTTATGCATTCTGTGGTTTTACAGAACTGCATGATCCTTGATATGCTACTTGCAGAACGAGGAGGAGAATGATGTATTTTGCATACTGAATGTTGCTTTTTTATACCAGACAACAACAAAAAATACATCAGGCTCTGGAGAACATGCATAAGATAGCCCAACAGGTACATGTATTTACCAATGATGGTATTTCCTCCCTTTTGGATCGTATTGCCTCGTTTTTCACTAGTAGGGGCTGGAAATTATTGATGACAGCGGTTGCAATAGGGAGTATGGTGTTAGGATGTTGTATGTGTATGCAATGCATGCCAATGTGCTGTGGTATGCTGGCAACAATTAGCCGCCTAGATGAAAAATTGTTCCCCAGGAAACAATTGTGAACAACTAAGTGCACATTGATGTTTTGGGTTGTATGATGCTGAAATGTTCAGAACTAATGTTCTACGGGTCAATTGTGAAAAACGTATTTGCCTTCTGTGATTTTGAAAATCACTTCTTCCATTTTGTATTTTTCCGATATGTTGAATCGTGAACTTTGGTGCCTTTCTGTTTGCTTCCGGTCAGCACAAACAAGACTTGTCTTTGTGTTATCTTGGCACACCTGGTGTTGACAAATCTGCTCTTTGCCCATCTGAGGCTTATCTGCGATCCACTTGTAATGTTTGCACTTGTTTGTTCAATTGTTTTTTAGTGTTTGGGAGTGAACAAGCAATGTCCTTGCTGTCTACTTAGGGATTGTTTCATCTGTAAATGTTTTGCACATCCCCAGCCCGTTCAACGTTTATAAATAACCTTGCAGATCTTTGTACATTGTTTCCTTTTCCCAGAGCCATCCAAGCGCTGTGAGATTGTGCACACGCACAATTATATTAAATAACTGATACTTTGGCAGACCTCCGACTACTGACCTCTTTGTTTGTAACGTGGAGAAGAAAAGAGTTTTGTTTTTCCGTAACAGGATCATGCATGAGACAAGACACAGTAAGATACAGAAACAGGTCCATGCATGAGAACAGACACAGTAAGATGCAGACACAGGACCATGAACGATCCAAGACAAGGTAAGATGCAGAAACCGGTCCATGCATGAGCCAACGCATGATAACACACAAAAACAGGTCCATGCATGAGCTAAGACACAGTAAGATGCAGAAACAGGACCATGCATGAGCCAGGACATGGAAAGTTACAGAAACAGGACCAAGCATGAGCACATGCACATTATGATGCAGAAACAGGACCAAGCATGAGCACATGCACATTATGATGCAGAAACAGGACCATGCATGAGCCAATACATGGAAAGTTACAGAAACAATACCATTCATGAGCCAACACATGGTAACATACAAAAACAGGCCCATGCATGAGCTAAGACACAGTAAGATGCAGAAAGAGGACCATGCATGAGCCAAGATACGGTAAATGAAGAAGCAGGTGCATGCACGAGCCAGGACATGGGAAGATGCAGAAACAGGGCCTTGCATGAGCACAGGCACAGTAACATATAGTAACAGGACCAGACAGGAGCAAGACATGGTAAGATGCAGAAACAGGACCATCCATGAGCCAAGACACAGTAGGATGCAGAAAGAGGACCATGCATTTGCCAACACCTGGTAACATAAAGAAACAGGATAGAACAATACATGAACCAGCACATGGAAAGGTGCATAACCACGAAAAGGCATGAGCCAACAAACAGTAACATACAGAAACATGCCCATGCATGAACCAAGACATGTTTGATGCAGAAACAGATCCATGCATGTGCCAACACATGGTATCATACAGTAACAGGTCCATGTGTGAGTGAAGACATGGCAACATACAGAAACAGGACCGAGCATGAGCCAAGACACTGTAATATACAGAAACAGGACAGGACCATGCATCAGTCAAGACATGGTAACATACAGAAACAGGATAGAACCATAAATGAGCCAAGACATGCTAAGATACAGAAACAGGATCACACACAAATTCAGGAAGATCCCGCATTGCAGCATGAGTCTTTCTCTCCACCTCTGCACAGGATAGGCGCATGCATGAGGCAAGACATGGTAAGATACAGAAACAGATCAATGCATGTGCCAACGTACAGAAACATATAGAAACAGGACCATGCATGAGCCAAAATTATATAAGATACAGAAATAAGAGCATGCATGGCCCAACAGATGGTAATATACAAAAACAGGTCCATGCATGAGCCAAGACACAGTAACATACAGTAACAGGACCATACAGAAGCAAGACACAGTAACATACAGTAACAGGACCATACAGAAGCAAGACACAGTAACATACATTAACAGGACCATGCATGAGCCAAGACATGGTAACATACAGAAACAGGTGCATACATGAGCCAAGACACAGTTACCTATGGAAACAGGACCATGCATAATCCAAGACACAGTAAAATACAGAAACAAGACCATGCATGAACGAAAGCACTGTAAAATGAAGAAGCAGGATCATGCATGGGCCAAGGCACAGTAAGATGCAGAAACAGGCCCATGCATGAGCCAAGACATGGAAAGTTACAGAAATGCATGAGCCAACACTTGGTAACATATGAAAACAGGCCCATGCATGAGACAAGACACAGTAAGATGCAGAAACAGGCCCATGCATGAGCCAGGACATAGAAAGTTACAGAAACATAACCATGCCTGAGCCAAAATTCTGTAAGATACAGAAACAGGTGCATGCATGAGCCAAGACACAGTAAGATGCAGAAACAGGACAATGCAAGAGCCAGGGCACGGAAAGTTACAGAAACAAGACCATGCATGAATGAAAGCACTGTAAAATGAAGAAGCAGGATCATGCATGTGCCCAGGCACAGTAAGATGCTGACGCAGATCCATGCATGTACCAACACACAGTAACATAGAGTAGCCGGTCCATGCATGAGCCAAGACACAGTAAGATGTAGAAACAGGACCATGCATGAGCCAAGACACAGAAAGTTACAGAAATGCATGAGCCAACACTTGGTAACATACAAAAACAGGCCCATGCATGAGACAAGACACGGTAAGATGCAGAAACAGGCCCATGCATGAGCTAAGACACAGTAAGATGCAGAAACATGCCCATGCATGAGCCAGGACATGGAAAGTTACAGAAACACAGCCATGCATGAGCCAAAATTCTGTAAGATACAGAAACAGGTGCATGCATGAGCCAAGACACAGTAAGATGCAGAAACAGGACCATGCAAGAGCCAAGACACACAATCACACAAAGAAAGGCACGTACAGGAGAAGACTCATGCAGGAACAGACATAATGGGAAATATAGAAAAATATAAATGAGAAGATACGCATACACATGTAGGAGCACACATAAAGCGAACAGACACTCCTGCACAGACAGGCCATGCAGGTAGACGTAAGGACAGACAGGTGGTCATGCAGCGATGAGCTGTATAAAACACAACAAGCCATGTCAACTACCGGTGGACCACGGAGAGACCTCTCCATCCATTCAGGAAGAACCTGTGCCGCAGCCTTCTTCATCATGGGTCCAATTTACAAAATGTATGAAAAGGTGGAAAGGCGCTCCTGTGGCCTTACCGGTACGCTTGGGGAGAATTTCTAACTTTCTGCAATCCTAAAATAGTCCCATGCGGAGTTGGAATAGGAGCACTCGGAATTCAGCTAGAAAATGTCTGTACAATTGTTTCTGCATGTGGAAATTTGACACAAAAATACATTTGCACTACGAATGTTTCCATGTTTTTCCTAGAACAGACGATAGTTTTCCTTGATGAAGAAACGTCTTCCTCTGTACCCACCTTGATGTTTACGGTGCACTTACCTCAGTCTCACCTGTGTACTCCTGCTCTTGACAGGAGTAAATCTGTAAGCAATATCACCATGGGAACGGAAGTGCAAGAAGCCCCTGAATACCCATTTGTGTACATGGGTAGCCATGATGCCAGCTCTGGGGCGGCCATGTTTGGTTGTTGGGTCGCCACTGGTGTTTAATGCGTAGAATATAAAACTTGACGCAGACGTGGTCTGGAAGAAGGACCTTATTGCGTTGTCATCCCGTCTTCCCCATGGGGTGTAGTTCTGGCACAACGGTAATTTAAACAAGCATTGGCATAGCCAATAGGTCTCGCCTTTGGGACCTTATAAGTGTTTAGTTATCCAGCACAATATCCTTGGTGCAACAACATCAAGTGTTGCATGGCTAAACACTTATAAGGTCCCAAATGCGAGACCTATTGGCTATGCCAATGCTGGTTTCCTTTACCTCCAAGAAGGCGCCAGCAGATGATGACTTCTAAATGTGGCAAGCAAAGTACTGGTTTTGCAACGATTGTCCATCAGTTTTTATCTTTAAAAGCGTCGACGGAGGAAGTAGTAGATGGGGAAGGACTGACAACGGATATTCATTCATCATGCTGCCAAACTCTGAATGCAGCAGGCCGTATTTTATGGAAGAGGAAGGATGAAGCGACAATTTTTGATGGTTCATCCCCTCAAGTCTAAATAAGCCAGTATGTTCCTTGGTATGATTCTCTTTCCAAATAGTCCAAATGTAGTTCACTATTTTAATGCTTCCAGATTATATTCTATTTCCTTTTTAGTTTCATATGTTGTCTTATTAAATAAAGTTCAGACCTTGCTCCCTTGCCCTGCACCTGGGGTGCATAGGTTCATCACGGAGATTCCTGGCTCTTCGCTGTCTTCTATTGCATGATAAAGCGGTCCCTTTATAATCACGCCTGCTGTCCAAACTGCAGCAGGACACAAGATACCCCTCCCCAGGAACGAAGGGTCACACAGTAACACCGAAAATGTGCCGTGGTTTTATTACTGTCTAATTATAACACTGGGTCCTCTGTTTCAGGGGGGCATCAGTGAAAAGTAAAGACGGCACGGTTTTGATGCCTGATAGGTTTTGAGCCTTAAAACCCACTCACTGGAATGCCCCATAAAGGTTCTTTCCTGCGTAGACATTCTGTTAAGTTGCTGGTGTATGGTCGACTTTCAGACAGTGGCTTCCTTCACTGGAAATCCCTTTAAAAATTCTGCCCGGTAGCGATATTTTGTGTGTTTGTCTGGTGGGGTCTTGTTGGATTTTGAGACCCTGGTGTCAATAAATAGAAGACCCTGGATGCGAACTTCTTTGTGGTGATCTGCTCATTCTATCATTGGATCCTCTTTTCCTTAAGTTATTTTAATATTGTGGGTAGTAATGGTATTTCTTTTATATTTCAGATTTTTTTAAACCCGTCGATTTCTGCTTGTTTTAGTTATATGGACAACAGATGGATTCGAGGGCCTATTTTGTGTATGTGAAACAGCGATCTGTGTTCGCTACTGAATGGCACAGTAACAATAAATCAGGTATTTTCGTACAGAGATCGCAAATCTTTGTGTGGGAGACACTGCCCAGTGGCTAAATTGTTCACATAGGAGATCCCTCATCCAGAATTACGGAAATATAGGGTATCAGGGCAACTCAGCCTCCCTCTGTGCCAGTGCTCGCTTAGAAACCCGAGGCTACGTGCAGTGAGCGCTACATAAAGAAATATTCGCTTTTTTTAAATGCACCTCTGCCATACTCAAAAATATGATTTGGGAGTCGCAGGAGCGCTTTTTGCACACGGTGTGAGTTGGTGGGCCTTGTACTAAATACATGTGGTATCTAACCAAATTTGCCAACTCTTCCAATGCGTGTGAACCTTCGCACTCGTTATTTGTTTATTAATGGAGTTTTCCCCGTTTTTCCTAATAACTAAAACACGAAAGCCCTTCAGCCCTTGTCTGTTTGAGACCAAAGCTTATACGCCCGATTCGTCTGTCATGGCTTCTGTCGTTCTGAAATGCTGACGCGATTGGACATTCTCCAGGCTGTAAACTGAATACTTGCTTACATACCTGGATTAATATAAATACACATTTGTTCAGTTGCTTCGTCGCCGCTGTGTCGACGGGAGTGAGAGAAGAGTAAATAGGACGTGCTGGCTCCGGGTGAAGATGAAACGAAAGTCCCCGTTTAACATAGCGATGTGTAATGGATCCTAAAGCATAACAAGCATTGGCTGCGCGGCCGTGAAACTGACATGGCCGCGCGGCCGTGAAAGTGAAAGTAATCGCGAGCGTCCAGATGGCGAGGAAAGCCATATGGCGCCTGATCGCGCGTGCACGCTCGCGTGAACGCAAGCTGGTCGCCAGCAAAAGCCACTGCCTGTTTGCACTTCCAAAACCCGCTTACTAAAACTCTCGCCGAGAGCAGCGCTAAGCGCTGGCTCAGGCGAGACCTAAAAATGGCAAAGTTTCTCCCAGGAACAGTTGCCAGAGTTGAGGAATTCCAGGGTTGCATACTTTGGATTTCACAAACCTCTCAACGTTTTCCTTGGTGGGTGAGACTCAGATTCGACAGCTGACTCCCATTTTAGTGTAACCCAAATCTGACATTATTTACCTGTCTGCCCTGTACTTGAAGTGCGAGGGCATGTTACACGAAGTAGTTTTGTTTTACACCTGGGCGCCGGTGCACTGCACTCCTCTCCTGTTAGTGAAACTGCCTGTTCAAGGGGGAGTCATGAACAAGTTACTGTTGCATCCAGAGTGCCTGGAGCGGTGGCTGCCAGGTGGCTGAAGGGAGGCTGGCACGTCAGGGGCGTGAGAGCCTCACCGGATGGGGGTCTCCCTCCCCCAAAGGGGTTGAGATAGGGTGACCAACCGTCTGTAAATTTCACGGACCGTCCGTAATTTGAGTCTCATGACCGTTGTCCATGAGGATCCCTTTTACGGACGCCTTTTGTCCGTAATTTTGGGCATTGTGGGGAGCAGAGCTGTTCCCCTGCTGGGACCGCCTTGCACTCCTCCGTGCTCAAGAGCAGCCCCTCCCGGCCTCTCACAGTCTGGGATGGACCCATTGTCATTCTGTCTGCTGCATGCAGAATGACAATGGGCGGGATGGGGCTGTTACAGCCTGCTGTCGGCTTCCTCGTGCCTCGGTCTAGGGCAGGGCTTTCTGCTTTTTCAGCGCAGGTGATCCCCAGAGGCAGAATGGATCTGTTTTGGTTGGTGGTGAAGCTCCCTTCTTTGATACTTTGTTAGGAAGTTACATAGCTTGGAACAGAATGTTTTGCAATCTAGGCAGGTATTCACGAAGAAGAATGGAAGCCCATGTGGGGAAAAGAGGAGACGTGTAATATGATCACGTTCTCTGGCCCCTTAGATGCTCTTTCTGCTCAGTGTAAACCACCTGTGGCAGAGATAAGGTGGACTTAATCACTCCAACTAGGACATCTTATCTGAAATGTCAGAATAAGGCTTCGACTTTTGATCTAATGCTCCTTGCTAGTATCAGTGCTTTTAATTTCTCTAAGAGATTTAATTCATAAAGGCTGTGTTTATCAATTTGGCAAATTGTGGAACGAGATTCCAAAGTGGAGCTGAGTTATATTGCTAAAGAAATTGAAGTGAACCAGGACCCTATGGTGGAAAGAAGCATTAGGCAAGGTGGAACCTATAAGAGGGCATGAAAGTGTGTACAATGCAAGGCATTCTGTCTTAACATGGTTCAGTTTCAGTGAAAAATCTATTATCCATTTCCACAGCAGCTAAATTGTCTTGAAAATAATTATCTTCTTTGAACTATTTATGAAGAATCTGTGCCTTTCAGAATTAAGAACATTGAAGAGCAAGCATCTAATTTTTCTCACAGGCCTGAAAAATAATGTCATGCAGGTCGGCGTTCTGGCACAGGCAGAAGTACAGATCATTCGAGGTGACACTCTTCGGATCCAATACATCGTACTTCATGCAAGTGTTGCATGGGTTCACTAAGGACACCATTAGGAAGACACAAAAGTGTTACTTTTGCTATGGGCCTTATCCATCACTCGGTACTGTACCAGTCCCATAACCAGTAAACACCAGCTGAACAGACATGGAATACCTGAAGCGATCTGACACACAAAGCTGGCCACTCGGAGTACTGCACTCCAGTCCAGCACTGCAGGTTCCAATTAGCTGCATCCTATGGGTGACACTTTACATCTCACAATTGTCAAACAAACAAGATGACCAGGTAGGCTATTACTACCAAATTGAATAGAACCTTAGACAAACTGTTCTAAAGTCTGCATGCTTTATTTCACTTAAGCTTGTGACTTTTTTAAGAAGAAAATTGTACCATTCATTTCATGTCATGAGATGGACAACACCTCATTTAGATTAGGTGTAAAACATTACACAGATAATACACATGAACACATTAAAGCAACATATTTGTGATAAGACATAGTATAAAACGATCAAAACAAAAATGAACATACATAAACACTCGTAAACAGTGCGAATGACCAGTCCTTGTTTGTAAGCTAGCACTAGGCGGACACTATCTTGTTCAGCAATAAGGCTTGCGCCTCATGTCCTGCCCGTGTCATGAGTAGCAGGGTTACACAATTAGAACAGGTGTTGTCTGAAAGGGGGGGAAACAACAATTCAGACTGATTCCGTCGAGGCACACCCTGTGTTAGTTCACCTGTACTCTAGAGCCAACGCGTTTCAAACCCCAACTTGCTAGGGGGTTCTCCTCAGGACTAGGACTGGGTCTCAAGAAACTGATTGTTTGCGTTGAATAAATAAAAAGTTGTAAAATCAGTGAAGTGATGATGCCACTGTTCGAATGATGATGCTTCAAGGTACCTGCAGGCAATTTCAGTGAAATGTCGGTGTTCACGATGTTGTGTACACAGGCGATCTGTTTATCTTTCTTCAAAGGCCTTGGAATGGCCTGCCACTTCCGTGAGTGCAAGAGAAAGAAGGGCGGCTTGGTCGCTTTGTTTCAATTCAAACCGGAGCTCGATTCTGAGAGGGATTGAACACCATTGTTCGCGTTGTCGCGCTGACCCTTTGAAGAACAGACTGGACAGCCCAGTGCAGTAACCATATAAATAGACTATGTTTATATGAAATACCACAATAAGACCTGCACAGTTGCTTAAAGCTGCGCTCATACCAAAAAAATGCAAAGTGCACGATTGTCTCAACCTAAAATAAACTTCTTTTCACTTGTACTTATGTGGTTGTCTATTTACTTACTTATGTACTATTGCACGACCTCCTCTGATGTGTCTGTAAAGCATACCTTTTGTCCCAAAGTTTTGCCCTGAATTTTGACCTTCTGTCCTGAAGTTTTGTCCTGAACTTTGACTCTTTATCCTGAATTTTTACACTCACCGTCCTGAATTTGCACCCATGACAGTTGGTCACCCTAGGTTGAGAGGTACAGATTCCACCCATGCCTCTTTCTCCCACCACCTGCAGTCCCTGCCTTTTTATCTCACTCTCATCCCTGTCTTGCCTCTTTGTCACTAGCTATATATCTGTCTCTTACTTTCTCTCGTTTTTTCCCCAAAATCTAATGATAAAAAATAAATCCCTGCCCTAAAAAATGAGTTCCGGTGGCCCCCAAAAATTAAGGGCTGTAACACCTTCTCTCCCTGGGTCCCTGGTCCTCCAGGATGGGATGGTTTAAAAAGTGAATGCAGCCAAGCCAAGCGCTTCGCAGAGGTGCCTAGAAGCAGCGTGCCTGTCTCCAGAAGGCACGCCCTTGTGTTCTAGCTCTCTCTTTCCCGCTCACGCTGCCCCCCCCTGCCCCCCGCCCCTCCCTCATCATCCCTTTCCGGTCCGTGGCGTGGAGAGGGCAAAGGCCGGGTCGCCAGGGTCATTATTCGCGTGGCTGTGGTCGATCACGGACACCCCTTGAGCAGCAGCTAAATGTGCAGGTAGTGAATGCTGGAGAATTGATTACAGCTCTCCAGAACAGGGCGGGGGGTCTTCTAAGCACCTCCTGTCCTCTGAGGCGCCCGCACCTCTGGCTCTCCATCACGCACCTCTAAAATGTGTTCTCTCTCCAGTCTTCGTCATCTCACCGCCTCTCCTACCTCCAGCTCCCGTCCCTGCTTCACGTCTTTTACTCCACTGTCCTTGTAGATTTTCACAATCAGTCACTCCCCATCAGTCACTCCGCTTTCTCTCTATTCTCCCCCCTCTCCCACATCTCACACTTCCCGCCGCCTCTCACCAACTGTCAGTCCTTTTCTTTCTTCACTCAGGTCATTTGTTCTCTAGCCACCGGCCTCGAAATGTCCTCGTTTTCCGCGGCATCACCCGCCCTTTTCCTGCTCCCCTGTTTCCTCTTTCAGGGGCATATTCACAAGGACTTATCTCAGAGTTATCGGCACCTTAACGCATCAAAAGTGGAGATAGATTTAACGCCCCATTCACAAGCGGGTGCAAACTGCAGACATCGCCAGTATTCCCGCGATAACTGCCTCACAATTTATCTCCACGGTTGACACCACCAACTAACCCTAATGAGATGCAGAGTAGGCGTTCCTGTGCAAAAACTCACGAAAACACCACTACACCACTTTCACAACGAACTGTCAGATCTAGGATGCGAACCAAAAACAGGTGATAAGCCGCGGTAGCAGCAGGGATTTAACACCTGCCTTCTGCTGGTGTTAAGCAGAACGACTACCTGCAGCATGAAAGGGAGCCCAGCCAAGAGCCACATCTGAAGACCCACAGATGCCAAGTAGACAATGATCATGCAGCTCCGAGACCCATGAGGGCCACAACACCCACCGCCACCCCCCAGGCCCGCCACCACCCCCAGGACCCGTCCCGCCCCCCCGGACCACCACAGAGGCAGCGTACACAAAGACAGCGGACCCACCTTAAACGCACCAGCCACACAGACCGAACGCCAGAGGAGGACATTGCCCACTACAGGCCCAAAAGGACAACCATCCCCCACATCCTGACCCACATCGCCCACCTGCTGACGGTACCAACCCAGCGGACCACCAACATCCCTCCGCAGACAAAGCTGCCTGCTGTGCTGCACATGTTGGCCTCTGGTACCTTCCAACCCACAACTGCCAGAGTCAGAGGAGTCTCACAGCCAGCCCCATCCAAGTTCATCACACCTGTCCTGGATGCCATCATCAGCCTGGTACCCCAGCAACTTTACTTCCCACACACTGCGCAGGAACAGCTGGAGACCAAGCAAGGCTCCTACGCCATAGCTGGATTCCCTCACGTGTCGGGGGCAATCGACTGCACACATGTACCCCTCGTGCCCACTGCCGACACTGCACACAACTACCGCAACAGAAAGCACACGCATCCCATGAATGTGCAGGCAATAGTGGACCACCCGGGACTCCTCAACAATGTCGTGGCCAACTCCCCAGGCAGAGTGCATGATTCCTACATCGCCCGACAGTCCATCATAAACCAGCGCTCCCAGGATGGCTCCTATGGTAGTGCAGTGCCTGTTGGTAAGTACCAAATGAACACACCACACACCTCCACCCCACAGTCATGCAACTCACGACACTGGCAATGGGCACGCAGCAGAACTACATGCAACATGCCACACAACATGCCAACCGACCAGACACGACAACACGACTCCATTGGGAACCTGGGCTTGCCATGCACACAACCCAGCCACGGCATGGCACCACAGCCACACAATAGCAGAATGTGAGGAGAGGTTTGGAGCAGGCATGTGCGAGAGCGGCAAGTGACTAATGAATGAGAACCTACACAATGCCAGGTGTGGCGTGGAGGTGCCGGACAGACTCCAATGTGCAAACCACGGAAATGGCCATGTGGACATTAACTGCTGGTGCATGGAGTGTAGTGGCCAGTGGACGCTACCATGTCCCCACAGGCTAGGGGGCAGAACGCGGAAAATGTCGCACGTTACGTCCCCCCCTGTATGCGCGGGCGGAGTGGGTTGGCCCTGCGTACGCCAGGCCTGCGTAGGGGTGTGAATAAAAACCCCATCGCACTGGGCGTGGTTCTCTTTCGGAATGGCCAACGTGTCTGCCAGGGCGGTGCCTCTCAGCCCGCCACAAGGCCGGCGCCGTGCGCGGCGGGGCCTGCGTCCCTGTGCGCCTGCTGCACCCCAGGCCGCTGGTCCCCAGACCCGTCATGCCTGCCCCAGCGCACCAAGGAGGCTCCGCTCACTTGCCGACACGGCATGTGTCAAAGAGGGCCCACCACGTGCCGGTGGAAGCTCCAAGCCCCAGTCCCGCGACCTTTGCAGCCTCCGCAGACCATCGATGGCCTCCACGACGCTGGCCCATAGTACTCCTTTTTCATTGACATACTCCACCGGTGTACTCTTCGGCCCAGTTGTTGGCACATGTTGTACTGAGTCGTGAGTTAAGAATGGCAGTGACCCCAAGTCCGTGACAGCGTCCACATCACTGAACTCCCTCCGATCAGTGAGGCGAATGTCTGCATCGCAAGCCGGCGACACGTGGTGCCACTAACCCTGTTCAACGCAAGCCGGCGACACGTGGTGCCACTAACCCTGTTCAACGCAAGCCGGCGACACTTGGATGAGGGCTCAGGCCTACACTGCAGCCCAGTAGGTCCCACATGTGGAACTGTGTCCTGAGTCTTGAATGGCAGTGACCCCAAGTCCGTGGCAGCGGCCACATCACTGTACTCCCTCCGATCAGTGAAGCCAAAGTCTGCATCGCAAGCACACGACACGTGTCTGTGGGCCCGTGCTGACCGCTGCCCCCGGCCTACACTGCGGTCCAGTAGGTCCCACAGCCTGCTAATAAACGTGGCCGGGTGCACGTGCCCGTAGCCATTCACACCATCTAAGCAAGTGTGTCCGTGTGGTCATTATGCCAGCATGATGGGCCCGAGCCCTGCAACATCACAGTGTGCTGTCTTCAGCGGACGATACCATGTCACCTCAGCAGTGGCCAAGACCTTGGACATGTAGCTTTCCCCGCCCCCCCCTGCATGAACAAGCGGCGTGTGCTAGTCCGGCGTACGTCAGGTCAGCGCCGGGGTGTGCTGATTCGGCAAGGGGTTTCAGGGCGTGGCTCTGGTCTGGCCTTGAGCAGGAAGTGCGGTAAGCGTGTCTCTGTGTTGGAGTGTTGTCGCCACCAGGGCCACAGTAGTCGATGTTGCAGTGTAGCATGCACCCGGAGGGTGGACCCGCACATACGGGGAAATGTAGGAGCGCAAGACCGCTCGGGGTCTTGGCTCATGCATGCCAAGTGTTATGTGTATCAGTCCTGCGGCTGCATAAGTCAGATGCCTAGCCTCAATCGCAGCGCGATCACAGCCAGCTATGGACTGTACACCTGTGTCCGCCCTGTCCGGACCATTGGCCTACACTCACGTGGCCGCACACCCTCAACGGCCAGCTTCACGGTGTTGTTGGCATGCCGCTGGACATGCGCAGACAGGCATGACAATGGTGTGCCGTAGGAGTGCACGTGATACAACCGCGCAGCACACACAAGTGTGGGGGCTCGTGGGAGGGAGGAGCAGCTGTGAGGCAACGTAACACACAGTGAGGCCGCTCAGGTGCCACGTGCTCGGCATATCATCCATGATTCCCTGGGTCGCAGACATCCCACCCCACCCACGACAGGCCTCTGTACATCTCCTGTATGCAAGCAGATGGTGAAGTTACTGTAGGGATGAAAGGTCCTTTGTCTGAACTATCAGGCGGTAGCACATCTGCAGCTCCGAGCTGGGACTTGCATGTGCCCAGTACCCCCTGACAGATACGATAGCATTTGCTGGCGACTCCCACACTACGCACTGCCCGATGTGAGACCAACTTGTACACATCCCACACGCAGTAGTCCTTGGTCGTAGTTAGCGTGCGTGAAATGGCCTTCACACGTACTCCCACCCCACCCCAGGCCTGCACCCGTTGCACACAGACACTGCTCATTGCTCCGAGCTGTGCCATTTCATCCACAGGACTGGCGCGGGTCAGCACAGTGCCGCTTCAAGCAGAGCCATTGACGCAATGGCAGACCATCCCGGACACATGCACAACTCCAGTCACGTGGACCTGTACCGTGCACGTCTGCTGCATGTCATGGGGGCACTGCCATTGGCAGTGCTGCGGATCAGTTACCGGCTAAGCTTCCGCCTTGCCAACGTCACCTGCGTTCAGCCTGTGTTGCATTGTCGCTCGTGCATATTCGAGTGGACCATGGATGTCTGCCTCTCCAACGTAACGGTAGCTGACCTGGATTTCGACGTGTGTGTGCGCCCTCTGTTGGCCCACGACCAGGAGTGTCACCGTGATGCCCGTTTATGGCATGCCTGGATGATTGGCATGCATGCTGGCAACTGGACCTGGGAGATTGCACGAGTCGTCGTGTGCAGTGACCACATTGAGCCGCTCCCCTATTGGGCTTTAGTGCCAATTGGGGCCAGGGGTTGGAGTCAGCACATCTGTCCGGGACAGCTGATGGGTTACGTCGCCGACATGTTAGATGTGGTGGACAACGAGCTCTCATTGGAAATGTTGGCCTACGCTGCTGCACTCGCGTTCATGGACAAGTGACAACGTACCTGCAGCCACAACTGAATGTGACCCATTGCATGTGCCCCGACGCCTGGTTGCACATTGGGGATCTGATCACATGTCCCAAGACGACAGTGGACATGGCTGCATTGGCCTGGACTCCGGATCCATGCGCGGACAACCAACGCAGGTTGGCACTGACTTGTGTGGGTGATGGACTCCCCCGGGGTGGACATGGGCGCTTTCCAACGTTCCTCATTCAGACATGCTGCTGCATTGGTCTGCATGTCGTGGCACTTCTCTTGGCCGTACTGACACGCAATTGTTGATAAAGTTTCCGCACCTTCACTTGTCTCCAACCGTGCTGAGTGTTGATATGTATGCAAATGTGTGTGTCACAGCCTATCTGGGTCCCTGCCATACATGCATTGCTGCCCCATCAGGGCTGTGGGTTTGTACTTGTGCATTATCATGTCCCTGTTTCGTGCTTTGCCAGATGCGTATGGCCATTTACCGGCCACAAGCGGGTGCACTTGTGTCCTGTGTTCGGTTGTGCAAATGTTGCTGTTTGTACCACATTGTGTTCGATGTTGGGGTGCTCTGCTTCCTATGTGTGTGTGCTGCATTGTGTGTGAGATGTCCCTTAAGCTCTGATTTGGCTCACCCTTCTCCCTTTCATGCAGTGTGGTTTTCACTTCTGTGCTTGTTCAGTGGTGTGATATTGCCGAGTTCTGTGACTTGTGCTCTTGGTTGGTGTTGTTACTCTTGGGCATGGTTTGTCTGCAGTTGTGCTGTGCTTATTTGTGCATGTGTGCCATTGTGCCCATCTCCCCCGTCCCCCAGTCCCTGGTCGTTCCTCTCCCTGTTGCTGTTGTGTCTGTTGATTTTGAGCAGTTTCCGGTCCCCGACTCCTGCCACCATCTCCAGACTGATGTGGTGGACACCATTTCCTCCATGTCATCCAGCTCCTGGTGTGGCGCTGGACTCCCACCTACGGTGTGCATTGCTGCCTTCTGGTTGTTGGCGTGTTTCTGCTTGTTTTTGCGTTTTGCATCATTCGAGCTGTTCTGGTTGTCTTCCATTGTCCTCCTCCGCACTCCGGCTGCATTCACCTTGTCCACGACGGACAGCCATGTACAATGTTTTGTTGGCAATGGTGCTTGTGGGGTTGTGTACTTGCTCCGACTGCCTCCATTGTGCTTCGCTGTTGTTTTCTGTTTGGTTTGTCTTCCTTTTTCCTGCTTTTGTTGTGCTTATTCCCGCCTGCCGTGTGTGTGTCGCGGGCCTGGCGCTGCTTATCGCTGCTTTCCTCATCGCGAATGGGCTCATCGCACGTTTTTTGGTGTTGGGGTTTGTGTTTTTATCTCCGTCGAGGTGGTTGTATCGCAGACATTGGCTGCGTTTTGGCAGACTATCGCATGTTACCGCCGTGTTGTGAATTCCACGTTAACACGGGGTTATTTTCCCGCGATAGACTGCGATGTGTAAAGTTGCGTTAACATTTTTTGGAGACGTTTAGCGCACTTTCTTGTGAATATCCCCCTCAGTCTTCCTAACCCTGATATTCATTTGCCAGCCTTGCGCTTCACTCTTTCTACGGCCCCTCTTCCACACAGACACGCACACACACACACACACGCACGTATCATGCCTATGAGGAGCACCATTGACCTTAGTTAAGTGTGTGCTTACAATTCAAACTCCACTTGCACTTTGATACTGGTGTAGGTTCTACAGTACACTGAAGCAAAGTTAACAACACATTTAAGGGCATATGTACAAACCCCTATCACCACCACAACGTCACTTTTTCCGACGTTGTGGTGGCGATAGGGGCTGCGCCTTATGTACAAGGCAGCATTAAGCCACTTAACGTGGCTTAACGCTGCCTTGTACATAAGGCCCCCTTTCACGCTATGGTTAGCGTGAAAGAGGTGGGCAGTGGGTGTTGCGGTGGGCGTTCCACCACAACACCCATTCATTTTGACGCTGCCCCGTATGTACAAGGACAGCGTACATAGGAGGCAGCGCCAAAATTAAGACCAGAAAAACCCTGGTCTTAAGTTGGCGAAACGAGGAGAAATGCATTATTTCTCCTCGTTTCTGCTTTTCCATGTGTGCTGCCTTGTGCAGCACACATGGAAAAAGCAAAATGCCATGGTTTGTTTATGTACAGGAAGGTGTCCCTTCCTGTACATAAACAAACCTTTAAAAAAATTCAATTTTGTCACTTTCATGTGTGCTGCATGAAGCAGCACACATGAAAGTGACAGAATGGCATTTTAGGATTGTTTATGTGCTTGAAGGGACACCTTCCTGTACATAAACAATCCTCCTCTGCACTCAGACACCCTTGCACTATTGCTAAACTTAGCGCCATCGCAGGGGGAAACGCAAGGCTGCACCACATTCTTGTAGATATGGTGCAGCCTTGCGTTTCAGAAGTGGCGGAGTGCGGCGTTAAGCCAAGGAGGCTAACGCCGCGTTCCGCCACTTCTTTGTACATAGCCCCCTCAGTTTTTGATACACTCGCTATAAAAACACCACAGGGACCGGTTCTCATAGTGCACCGATCCTCACAGAGATGGTGTTTGTCTGGTCTTGTTAGGGTTTACTAATACTACAAGGACCAATCGGTTTCTCACAGTGTGACACATACGCACCCTCTCTCTAACCTCTCCACCTCTTTAGCTCTACTTTGCTACCTCATCCCCACTTTTAGGTCTCCCCTTGTACACATCACGTGCACTGTCTGTTGTGAGACGTATTGTCAGCTTACAGTGGGCTTGTAGCCCGCCCATTGGTTACCATTGGATGGCCTCATTGTCACTGTCATTTGCTTACTTGTTATTCTTTAGTGTGTGTGGGTACTATACTTACCCTTTGTGCGTTTGTCCCTCCCCTGGAGCATGGATGCAATACTTGTGGCTTTCCGTTGCTCAGTATTTAGGCAATACTTTTTTCTTTTTGTTTAAGCACTCCACCAGAGTACACATGTTTTCCAGCTGTCTTTCCTTTATACCGCTCCCTTTCACCGCACTCATCTAGCACCTTCTCTGCCTATGTGCTAATCCCCGTTCCCCCTCTATGATGTGCTTCCCTTGTTTGCTTTCTTGTCCATGCGCTTCTACTCCCCAGCTTCACTTTGTGCTCTTTCTTGTTCTTCACTTTCTCCAGCTCCACTTTCCTCTCTCTCCATTTGCTTCCCTTCCACTCCCTCTGTGTTGCTTTCCCTCAACCTATGTTGCTTCCTTCCACACCCATGTTGCTTCCAGTCCTCCTCTTGCTCTCCCACCCCCTTCCATGTTTCTGTCCCCACCCACATTGCTTCCAAACACCCACTACTTTTTTTTCCTTTTTGTTCACCAATCCAACTTGGATTCGTAAACAAAAAGGGAAAAAAACAGGTCATTTTGTAAGTACCTAATCTGTAGTGTACGTGCCTACAAAACAACTTTTTTTCTCTTTTCAAGCTTTACTGCACAGTATTGAGGATGCTCTGCAGCATGGCTAAAACCATTGGGAAAGCCAATAGGTCACAAAGGCAATACCTATTGGCTTTGCCACTGCTTATTTACAACCTTCCCTTTGCCTATTGTTTTTGCTCTTGTTAAAGTGGATTGCCTAAAGTTGAATGCTCAGAGTGTAAGAATTCCAGTTTTAGCCAAGCTTGGGAATACTTGGGCCTTGTCGTCCATCTTTTCTGTGGCATTGTATTCGAACACGTGATTCGAGCTGCTGATTGTTTCTTTGCCGAACTGAAGAATCCATAGGCTTCACCAGACGAGAGAGTGATTTTCCATAGCTAACTAAGCAGAGTTTACTCTCCCAAGGACACAGCGACTGTCGCAGACTAAACAACACACTATGTAACATGTCATATGCTGAGAACAAATGTTGTGAACACAAGAACTCCATGTAGTAGAAAAGTGAGACAATCTTCGAATGTATTCTGTTGCAACTTGTGAGAGTCATCCTTTTTGCCCTGATCACCCCCATCGTTTCACTGATACTGGTTGTTACTGAATTTGATTGTGCTCTTGGCTCTGCTAACCGGGCCCCGGGCCAGTGCTCTGCTTAAAAGGTATATGGTTATTAGGTGTAATTACAATTGCTGCTGACAACCTACCTGTAAGTCCATAGTATATGGTAAGGCATGTAGGTTTAGAGGTAGATTTAATGCACTTAAGTGTGCACTGCTGTATGGCCTGCTGTCATACTGAAAGCCAGCCCTGCATTGCAGGCGGCTTTTAAAATAAAACTATGTCCAAATTCAACTTTACCATTAAAGGTACTTCCAAAGTCTTAAACTATCTGAGTTTGACATATAGTCACCCCTAAGGTCTGCCCTAGGTGCCCCACGGTGAGGGTGCCATGTTAAAATAAGCAGGGACATTACAAATGATGTTTTATATGCCCTGGTGAGGGACAAAGTGCCAATTTCGTTTTTTCCCAGTGTAGTACATTAGCTCCATAGGCTAACATGGGGAGGCTTTATTTAACATTAATCTAGTCTATCTTTTGACAGGAGTGAGCTAAATAATACTTCAAAGTATGAAAATTATAGTTGCAATAAATCCAGCAACTTGCCACGGTGGTAGAGAAACAAAGTTATAGAACTGCTTTCCTGAAGTTACCCAATTCAGCTCGGGAGCAGCCTCTCCTGATTGGCCAGCCTTTGACAGGCTGAGCCAAGCTGCCCCAATGACGTGTGAAGTGGCCTGAACTGAAACAAAGGAGACAACTGTTGAGAGGAGATCTGCTGCCTGCAGATGTCAGGACAGGAAGGGAGCTGGGTAGCCAAACTGGTCTTCAAAGGGAGGAAGACAGTGAGGACAGTGAGTGTTATTTCTCCATGCTAGGAGGAGACCCTATACCCACCACTTGAAGGCGAATCTATGCTGGATTTCCACCACAGCTTTACTGAATTCTTTGCTGTATTCCGTATTAATTTGTATGCTTATGGACTGTATATCATTTGATTGCTTTATGCATTTCTGTACTTTGATTAACTGAGTAAATCTTTGAACCAAGATTCTTGTCTGCCGTTCTTGAACAGAAATGCTTTCATTTGGCCTTTTGTACCTTTACATTTTAACCTAAAGAGAGATGGATCCAGCGGGGAGCACCTAATTCTGATAGGGACTACACCGCTCCCGATCCGGTGCCAGCGCACTCAGAAAAGCAAATTAAAGTATGGTTTACCACGTTAACACCCTCTGTTTTCATTTTCTTTTTGCCGTCCCTTCTTCCCTCTCATTATATTTCATCCTGTTTTTCCTAATTCCCTTCACACACTCGTTAGTCCCCCCATGCGCCTTCCGTGTTTTTGCTCTCCCACCTTCACTCACATCCTCTCACCTCATAATACTCTTTCACAGCATAATTCCCTAAATAAATGACTTGCAAGGACCTTCGCTGCGGCGTTGGTACAGGAACAGCCTCTCCATTAAAATAAAACTCCACATAAACACACTCTTTTGTCCGGGCTGGGACAGCTCTTGGCCCTCTGGTACAAGCAGTCCCTCGCCCTCCCCCACCCTGCTGCTGACAGGGCTCCACTCAGCACTAGGTGCTCACATGTCACAACTAAAGCAATATCCACTCAACTTTGGCTTCAAGGTGAAGGACTCTGCTTCCTGCCCCCCACCCCACCCCTCCCTGACTCGTGTTCATGTTTACACAGCTCGAAATCTTTTCAGCAGAGCCGGACTAGAACCTAAATTAAGACTGACAAAAAAGTTCAAAGGAGCCCCCAAAATAGGGCCATAGGGGTTTTTATGGTTGTGCCATAGCAGCCCACCCAGCTCTGGAAGCAGCAACTTAGCCTGAGACCGAACTGGGCCCATAGGAGCTTTCCTGGATGGGCCATGAGAGCCCACCCAACTCTGAAAGCAGCCCCTGTGCGTGCAGGAGACCGTGCCCCAAATGGGGCCATAGGGGCTTTTATGGTTGCGCCATAGCAGCCCACCCAGCTCTGGAAGCAGCCACCTAGCCTGAGACCGAACTGGGCCCATAGGAGCTTTCCTGGATGGGCCATGAGAGCCCACCCAACTCTGAAAGCAGCCCCTGTGCGTGCAGGAGACCGTACCACAAATGGGGCCGTAGGGTTTTTATGGTTGCGTCATAGCAGCCCACCCAGTTTTGGAAGCAGCCACCTAGCCTGAGACCGCGACTAGACTGGGTCCATAGGAGCTTTCCTGGATGGGCCATGAGAGCCCACCCAACTCTGAAAGCAGCCCCTGTGCCTGCAGGAGACCCGCGCCCCAAATAGGGCCATGGAGGCTTTTATGGTTGCGTCATAGCAGCCCACCCTGCTCTGAAAGCCCCCTAGCCTGCATGAGACCTTGCCTAGAATGGGGCCATAGGGACTTTCATGAGTGGGTCATGGCCGACCACCCGGATCTCTCAGCAGCCCCACTCTGCAGGAGACCGAGAGCGGAATGGGGTGGTGAGGGCTTTCATGGATGGGTCATGGCAGCCCACCCAGGTCTAAAGGCAGCCCTCTAGCCTTCGGAAGACCTTCAAGAGACCACGACCAGAATGGGATTATGGGGTCTTTGGTGGTTGGGTCCTGCCATGGCAGCACTCATAGTCTTAAAAGCAGCCTCCTAGCCTGCGGGAGACTGCGACCAGAATGGGGCCATAGGGGCCATGGCAGCCCACCCGGCTCTCTCAGCAGCCCCACTCTGCAGGGCACCGTGAGCGGAATGAACCTCTCTGCCACCAGACATCTGTGCCATTCTGGCCTTACAAAACCTTAAAATAGTGCTGATAAAAGGCCCTTTGCAACCTGGGAAAAGAGGGCGACTGCGCCTCTGGTTTTGCTATAACGATGTATATTTCATGGTTGTCTATATAAAAGTTCCATGATGGTTACCCGCCCCAGGTTCAAGAGACTCAAATGAGGGGGGGGGGGGTAGTTGTTTTTCCTCAGAAGCCTCCATACTTTGGAACAGTCTGCCTATAAACATCAGAGTAGCCCCCACCTTGTTGATGTTCAGGAAACTGCTCAAAACTTGGCTTTTTAACATCTAGTCTTCCTTCTTTTCTTTCCAAGCTGCTATGCCGAATCAGTGCCAAGACACCCACAGGTATTCGTGCACTTTAGAAATTTATTAACATAGCATATACCATTAGCTGGATATGTTATGTCATTAATTGTGTGTATGTGTTCACCAGCCACAGTTACAAAACTGGCCCAAGTAATATTCACAACAACTCTCCGTTCATTGCAGCATCCTGCAGGGGACGAAAGGGCTTTCTTATTTTCACTTCCAGCCGGTCCAAAAACAAAGGCCTGATTTAAAGGGCCATAATCCTTCCTTTTTTTCAAGTATCGTCCTGGCTGGGACCCATCGGAGCCTATTATCCAGTTGCCAATGCAATGGAGGGAAAGAAAGGCACTCAGCTTGTTATCGCTTCATAAGTACTTAAGAGAAACTATGATTTGGAGCCGGGCTTTTCACTTTGTTCAACCCACTAGGTAAGAGAGATGCCTGCACTGTCAGAACGTCAGATGTATCCCTTTGTGGGAGTAATTGCACTCATAATGATTTATTTAGTTCTTACTAATTTAATTCATTTCATTCTTCACTATTCATCCGATGGTAGGTGTCAGAGTGCTTTACATCGCTCACAGAACGTTATTCCGAGACAGTGATTCATACAAGTGTGTAAATCAATATACAGGAAATGTTGCGTACGAGAATGAGGGTTACAAGGTATAGGAGTCACACATTGTCCTTTGTGCAAGGCATTAACCCTCAATGCTACTTTATGAGTCAAAACTGTGACTAGACAAAACAAGGATCTCTCTAGGAAGTGCGTTATTCACCGGAGTTATCTCGCCATTATCACTATCCCCTGAAGACTGCTGTTCTGCAGCAATGCTCCAGTGGTTCGACATTTAGTTTCAAGAGGTTTGGAGCTGCTAGGGGTGATGGGATGGGGGTGCATGTGGAGTTTGCAGAGGTATGAGAGGAGGCAGTGGAGGTCAGTGCCTTTGCATCCCATGATAGGGTAAAATAAAGGCACCTTCTGCATTCTTCATGGATGGTTTGTAGATCCTGTTCATCGAGACGAGCTTGCCATGTTGGCAGGTTGAGTTCTTGGCTTGGCGATGGGAGCGCAGTCATTTCTGGTTTTATTATCTGGTTGTCTTTTCTGAGCGAAGAAGTCTCAAATCCATGATTTGGTGGTAGATACTTTGCAGGATTATAGACAGGGCGAGAGCCTGAGAGTCTAAGGTGTCACTTCTTTCTTAGGACAAAAACAAATGTTCCTCATTTGAAGTTCAAGGAAATAGAAAGTGGTGCAGATTGGAAAAAGGAAGTGATCTGAGCGCTTGATGTCAAGGGGAGCAAACATTTCACCCCTCAGGTCTGCAGTGATGCAGAATCCATCTTTTCTTGTGAGTAAAGGGGGATGAGTGCTGCACAAGATCACAAGGCGCTTTAGGCTGATGAATGATTTACCTTTACCCCAATCAATGTTGAAACCACCCATGAGTAGTTTTTTGGGCTGAGGGAGAGGTACTCTGTGATCTGGCCAATGAATTTTCATCTGTGCTTGGGTGGGTTATAGATGACATGTAGATGGACTGCGAAAACTGGCGATGGAGCGAGAAAGACATTGAGGCGTTGAGAAGTGGAGACCATGCAGCGGAGGCAGCCGTGATACCGCAGTGCTGCTGGCAAAGAGGGAATCCAAGATGGACGCTTGGAGTGTGGGACCTGAGCCAAGATTCCCTAATGAAGGATCCATGGTTGACTTTCACTCCACCAGACGACCATTCTGGCATTCTAGGACCCTAAATCCATAAATGTATCCACTCAGCATAAAGACTCAGACATATTATAATTGTGTCATTGTTTTAATTGTTGAAATGTCGACTAAAGGTCACCAAATTTTAAATAGTTTTTTTAATGCACATCTGCTTATAAATATGAAGCTTAATGGTCCCTGACTAAGTATTTCACAGTTCAAAGCTTATTTTTTGCAATTGCATATTAAGCAAAATTCTGACACAAGTCTCTTCATAAAGTACCTTATCGCACAAATTCCTCAAAATTGTTTGCATCTGACGTCTTTACTGTTGAGTTGCACATATCATATGTTTGATGCACATGTGCATATGAGTAAAAAACACTTAATAATATATTCAAGAAATACCCATAGTGAGGGTGTGCCCTGTGCAGCCATGAAATATGATGTTTGTAGAACTCCACAAAGCCAATAAACAGTTGGTTTACTATTAAATGAATATGAAATGGGCGTCTACTTGGTTACCTGGCAGAACTGTACTCAAATGTACGTTTGTTTACTAAATGTAGATTCAGGTAAACTAATGAAAAGTCCAATCAATGTATATTTGAACCAATTGTACATTTGAAGCTATGAATGTACAACTGGAGCAAAGAATATACATTTAGACCAATGGGTGTACATTCAAAGACCAAATGTACACTCATACAGTGGTGCTCACAATATCACATTTATAGGAGTCTAGTAAACGTGCAAAGTGAACTGACAATAATAAAAACCCTAGTCATTATATAAAAAATGTAACACTGCTTGCACATTCAGGGGCCGATTCCGATCTCGGCCGGTAGGGCTCCGAATCGGATTCGGCTTTACCGGATCCGATTCGGAGCCCTGTTTCCCGACCGAACCGTACGCGGGTCCGGCCGAGCGAGTACGATGCGAAATCGCCGACCGACTCGTCCGGGCGTCCCGACCGCTCCGACCGACTCGCTCCCGGCTCAAACCGCTCCGACCGACTCGCTCGGACTCGACTCGCACCGCGCAATGGAGACGTTTCCCGGCCGGGTAAGTACGATGCGCGCCGCGAGCAGTCCGACCGAGCCGCGCACTCCGGCTCGTAAGAGCTGTCGGAGCCGTACTTTGGGGGTCCGTGTCGGACCCCCTGTACGCGTAGCCGCGCGAGTCGCACACAGGGGGGACCCATGGGTCCCCCCTACCTGTGTGTGTACGGCACGAATCGCTTCGCCACGTACCCGCTGTAGGGGGCGCCCTTGTCCGACTCGCACCCATTGAGTCAATGGGAGCCCGCGTACGCGTTGTACGACCGGCTCCCATTGACATCAATGGGAGTCCGACCGACTCGAGTCCGATAACATACGGACGCATCGTACTCGTTCGGTCGGACTGCACGGGTCCGATTCGGTCGGAAATCTCT
The DNA here is from genome assembly GCA_963921515.1 of Calotriton arnoldi. NCBI lineage: Eukaryota > Metazoa > Chordata > Amphibia > Caudata > Salamandridae > Calotriton > Calotriton arnoldi. The sequence goes on along the minus strand of CAWUFW010015118.1, from coordinate 228,469 downwards.
CCGGGTCCGGCTCGGTCGGAGAAATTTCCGGCCCGAATCGGAATCGATCCCTCAGTCTGCTAAAAAAGTAGAAAGGCTACATCTTCAAATGGGAGAACCCCATACAATGGACTACATTTAATGAGTCTTCCTAGGCCCTTATTACAACTTTCCTGCAATATGGTGTGGGAATACTGGGGTACAGCAAACTCCAGCTCCAGCCGGCATTCACACAACACTTTCCAGGAAATATAAGTTGTGTCCTCAGAAGGGTCAATCGCCGGCCGGACGCGGGAACCCAAGGCTTTTCTGCTCTTTTTCCCTAAATCCCAGGACAAACCTGCTGACATTTTCTGCTTGCTTAGAGCAAGTGTGAGCTGTCAGGGGAGGACGGTGGAAGTCTGGTAGGGGGGGCCGTGAGGGACGGAGGGTAAAGACAGAGTTGAGGTATGGCTGAAGGAGTGATGTCTGCTGCCCTGGGGATGTCCTCCAAGTGAGGGAGGTGGTTGGAGCGTTGCATGGTTACCTGAGCTATTGGCCGAGAATGATCTGTCATTCAGGGGAAAGAGTAGGGGACAGAGAGGGGTTCAGGGCCCGACAGGGGGAGCGTTGCATACTTCCCTCTCGAAGCACTGCATGGGTTGGGTTGGGGTGGGGTGGGCTGTATTCCTTCCCGCAGCCCAAGGCACCCCAGCGGTTTCACACGCTACCCAGTGCTTAATTTGAGCCAGTGGTTTCTGGTGCTCAGCATCGGCACTTAATTGTCAGCACCGGCTCTAGTGACAGTCCACCACCAGGTGGCGCTGTCTGTTTAATTTTGAGATGAGCACAACAGCTGTGTTTATTAAGTCAAATCGCATTGAAAATGAATAATATCAGCCTCTCATGCCATTATTATAGCTTTGTTTGGCCTTAAATAGTCTTAATTGTCACACTTGCATGAGTGCGATGGTTAGTAGTTGTGTTAGTACTGCGCTTGGCCGCGCTGGCAGGGGGAAGGCTGCAGTGGCCTTCCGAGAAGGGCCGTGACACTTAATTTTTTACAAATTAAGCACTGGTACAAATCTATTTATGGTGAAACTACGCCAGGTGTATCTAGGCCTGGACTGATCAGGTTCAGAGTTTGCAGACCCAGAATTACTGGGTCAGAGTTTGCAGATAAAGTAATTCTAGGCCCAGAGTCACTGGGCCACTCAGAATGTCATATTACTTACCAGGAATCTTCATTACTCCTGGTACCTTTGTCCTCGTTCCATTAATGACATATGGAGATAACCATCTCCCAGACAGAAAAAAAGAACAAAAGGAATGCTGGGACCCACTACCGCACCCCCTCCCACCAGGAGTACTTAACCAGCACTTACCCAGCATTCGTACTGAACTACCAAGCCACCAACAGGAAGGCAGGCTGTTCGGGAGGGAGGGAGGGGCGTCGTGAATGGGACGTGTACAACAGAACCAGGAGTAATGTAGATTATCAGTAAGTAATAAAACTTTACCTCCAGGTCCCTAGTCCTTGTCCCATTCATGTCATATGGAGCATACCAAAGCCAGAAACCCAGCCTTCCGTACTCCCAAATAACACCCAGAACACCACACAGAAGTAGCACCCAAAGTGAATTAAATGGAAAAACCACAGGAAAAAAACAGGTTGGAGCAAACAACCCGCAACACTCCCATCCAGAAACGGCCTCACCACCCAAAACATTCAGGAGATGAGATAAGCAAACAAAAAAACAAAACAGGAAGCCCACGTTGCTGCCCTACAACCTCAGCGATGGACACCCCACGCCACTCATCCCAGGAGTCAGCCATCCCACTCTGGGAACACCCCCGCACCCTCGCAGGAGGAGGAGCACCAGCCAGGGAAGAAGCCAAATCAAGCACCTGTTGCAGCCATCAACAGAAAGACAGCGAGAAGGCCCATCTCTCCCATAGGAAGAGGACTCAAAAGAAACAAACAAAGCCACAGATGTAGGAAACACCTGGTGTGGCCAGAAAAACCAGCAAAGCCTGGGACACGTTTAACAGGGACAAACCCAAAGCACTGGAAGAACCAGGATCCTACACCCGAGCCGGTAACACTAGCCCCTGAGATGAAGGTAAATGAGAAGCCACCTCATGTACAGAGAAGGCATCCAACCCCCAGAACCACACCATCCACAGCAAAAACGTCAAGTAGGGCACCCTGGCCAGAAAACCACCACGAAGGTGACAAAAGTAACGCCAACCAACACCAAAGGCTCGAAAGGAGGCAGAAATCTGAGACTCCAAGCCCAAAGGAAAACCCACAGAATGTAAATAGCAGTGTCACCATGGGACAGGAAAGAGAGAAAATGCGAAGCAACCACACCACCAGAGCAACCACATCAGCCAGAGAACCCCACGGGGCACGAAGGGCCATAATGGCCTTCCACTGGGCCCTCAAGGCCGCCACCGCCCAGAGCAAAAAAACTGAGTCCGAAAAAGACAAAACCAGGTAGGGAGGAAGCACCGGCCAAGTAGCAACCCCCCACCAACAAGATGTGCACGTCCATCTGAGACCGCAGATGACCCCACTGCCAGTGAAAAGACCCAGAGGAGGACCAGGCCACAAAAAGTGCACAGCGGACACCGAACGATCCAAGACAAGAATCCCCTGCACCAACTACCAGCGCAGACACAGGACAAATGGCAAAGCACCATGACCTGGAGAATAAGACCCTGAGTCCTGGAACCCAAGAGAGAGACACTCACAAAGACCGCAGGTGAAACCGGGCCCCAAACAACCGGAAACACCACCCAACAAATCCACAGATGCCTCCAACATGGCCCCAGAAAGGAAGTAGTCCCGAACCCCAGCAACCCAAAGACCAACAGGTAGGACCAGGCAGCCAGAAGCCAACACCCCATCTGGACAGGAAAAGAAACGGGGACTGCCAGCAGCCAACACACAGTGAAGCACAATATCCCATCAGAAAAAGAGGCCAACAACATTTCCCACACCGAGACTAGGCAATGTCACCCCCAGGGGACAGACACCACTAGCCCCTGAACTGCATCGAACCGGACCAGGACCCAAAAACCAGAGAGGACCAAGGGCAGAGCGAGGCAGAAACCCAAGCCCATGAGACAAGGGAAACACAAAGACCGAACCGGATCTCCAGGGAAGACCCAGCCCACAAACAACACCCACCGGGGCTAACACCCCCATCAGCTACCCCGGGAGTCGACTCAATGTAGACAAGCAGCCTCCGGCAAAAACAAATCCAGAGGCCAACGGAGAAGAGCCACACACCCAAAACACCAACAGCGACCATCCACATCACACCCTTGACCTATCAGCCGGGACAAGGGCAATGGGACATGGGCCCATTCAGTTCCAACCTTGAAGGATGAAACCCCCCAACTGAACAACAAGCTGACCAACCATCCAGGAGGTCAAAGGACAACACAAAGGAATCAGCCCAATCGAGACCCAACACCAGCAGCAGAAGGGCCAACACAAAGCCCCACAACAGCCCCAGAGCAATGGGAAATGCTGCCTGACACAGGCCCCAGAGCCACAGGCCAAACTTCGTCAAGACTACAGGCACTGTACAACCAGCTATCCAGAAGAAGGCGCCAAGAATGGTGCAGAGACTAAATATCGAATCACAAATATCGACTTACCTGAATATCGTTGCAAAAATATCGTGGCTCAAGAATATCGACAGACAAAATATCGTGGTGAAGAATATCGACTTTGGGTAAGTAATATCGCTGTAAAAAACTATCGAAGTGTTTAATATCGTTTGCAAAAATATAGATGTTAAAAATATCGATTTTGTATTAATGTTATGTATGTTAGTATATATTTTATATGTGTGTGATGCATGTATTTTTTGTATAAGATTTGTTTGTATTTTTATTATATGTGTAAAAATTTTAGTAGTTATTACATTTTTTTTGTTTGAATTTTGCGTTTTTAGTTCCGTAGCGGGTTGTGGGTTTATAGGGAATAGGGAGGGAAGTAATTTAATTATATAAAATGTATTGAATGTTTTGAGTAGTTATTAATTTTTTTTAATTTGAATTTTGGGTTTTTAGTACCGTAGCGGGTTGTCGGTTTATAGGGGAATACGGTGGGAAGTAATTTAATTATATAAAATGTATAGAATAATTTTCATTTATTAATAATTGTTGAATTGAGATGTTATAGTGTTAAATGTGTAAATTAATTTGTTATCAATTATGTAATAATTAGTTGTTAATTAATTTTAATTAATTAATTGGCAATTATTTATATTAATTGTGTAATTATTTTTATGTGTGTGTTGTGCTGTTTATAGGCAAAAATGGTGGGAATGGTGGGAAGTAATTTATTAATAAATAGTTAATTAATTAAAAATAATTAATTAGTAATTAATTATGGTATTTGTGTACTTCATTTTAGGTGTGTGTTGTGAATATTATAGTGTTAAAGAATGTATATTAAATCAATGTGTATTAATTATTTTTATTAATAATAATTCGTCAAATGATTAATAATTATGTTAATTATGGAAATAAATTATAATGAAAATGTTGAAGTTGTTTTATTGGTGTGGTGTTATAGGCTAGGAAATTAAATAAATACATTATTGTTTAAAAAAAAAATGTTGGTTAAAATTTGCTTATTTTAAATAAATATTGTTTATAAATGTATTTATTTTAGATAATAGTTCTACCTTTTTGATATATGTAATTAATATATTTAATGTTAATGTTTAATATAGTTAATCTGCTATTTTTAAAATATTTTTTATTTATTTTTTATATTGTTTACATTTTTTAAATTATTTAAATGTTATGATTAATTTTTGTTTCTCTGCTATCCAACACTTTCCTTACTGTTGCACTCACTGGAGTGGGAATAGTAATTTTTACCCCTTTGCTATCCTGCACTTTCCCTATTGTTGCACTCACTGGAGTGGGAACAGTTATTTTTACCCCTACGCTATCCAACACTTTCCCTACTGTTGCACTCACTGGAGTGGGAATAGTAATTTTTACCCCTTTGCTATCCTGCACTTTCCCTACTGTTGCACTCACTAGAGTGGGAATAGTAATTTTTACCCCTTTGCTATCCCGCACTTTCCCTACTGTTGCACTCACTGGAGTGGGAACAGTAATTTTTACCCCTACGCTATCCAACACTTTCCCTACTGTTGCACTCACTGGAGTGGGAATAGTAATTTTTACCCCTCCGCTATCCAGCACTTTCCCTACTGTTGCACTTACTGGAGTGGGAATAGTCATTTTAACCCCTACGCTATCCAACACTTTCCCTACTGTTGCACTCACTGGAGTGGGAATAGTAATTTTTACCCCTTTGCTATCCTGCACTTTCCCTATTGTTGCACTCACTGGAGTGGGAACAGTAATTTTTACCCCTACGCTATCCAACACTTTCCCTACTGTTGCACTCACTGGAGTGGGAATAGTAATTTTTACCCCTTTGCTATCCTGCACTTTCCCTATTGTTGCACTCACTAGAGTGGGAACAGTAATTTTTACCCCTACGCTATCCAACACTTTCCCTACTGTTGCACTCACTGGAGTGGGAATAGTAATTTTACCCCTTTGCTATCCTGCACTTGCCCTACTGTTGCACTCACTAGAGTGGGAATAGTAATTTTACCCCTTTGCTATCCTGCACTTTCCCTACTGTTGCACTCACTGGAGTGGGAACAGTAATTTTTACCCCTACGCTATCCAACACTTTCCCTACTGTTGCACTCACTGGAGTGGGAATAGTAATTTTTACCCCTCCGCTATCCAGCACTTTCCCTACTGTTGCACTTACTGGAGTGGGAATAGTAATTTTTACCCCTACGCTATCCCACACTTTCCCTACTGTTGCACTCACTGGAGTGGGAATAGTAATTTTTACCCCTACGCTATCCCACACTTTCCCTACTGTTGCACTCACTGGAGTGGGAATAGTAATTTTTACCCCTCCGCTATCCAGCACTTTCCCTAGTGTTGCACTTACTGGAGTGGGAATAGTAATTTTTACCCCTCCGCCATCCAGCACTTTCCCTACTGTTGCACTCACTGGAGTGGGAATAGTAATTTTTACTCATCCGCTATCCTGCACTTTCCCTACTGTTGCACTCACTGGAGTGGGAATAGTAATTTTTACTCATCCGCTATCCTGCACTTTCCCTACTGTTGCACTCACTGGAGTGGGAATAGTAATTTTTACCCCTCCGGTATCCTGCACTTTCCCTACTGTTGTATTTATTGTATTGCAAAATATATATTTTTTTTATAGTTAAATGTTTGAATTCATTATAAAATGGTTATTTTTTAATTTTAAATTATTGATATATGTATATATATTTAATTTTTATATATTTAAAAGTTTAAAAATTAAACAAAGATAATAGTTAATAAATTATATTTAAGTAAATATATGTATATGTATACATTTTTGTTTGTGTGTTTATTTTTTTAATTAAGTTTATTTGTTATATTTAGTTAAAATGTAAGTTAAATTTAATTTATTTTGTTAAACATATTAATAATATTTAATATATTTATTTTATGTTATATATATTTTTAAGTTGATATTTTGTACATCTATATTTTTTACTTCGATATTTTTTATTCGATATTCTTGTACTTACCTGTTTAAATATAGGGAGTCAATATTTTTGTATTCTATATTTATGCATCGATATTTTTGTATATCGATATTTTCTACATCGATATTTTATCAGTGAACCGCCAAGAATGACAAACAAAGTGGCCAAGGGGTAAAAAACCAAGACCCCACCCAGCCACCCCAAACAACATAGTGCCTCGACCACAAGGACATGAGCGCCAGAAAGCACACCAGACATGCAGGGTGATCAACAAGCCAACACCGCCAATGTCAACAGAGCCACCCGAAAACCCAGCTGACTGAGCCAGAGACCAGCCAGTAGAGGCAGGAGGATGAACCCTCCGCCGGCCACCAAAAAGCCCGGCACCAAGACAGGAAGGCCGAAATTCAGCACAGGAGAATTAGTAACAGCACTCAAACACCCAGGCTAGCGACCCAAGGTCAGAAAAAGAAAAAGCAGAGACCCACAGGAAGGTGCTCAGCAGGCAACACCCAACCCAGCAGCAGTGCTACAACCAACCGCCCCGGGAATAAAGAAGTAGACGTAGAGGGCCCCGGCTCAGCCGAAAGGGCCGGAAGGGTGAGAAGACCCACCAAATAGCCAGCACAACATCCCCCAGAAACACACCAGAAACAGGAGCAAGAAGGCCCCCAAATTGGAGCCCCCACAGACCTGGAAATGAGCGACACAGGGGCACCAAGCAACCACTCCCCAGTAATACACCAATCCCTCGAGGGCAGAGAGAAATGCACACCGCAACCAGCCTCATCCAAGGCCACATAGGCAACACACCACAGAATGCGGCCTGGAAGCCATGGATCAAGCCGGGCATGACGCCAAGAAGTGGAAGGGAAGTAAGAACACCCATATGGCAACACCCAAAATGCGATCCTCAAGGTACCAATGCTCACAAAGGCCGGGACCAGACGTACCCCCGGGAGACAAGCCCCAAGAACCCCAAGCCAGGAAGCACCCATAACCTGGTGACGTGTTGAGAACGCACAGCCAACACATATGGCCCAGCCCATCCCAAAATGAGCACAAATATGTACAGCGAGGCAACAGAAAATGTATGCAGAATCCAAACCCCCTTGAACCAGAACGGAATCCACGCCCAAGGAAGACCAAGGCCGCAAGACAAACTGCTGCTCAACCCACCAAGCGAACAAAGGCTCTGTTAGAGGTACAGCCCATAAACCATACCCATCTGACACAGCAATTGCCGGGCAACCAAAGCCCATATGGTAATAGGCAACAAAGCAGGAAGTGCGCCCAACCCAGCCTGTGCCACAAAACAGAACCAAGGCATGCCACAATCCATGTCCCGTCCCCCCCAGTGGACAGGACTACCTAGCACCCTACCGGCCGACACCCCCACCCCGTTGGAGCGCCAGCCAGGGCAGTTAAAACATGGCCCCTCAGATCAATACAGGCAAATGGAACTGAAAAGAAGCAAACACCAGTCCCGCAACATAGGCAAAATGGAGGCCCCCCATGTGACAGCCAGAAAACTGCTTTGCAGTGCTTACCCCCAGGGCCGGCAGACTCATATACAACCTCCTGTAGACTGCCACGAAAATGCCCTTACAAGCCAGCCCATGTGCACATCTCATGCCAGCATTCCTGGGACCCAGCCTTCCATCGTCATTGGCAGCCAGGCACCTCAGGAGCACACCCAGACTCAGCTCCACTGTGCAAAACATGCCGTCGCAACGCATCTTTCACCCGCCCCAGCCACCAGGAAGACGCACGCCCTCAACCCGGGAACAGCCCTGTAGACACGGCTCATCAGCCGCAAAGAGCCAGCCGTCAACATGCATGCCTCCAGGCAAGCCCAGCAGGCTGGGAGGCACACGAAAGCACCGTCGTGGAGAGCCCAGTAGTCAGACAGGCACTCCAAGGAAAGAAATATGGAAGAACGCCACTCCTGCCCTGCAGGAGCAGCTCCTAGCCACCTCATCTCATTCTGTTGGCAGCCGGAAAAAAGAACAGTATGAATGCTGGGTAAGTACTGGTTAAGTACTCCGGTGGGAAAGGGTGAGGTAGAGGGTCCCAACATTCCTTTTTTTTATTTTTTCTGTCTGGGAGATGGTTATCTCCATATGTCAGGAATGGGACGAGGACTAGGGACCTGGAGGTAATGGCAAGTGGAGGAATTCCACCTGGAGTTATTGCTTCGCGTGGAATCCACCACTCGTAATGAAGCTGTCAGTCACTAGCATTGAGTTCCTTACTGCCAAGGTTCCAATGGGATTTGAGGATATAAAGGGTAAAAACAGGAATGGTCTGAGGATTACTGGCACAACAGGCATAATGCGTTGTTGCCTGTGGTGTGTCTGCCTTCCCTTGTCCGCAGGAAAAGGCACAGATTTGCAGCTCCCGGCTGCAGTGTGGCAGACTTTGCTGCCACTGCTAGCGGCACAAATGAGGCAGCTGTGAATCACTAACCATTCTATTCTACAACACTCTTTCTACAACACCCCAAACTCCCAATACTACACTTCATACCACCCAATTATATGCACTGTTCCTGACAAGTTAAAATATTTGTATAGTGCTATAAATCATTTTTAGACTTTGCAATCAGTATCTGTTGTAACGTTATCATTCATTAACACATTTGTTTTTTCATTTAACACATTTTTAATACTTTATGTTTTACATTGCGCTTGCTTCAGCAGGTTGTGCAGCGCTGTAATGACCAAGGGGTCGATTACAATGGCGGGCGGACACAGTGGCAGTGGCAAAAGGGACCACCCGCCATAGGTGCGGCGGTCCCGCTATACAGATTAGGATGTGCCCGCCACACTGGCGGGCGCATCCCATATTTTTACATTGCGGCGGGCGGTGCTGCAAGCAGCACCCGCCTCAATGTAAAAAAACATGTTGTGCATCTGCATGTACAACGTGGCAGGCACCGTGCGGTGCCTGCCACCTTGTACATGCAGATGCAGGGGGGTACCATAGGTACCCCCCATGTGCAGACCCCACACCCCCAACCCCGGGGCCCGCAACGGGCCCCCGAAGGCATTCTCCGCCTGTCTTCTTGCGGCGGGTTCTCTGCCGCAAAAGACAGGCATCGTAATGCCCACGGCGGTGCCTGCACGGCACCGCAGCCATTGGCCCATAGTACCGTGTCCCGCAAGGCGGGCGGAAAAGGACCGCCTTGTGGGACCACGGCGGACGGTCTTTCCATCCGCCGCGGTACCATTCCTATTCCCACCACCATCCTAATTTGGTGGTGGGAATATTAAGGTGGATGGCGGGCGGATCGCCCCTGCCGGGCCGGCGGTGACTACCGCCGGCCCGGCGGGGGCGATCCGCCCGCCATCGTAATCGGCCCCTAAGTGCCGTCAGTGACGGCCATATTGTCACCCACAGAAGGATGACAGGCTGCAATGGCCCTACTCGGATTCAAACTGGATACTACAGTTCACACATACATCCAAGCAGAAGTTACATTACTTAAACATATTACCATAAATATGTTTCTACCAACATTCATGCATGCACATACTTGTGTACATCGAATAATGTGATTGACACAACATTTAGTTAAGTGATTGCTGCTGAAATTATGTCATTTTTAGGTGACAAGCCTGAATTACTCAGCCTTCCATCCTTCTAAGGTAGGTAAACAAAAGACCATTACATTGATTAATAACAGCACTTGCTATTTCCAGCACTTAAAAATAACCGAAACACAGAATGAAGCCTTAAATTAAAAAAAACAGCAACAAGAATTTAGTTGACAAGATGTCAGAAACATTTCTTTCAGTGCATTTAAATTTAAATGACATTGCCAGTTCATGGAAGGCCTCGCAATACTAGGAAATAAAACAAACCACGAGGAAACCTTGTGTTCTAATTTCAGACTACTTTTATTTATATTTTCCTGGGATGACAAATTCCTCGCATATCGCTTTCTCTGCCACTTAAATAAAATGTGATGGAGCCGACACTCTGGGGCCGATTCCGATCTCGGCCGGTAGGGCTCCGAATCGGATTCGGCATAACCGGATCCGATTCGGAGCCCTATTTCCCGACCGATTCGTACGCGCGTCCGGACGAACGAGTACGATGCGAAATCGCCGACCGACTCGTTCGGGCGTCCCAACCGCTCCGACCGACTCGTTCCCGGGTCGAACCGCACCGACCGACTCGCTCGGACACGACTCGCACCGCGCAATGGAGACGTTCCCCGGCCGGGTAAGTACGATGCGCGCCGCGAGCAGTCCGACCGACACGCGCTGCCCGGCTCGAAAGAGCAGTCGGAGCCGTACTTCGGGGGTCCGGGTCGGGCCCCCCTGTATGCGTAGCCGCGCGAGTCGCACACAGGGGGGACCCATGGGTCCCCCCTACCTGTGCGTGTACGGCGCGAGTCGCTTTGCCGCTTACCCGCTGTAGGGGGCGCCCTTGTTCGCCTCGCACCCATTGAGGCAATGGGAGCCCGCGTACGCGTTGTACGACCGGGTCCCATTGACTTCAATGGGAGTCCGACCGACTCGAGACCGATAGCATACGGACGCATCGTACTCGTTCGGTCGGGCTGCACGGGTCTGATTCGGTCGGAAATCTCTCCGGGTCCAGCTCGGTCAGGGAGATTTACGGCCCAAATCGGAATCGGCCCCTTTGTCTTCTGCTGTAAATGGAGCACTGCTTCTGTTTTTAGGTCTGGCATTAGCCAAGATCTTTTGATTTTACTGAAATTATATGTATAATATACCTACAGGGGCTTTCACCGAGCCTTCTTTATCTGTTGCGTCAATCACATTTTTCTTCCGCCCACTACAGCATACAGAATGGGGCAGTGGTTCAGTCCACTTCAGCCACTGGCTAATTTCACTGTGATTGGCTGCAATCCATCCATTCACAAGGAGCACCTCCGCACACCAAGTAGTTCCCTGAAGTGCCACTACTATGGCAATGTGTGCTTTTTGAGAACAAAGAAAAGTTTTTATTCTTTCAGCCAATGTTATTTTTAGATTGGTGAGGGCTCAACAACTTACCCAGCAATAAAGTTTTGCATAAAAAAATTACAAAAAAGCACTGATAAATACAAAAGGTTGGCACTTAGTATAACGTCCTATTAGCCTAATGGGTGTTGCGTTCCTGCTGGCCAATAACGTCACGGTACAAAAGGCACAGGAGATATTTGACAATGCTTCTTTGAAAACACAAAAATGGTGCCAGAAGAGAAGCATTTGAAGGCCCCCATGTATTGTTAATGCTTCATCTAAAGTCTTTCGAGTTTTATAGTAGTGCTGCAGCATCTCCGCACTCCTACTTCCGGCGCTATTCTCATCACATCACAAACATTACAGTTTCAAAGGTGGACATACAGGCAGTGTAATGTACCCACATGTCTGTGCTTTGCTGTATGTTTCATGTTCTGAATTATTCACATATGAATCACATGTTGCACACATGAGCAGCAGGAGAGCAGCCGCTGTGTGCTTTAGACGAGACACAGAAGTGCACAATACCATGGAGTGTGTTGTTACTCAGATTCTTCCTGGGGTGTGACAGCATATGGTGTGCTTTTACAACGCCCCAAAAAGATGAGAAAAAGGAATGATTTAGTGCAACCTGTCTACCAACATAAGTTAGTCCCTCTGTATACCTTTAAAAATGGTTCCACATATCGACTATATGTGAAACAATCGAGTGCAAAATTGCCACAAGACTTGCATAGGCATTGCTGAACATAATGCATTCCTTGAAACCTCTGCAAGATCCCTATGCATGATTGCTGTCCCTATGCATGAGTGCTGTTTAGTCATTATTGGACCTGGCCCTTTTTGCAGGGCCACCCCCAAACCTTTTGCCTTCACACCTTCTGTTTTCTGAATTTGTTTTTGTTGTCATTAGGACTCTATGCACTTTGCCATTTCAAACCAGTGTATAGTGCTTGTGCTCTCTCCCTAAAACATGGTACAATTGGCTTACACCTGATTGGCACATTTATTTTACTTGTAAGTCCCTAGTAAAGTTGTATACCATATACCCCGGGGCAGTAAATTAAATGCTACTAGTGGGCATGCAGCACTCATTGTGCCACCTACTAAAGTAGCACTTTAAAACATGTAGCAGGCCTGCCATTGCAGCCTGTAGTGCCGGTTAAAACTGCCAATTCACCTGGCAAACGAAACCTTTTACCAGGTCTAAACCTTCCCTTTTGATACATATAAGGCACCCCTAAGATAGGCCCCAAAGAATCATATGCAGGGTCATTTGTATTTAAAAAGTGGGACATGTGGATTAAAGTTTTACATGTCCTTGTAGTGAAAAACTCCTATATTTGCTTTTCACTATTGTAAGGCCAATCTCTCGCATTGAATAACACTGGGTTACCTTATTATGTTTATTAAGTGATAACCTTTGCTTGCGGGCAGATAGAGATATGGAGTTAAGACGCAATTTAATTGTAATTTTAAATCCTCTTTAATGGTGAAGTCAGATATTTAGTAACAGTTCTGAAAATGTCACTTTTAGAAAGTTTTTATTAAAGAAAGAGCACTCCTCTCGCGCTCCCACTGTCGCACTGCAAAAAGTGGGAATCAATCCCGCCAATATATTTCATTTGTCCAAGTACTCCGGTGTAAACTCATTATAAACGTAACTTATTTTATTGACCAATATTAAATCCATACGCTGTTATTCTTTCATCACAACGGAGACAGCGTGATTGAATCTGCAATCTTTATTGACATCTTCAAATACCATCTGTACGCCAATCCAGGCTTTATACACAGGTACGTACAATACAATCACGATTTGAAGTTGATACGCTGTATGAATACCCAATGCATTTCGACCCATCTTGGCTCTTCGTCAGGGGTTACTGGAATAAATGCAATAAACAGCTTGATCACATTTATGAACGATGTATAAATGTTAAAGACAACGTCAATATGCAACAAACTCATAAACACTTCCATATCCTCAATCTTAATGAAACACAATTCAAATACTAATAATTACTACCCCATACACCTCCTTTTGCCACCCAAGACTGTGATTACCCTCAGTATGATATAAACATAAATGACAATATACCACCCATTCAGCAAAAGACCCATTCCCCTGCAGACTGCCCTGCTGCTTGAGGCCTGCCCCGCTCTCTGAGAAGGAAGACTGGACCTGCTCCTTTCATCCCAGGCTACCTGAGTGACTCCAAGGGTCAGTTGGCTGACCTCCTGTTCTGAGCTACAGAGACACAAGCTCTAGAGTCCTCCCCACAACTGCCCAGCTGGCCTGCTGCACTGGACCTGCAACTGGACCTGCAACTGGACCTGCAACTGGACCTGATCCCAAGAGGTGCCTCCCAGGTCCTGGCTTCTTGCCTAAAGTGAAGGTTCCATCAAGTCTGGAGCGAAGCGACACAAAGCTCCGCAAAGCCTCGCCTCACAACTGTGAGCTTCATCGAAACCGATACTGAGAAACGCAAAGCACCACAAAGCCACACCGCACAGCTGGTGGAAAAACACCGCTCCACTGGCTATGATTGGAGAGACACTTCTCCATAGGGGACCAGTAAAGAGACACCACTCCACTGAGTACAAATGAAGAGACACCACTCCTTTGACTACAGGTGAAAAGGCACTGCTTCACTGACTACTGGTGGAAAGACACTGTTTCACTGACAACCAGTAGAAAGACACTGCTCCCCAGGCTCCCAGTAAAAAGGCAGCACCCCACTTACTACAGGCTGAAAGACACCGCTCCACTGGCTATGATTGGAGAGACACTTCTCCATAGGGGACCAGTAAAGAGACACCACTCCACTGAGTACAAATGAAGAGACACCACTCCTTTGACTACAGGTGAAAAGGCACTGCTTCACTGACTACTGGTGGAAAGACACTGTTTCACTGACAACCAGTAGAAAGACACTGCTCCCCAGGCTCCCAGTAAAAAGGCAGCACCCCACTTACTACAGGCTGAAAGACACCGCTCCACTGACTACTGGTAAAAAGACACTTCTCCACTGGCTACCAGCAGAAAGACAGTGATGCACAGGCTACTGGTCAAAAAACACCACTCCACTGGCTACCGCAGGAAAGACACTGCATCACTGACTACCGGTGGAGTGACACAAAAAGTACAATACATTGGGCTTAAGACACAACGCTAGTTTTCCGCAAACCTTTATTTTTTAACAAAATGATTTCTGACTGTACAATCTCAGTAAAGTTTTCTCAGCTGATTCTTGGCGTGTCTGTTGGCAGTCCCACATATAAAATCATCAAGGTGTGGGCTGAGATTTCTAACATCAGGTAGCCATCCAGAGCATCTGTAGGGTTAGGAGATGCCTTTCAGTTTCGGAGGGTGCGCGAGACCGCACTTGACTCGCTATTGGCTACATGTCCCTTTGGTTGAATCTGCACATAGAAAACCAATGCAAAAATATCGTTTCAAAGTGTAAACTGCACTTTACAAAAATAAACTGACAGGAAAACCCAATATTATGACTTTTCAAAGAATTTTCAATTGAAAGGAAGCCACATGCGAGAATGCTATGAGATTGGTCAAAGAGAAACTGGAGGGGGTGAGAGGTCTGCGGTCAGCTGTTGGCTTCACAATAGAGATCAGCAGAATGGACCCTGGAATCTCAATTTACCATCTTCCTAAGCATGGTGGTGTTAAGAACCCCATCTGAGATTGGGTTTGTCTCTTTGCAATCAAGTGAACCATGAGAATCGAGGTGCGTCGTCCGGTCTATGCTAAATGTAGTTGGGCCCAACCAGGCAGCCGTCCGTACAGTAAGACGAGAGGGCTCGGTCCAAGAGAGTGCTGCTCACATCCATCGACGACTGGCAGTAAATTGACTGCTCTGTCATGAGGGACTCATCATTTTTGGGGAATATGAGACAGTCCTTCAGGTTCTTCTACTGGCGTCCCCCATTGTCACTCACAGTGGCCCTTGCTCATACTTCGGGGCTCTGTGTTATTTCACATGTTTTCATTCATGTAACAGATTGGACAAGTTGCTTCAGATTGTAACTTCACCTACATAGGCGTCCAGTCCAACACAGAGAACTATTCGGATTGGTGATGCTGAAGTGGCAAAAGTAAGCATCAGCCTTTTCATGTTTACTTATGTAGATCCGACCATGCAAGAATTGTACCTGTCCCAAGGACTCAAAGAAATAATTTGATAGTAATCACAGAGGACTCACATAAGGCCGACCCAATCAACTACAGCTAACTAATGTTATCCTTTTTCTTCCAGTTTCTCCTCCCTCCTCTGACTCATACAGGCTGAGGATGCCCTTGGCCTGCAGTTGTTGCTACTTAAATTTAGGTTATATCCCGTAATCCATCATAAGCCATCGTCGCACGTGGATCCGCTGGGATCCCTCGTATTCTCTTGCTGGGGTTTCACGAAGGGCATTTGTAGAATGGATCGATCAGCCTTAGCCTTTGGTAATGTCTGCCTGACTTTGTCTGAACTGACAAATAGTAACTCTGTCTCCCAAACATTTATCATCGGAGGCATCTCCTCAACGAGACTCAAGAGCCCCATCGAGGTCCCTGCAAGGACATGAAACTGCTGAGCATCAGCTACACACAGATGACCTCCTCTGTCCCTGAGGAGATCAGTCAGAGATGATACTTAAAAGAGTGAGTGCCAGGCTATGTGTGGGGGCAGCTGGTGCTCCCCACCTCCCAGACCTCTAACTCCACCTCAGTGCCCCACATAAATAAATAATAAATCCAGGATTTGTAAAGCACAGCAAATCACCCTGTGAGGGCCTCAAGGCACTGAATTGAAGGTATGTGGACATTAAGTGATTAAGACTGTGATTTGCCAAGAATCAAAGGATGTTGATGCTGAAGCCGAGACGGGAACCTGGTTCCCACCGGCTCCGAAGTGATACAAAAGGGGATGATGGACGGAACGTTTGAGCCAATCAAACACTCACCCCCAGTCAACTGATCTGGGTTTAATCCATCATCATTCTTTAGCTCACTCCACCACCCCAGTTCAGACATGGCCATATGCAAATCAGTCTGACCCTGTGCCTCATGGGAACAGTCCAGCCCGAACTGCCAAGCCATGTCTTCCCTGGACCGGAAACAAGCATCCTAGGACCGGTTTCTGGCATTCCAGCCGTCATCAGCCAGGCTTGCTTGAATCCAGTGGCAAAGTGAGCAAGGGACCCACGTCTGGGCATACCCCCGCCAACTTAGGGCGAACAAAGCGATACAAAAGGGGATGATGGACGGAACGTTTGAGCCAATCAAACACTCACCCCCAGTCAACTGATCTGGGTTTAATCCATCATCATTCTTTAGCTCACTCCACCACCCCAGTTCAGACATGGCCATATGCAAATCAGTCTGACCCTGTGCCTCATGGGAACAGTCCAGCCCGAACTGCCAAGCCATGTCTTCCCTGGACCGGAAACAAGCATCCTAGGACCGGTTTCTGGCATTCCAGCCGTCATCAGCCAGGCTTGCTTGAATCCAGTGGCAAAGTGAGCAAGGGACCCACGTCTGGGCATACCCAGGGCTGGTATGCCACATCCTCTCCCTTACGCCACATCCTCTCCCTCACACCATGTCCTCTCCCTTACGTCACATCCTCTCCCTTACGCCACCTCCTCTCCAGTGGCGTAACAAAACTTGAGGGGGCCCCCCTGCAAAGTACATGAAGAGGGCCCCCCCATTCTCCGCGCCAGACAAGAGCTCTCAGGCCAGCGACCCGCCATACTGCAGGGGCTGCGGGGCTTTTGTGACGCCACTGTTACCAGTACAGCCGTTATAAGTAACCCTGGATGGTGGGGTTAATGGTTGGGCTTAGTCTGCCTGCAGTCTATCATAGGTGGTGGTCTATCCATTACAGGGTCCCTGCCATCAGTACGCTGGGGAGGTTTGCCCTATTTTAGGTGGGTTTCCTGATTGGACTCCTGTCATGATATACAACATCGGGCCCACTCATCGTTTAGTTTTGCCAAAAGTGCACCCACTGCTCCTTCTCTTTCACACCTCCTTCCTCCCTCTTCCTTTCTATTTCTTCCTTTCCATTATTTCTGAGCATCCTCTTTTCTTTTCTCATACCTGCCTTTTTCTTTCTATTCTCTGTCACTTTTATCTCCAACTTTTTCTCTCCCATCCCGTCGAAATCATTCCATATGCTTTCCTATCTCCTTTGCAGTATTTCTCTCCCTTTCTCGGCTCTTTTTATGCTATCTGCTTTGTATTTCCTTTGCCCATTCTCTCACCCTCTCCATTCCCTACCTCTCTTTTCTCTTTTCCTCTGTTATACCCCACCCTCTCTTCCTTATCAGCTTTCCAGCTGACCTTGTCCTTATAGCTGCTTGTGATTTCTTTCCTTCATACTTTCTCACTGTGCCCCTTGATTAGCGCTTCCAGTGCATTCTTATCTATCACTATGCATCAATCCTGTACAGACCTGGAGCCTGGATCTCTCGTCTTGAGCTCTCATTGCCCTTCTTCTTCCTCAAACTCTCCCAGAACCCCTACCCTCAAAGGTTGTATTTATTTACTCCAGAGTCTTTACTGGTGTCTCTAGAGAGGCCAGATGGTGCCTGTCCCCCAGTGCTATTTGTCCTGGCTTCCGTAGTGCCCACCACCACAGCTGCTCAATGTATTGGGTGACGACACTGAAAAAAAGACACTGCACCTTGCCACACACTTTAAATTGTCCACCTACCTTTTGTAGCAAATCAGTGATGTTTGATTAAAATGTTTGAATCTCTCTCTCTCCATCTACATACACACACGCGCACACACAGTCACACACATACAAAAAGGCCACTGATGGAGGAGAGGATTTTGCTGTAGTGGAGGACACATCCTTACCTCTGACCCACTACAAGCACTTTTTGTTTTGGACCATGTATAATAGCCTTGTTCAAACCCCTTCACTTCCGTTATCACACATACAGCATTCTTGTTGTTTTCTGTACAGTGACATAGCAATGTTGTTGTGGACTCTTATGCAAACAAAAAAAAGCTACCAGCAGGTCAATACCTCACATACAGAGACATCCACATTGACACAACTCCCAAAACCCCCAGGCGTAATCCCACATAGGAAAAGGTAAAAAAAAGAGTGTAATGCATGAGGTGGATCATTTAGGTCAGCACATTGGCTTAAAGAGGATGTACACTTTTCTTGTGGTCAGAGTACATGTATCAACATTTTCCATCAGCTGTGACAGTCAACCTGGTCTTGGAATCTCTCCCTGCTGCCTTTTAATTTTGCTAATTCATTTGTGTCCACACTCTGATAATAAATTGTAAAGTCCAGGCAGGGCTAAGGTTTTTAACACATGCAACTGTCTGTTACCATTCTTGGACAGATGTATTTAAACAGTCCATTGTTGTATTTCCTGGATGCTAACAACTCACTCTTGCTTCGTTTTCAACTTCTACGCCACTACCTCACAAAGCCATTTACTGATAAGCACCACTATCGATCAAGGACAAAATCACCCCAAAAAATAAGCTGTGTTCCAACCCCACATCGTCTTCCCAATAACTCACTTTAAAATACTCCGCAGAGGGCTGATCCATTTAATGTTTGACAACAGCCCTTGAAACGGACTTCCTGTAGAGCATCACAACCCATCTAACCTGCTACTGTTCAGAGAACAACTCAAGGATCTCCTGCCAACACCCAACCTACCAACACGTGATGCCGCTACTCAAGACTCAAGACTCACTAGTTTCCCCAACTCCTGGTTTATTGATAATCAGCCCAAAACTAAGACCGACCTCTTTCTCCAACCTACTGTCCTGCAGAAACAATCCAAGGTGTCTTCCCCAAATTTCTCTAAATCGATAAAGGCAAAGACAACCAGTCACAAGCATAACCTTTCACACTGTGCAGCTTTCTCTTCCAGGGTGTCTGAGAGACTGACAGACAGACACACATTCACTGTAGAGTGAGTCTCAGCACTTCTCTTGTCAATTGACAGAGACAAGGCATTTGATCGAGTGCACTGGCCTTTTTCTGTGAGAAATACTGGAGAAGGCGGGTCTGGGTACACGATTCAAAACATGGGAATTGTGCAACTATTCTAGCCCCGCAGCTCGGAAGCTGAGCTGGACTTTCACTTCATCCAAAAAGAATGGACTGACATACTCCACAAAATGCACACCTCCTCATTCTGTGCCTCAGGAAAAGAAGCAATGCTTAAGATTATACACTATTGTTTCTGCACCCCAGCCAAAAGGTGTAATGGAAACTCAACAGTCCTAATGGCTGTTAACGCAACTGCGGCCACCCAGACACACTGACTCCTCTCCTCTGGCTCTGTCCCAAACTCAAACGCTACTGGTAGGCCGTGCTGAAAGATATCAATGAAATAATGTTTGCAACAGATATACCCTGTCTTTCTAGCTACGTCCTACTGAGACTCCCCAATGCCGACACACCCTCTACACTCTAACAAAGGGAAGGCAATGATAATGGCTTTGGCTTTGTGTGGGGCTAAACATGTCATCAAAGCCACATGGGGCACAGGTACATTGTCGTCTCACTTTGGCTGCATAAACTGTGGGACCTTACAGGGATGGAAAAGCTTACTGCTTCCCTGCAGAACAAGTTGCTACACTTTGACAAAATGAGGGGCCCATGCATCCAACCTCTGGCACAGGACTTTTGGTAACTTACTAGTCTTCTTTATGTATAAGTACACCAGCTTACAGGACGTGGGGGCACGCCTGATCAGCAAGACAAAGACTGACCGCAGTGGGTACGACGCACTAAAAGACCCAGCCTGCTGACACTGAATATGTTGCGAAAGAGCTAATTCTGGTGAGAGAGGTTATGCTCCCTGGGTGACAACCCCTGATATTTTATCCCTCCTTTTCCGCCTTTCCCGGTCCCCCTGGTATCCTCCCTTCCTTGCCATCTATCTCCTTCTTCTGTTCTCCCACTGTTATGTCCCACTGTTCTACCTAATTGGCATTTGGATTTAGGTAAGGGTATTTGTTCCTGGATAAATTAAAAAAAAGATCTGAACCATAAAAGATCAATGGGTCGGCAAAATATTTAAATTTTAACATTGTTAATATAATATTCCATCAACATAAGGTTTCTCAGATTTGTGGTCTTATATTTTCGCTGTTACTCTCAAACACTGTAAACTTATTTCACTCTCCTTTGGTCTGCACAACTCTCTGATAACCCTCTTCACCTCAAGGCACCTCTTAAAATAAAGTGTTTCTGTGTTCTGTATTTCTACAGTCTCAAAGGCATTACTGTACAGATTTACCTACCTCAAAAGGATGAAACTATGACTTGGCCTAGTTGAGATTCAAATTCATGAACAACAGATCACAAAACATGTCTTCTCTTTTGATCTCACTGTATCTTCTCTCTCACTTTCTCCCTCTCTCAAAGTCTTCTTCTTCTCTTCTTAATTCTCTCACCCTTCGTCTCTCTTTCTCTCTCTGCCTCACCTACTCTCATTCTTTCCATTTATCTCCTAATTATCTTGCTTCCACCCGTTGTCCGTGCCTTCTCCCCTCCCTCTGCCCTCCCGTTGTCTGTGCCTTCTCCCCACCTCCCGTTGTCCGTGCCTTCTCCCCCCTGCCCTCCCTCCCTTTGTCCGCGATGCCTACCATTTGCAATGCAATACGTCTCGCGTAAATGCAAGACCTATTGCATTGCAAATGCTTGTTTATGCGGGGCATCAGGTTTGCCATTGCCCCAGGTCTTTCCCTTCCTCCCCCATCGGCGGTGGCACCATGGCTTTTATCAGAAAAGCTTGCCAGCGTGAACTGCATGTTGTGTACTTGCGTCTCATACGACGTAGCTGACCTGATGATCGTCTGCTCTACCACACAAGAAATAAAACAATCTTGAAGGAGCGAGAGGTACACTTCACCCCCGCCATGGCGCGAGGCTTCAGCTACAACTCGTCGTGGTCAGAAAACATTTTTCGAATCTCCCCTGCTCTTCTCCTTTCGAGGTTCGTCAACTAGAAACGTAGCCGGGGAAGGGGTTACAGTCTTCACACAAAAGGAATCACGTGTTGTGTAAAACATTTGCACAGTGTCACTGGGTTAATTCAAGTGGCACGGTGCTGGGCATGCAACGCTAACAGACATGGGCCCGTCGAGAGGGCACAGGACATTGAAGGAGACGTGCAAGAGAAACTAGCTGGCGCAGTACGTATGACCAGCAGGTCACTACACATACTACACGCTATACATGCCAATGTGGAACTCTTTGAGCACGGAACATACAACACACTAGGAGACGTGGATATGCCAATGTGAAATCCTTCGAACACAGAGCTCACTTAGACAGTGGAGACGTGCGTGCCAATGTGAAGCTATTTGGGCAGTCCTTCACATACCAGAAGACAAGTGCACACCAATGTGAAATAATATGGGCACAGGACGTACTGCACATACAAGGCGACATACATGTTAACAAGAAACACATTGTAGGGGACGTGCATGACAATGAAAAACTATTTGGGCACAGTAGAATCCCAAGAAACGTGTGCATGTCATTGTGAAGCTATCTAGGCACAGTTCATTTTACACCTGCTAGAAGACATGTGCCTGGCAATGAGAAATGTTCTGGGAAAAGTACCCACTTCACATCTGAGGACAAGTGCATGTAAAAGAAAACTATCTGGGCACAGAACATACAGAGTTTACCTATGTGTATGCTAATGAAAAACTATTCTGTTGCAATACATACAACACTCAATAGGAGACAGCTTCTTGTCAACATGGTACTATCTGGGCACAGTTCACATTGCACTCACTAGGAAAGATGTGTATGCCAATGTAAATCTATATGGGCACAGCATACGCAGTGCCTTGTGTGTGAATGCAAAACTATCTGGGCACAACACACACAGTGGCTTGTGTGTGAATGCAAAACTATCTGGGCACAACACCCAGTGCCTTGTGTGTGAATACAGTGCCTTGTGTGTGAAAGTAAAACTATCTGGGCACAACACACACAGTGCCTTGTGTGTGAATACAGTGCCTTGTGTGTGAAAGTAAAATTATCTGGGCACAACACACACAGTGCCTTGGGTGTGAATGTAAAACATTCTGCTCACGGTACGTAGAGCACTCACTAGGAAAGCTGTGTGTGTCAACGTAACATTTTCTTGTCACAGATCATATAGAGTTCTCTAGAGAAGACGTGTGAATGTAGAACTGTCTAGACACCACACATTCGGAGCTCTCTAGGAAAGATGTGTATGGCAATGTAAACCTATCTGAGTGCAGTGCATACAGGGCTGTGTGAGTTAATGTAAACCTATCCGGACTCGTTACATACAGCACTCACTGGTAAAGGAGTGTGTGCCAATGTAAAACTATTTGTGTGCAGTGAGTGAGTACATGGCTCACTGGGGATGATGTGTGCGTGCCGTGCATACAGTGTTGTGTGTGTCAATACAAAACTATCCGGGGGTAGTACATGCAGTGCTCGCTAGTGAGCAAGCATGCAAATGACAAATATTTGAGCAAAGTACAACACAAACTAGAAAAAGCATTTGCAATGTAATAGGTCTCGTATTTTCGAAACTTTTACCTATTGGTATTGTAAATGACAATGCCTTTTATTTATGTGTTGTTTTTTAAACAAATAAATAAAAGGCATTGTCATTTACAATGCCAATAGCTAAAAATCTCGCAATTGCGAGACCTATTGCATTGCAAATGCCTGTTTCTTTCTCTCCAGCGAGTGGGAACAGAGACAGTTTGGTGCAGGGCATCTACGAGGAAAAACACTCATCTGAGGAGTAAAATAAATGCAGTCAACACAGGCAAGATGCCCCCCCTCGCTCCTGAACCCCGGTGCCACTGCACTGGCTGCACCACTGATAGGCCCCTGATTGTGTATCTTCCAATGCCTCTGATCAGAGTCTGTTCCTGGAGCTGCAAACCTTCTCCTGCCCCTGTCAGCTCTGTGCTGCCTCGTCCCTTCTCAGAGGAGCAGTGCCCTGTGGAGAATGCTCTCTCTGAGGGCCCCCACCCCCATCCTTGTTCCGGACCCGGCTCTGACTGAAGAGAAACAATGTAACTTGTTACTTTGTTGCTCTTCAGTCCTGGGTCAGTGGGAGGAGCTCAGAGCAGGCTGCACACTGCAGCTGCTTTAGAGCAAGCCTCTCACAGCTCTCTACAGATGAGCTGATGAAGACTGGGGCCCCCTCCCGCACCGCGGAGGCTGCAGGGGTGTTTTTACGGCCCTGAGTTAGACTAAGGGCCAGATGTACGACGGTTTTTGCATGCGCAAACGGGTTTGCAAACCTGTTTGCACATGCAAAAACCAATAGGGGTATGTACCATTCCAAAATAGCGAGTCACAATTTATTTGTGACTCGCTATTTTGGAATTGCGAGTTGCTATTAGGAAGGACCGTTCCCTTCCTAATAGCGAGCGCAACCCCATGTACAAATGTTTTGCGACTGCAATTGCGGTCGCAAAACACTCACAAATTACCGTAATGGGGTCGCAACTTTGCAAATGCAGGGGGAAATATTTTTTAAGGGCAGGCAGTGGTCCCAGGGACCACTGCCTGCCCTTAAAAAATGAAACGAAAACGTTTCATTTTTAATTTTTTTTACATGCATCCCGTTTTCCTTTAAGGAAAACGGGCTGCATTTAAAAACAAAAAGCTGCTTTATTAAAAAGCAGTCACAGACATGGTGGTCTGCTGAGCCCAGCAGGCCACCATCCCTGGGAGGGCCAGCCATTCCCGATGGGCTCGCAATTTGCGAGAGGCTCATTAATATTAATGAGCCTTGCAATTTGCGACCCCATTGGGAATCGCAAAACAGTGTAATAACACTGTTGTACATGCATAATAGCACCTTGCAAATTGGGAGTCGCAAAAGACTCGCAATTTACGAGGTGCTATTTTGCGCGTCGTACATCTGGCCCTAAAAGTCTAACTTAGACCAAAAGTCTAACTTTACTAGTTACTACGAGTAAAGTTAGACTTTTGGTTTAAGTTAGACCCTTGATCTAAGTTTACCTTAATGACTCGGGCCCTCAGTTGGCAGCGCATCATGGACCGGTAGGCATTAATTTTGTTGTGTTTGGGACAAAAGGCAGCAATGTCTGAGACTCTCAGAGACTTCCAGCACTAGACCCAAAACTGTGGATGAGGCTTTCCATGGAAATCTGACACTTATCTACGTCATATTCCAGGAGGGAGTGAGGACTGCGCTGTTGCCAGAATCTCTCATGCCCATGTGCCATCAATTCTGCTAAGCTGGACGCTACAAATCTAAATACATCATGAAACAAGCATTGGCATAGCCAATAGGTCTCGCCTTTGGGACCTTATAAGTGTTTAGCCATGCAACAGTTGATGTTGTTGCACCAAGGATATTGTGCTGGATAACTAAACACTTATAAGGTCCCAAAGGCGAGACCTATTGGCTATGCCAATGCTTGTTTCGGATATGCTCTTGAGATGGGATGGTATCTGTGAGCGATGCCTTCCTGAATGAGCATGGAGTACATTTTGAATTGTTGTCTTCTGTGTGGCTTTTAACCCCTACATAAAACAGAGCTCTTCCCCACTATGGATAGCACACATTTTTGTGGATGTTTGCCACATGTATGGCTAGTATAGCAAAGGCCGAGCTCCAGACCTTTGCAGATTAAAAATAGCTAAATCTGTTTGCCAACTGATTGCCAATAATATGCTGTATGTTAAAATGGTGAATTGTAAACATTTGAATGTGTCCACATTTCTGTGGAAACAAGAGCGCCCTGTTGTTTCTACATGCAGAGTCTTGGCGTGCATGCGTGTCACGTAGCCCTGCAGGAAACAAAAACCGCACCTACCACGCACATCTCTTTATTCGTACGGAAAATAAAATGGCGTATTCCAACCAATCACTGGAAATACAATTCCTTGATGTTTCTATTTCCCAATGTCTTGCTCATCTCACACATATTGCAAACGCACACAATCTGGAATATTTTATGCAAATGCATCTGCATACTTTTATATACTAAATGCGCACGTCATCTTTCTGAACAAAAGCAAAAACACGCATACAAGCAAACACAATGCCCCACACTTACGAAAAACTACATAGAAAGCACACATATTATATCATACGCATACAAAAAACAGGGAGCAGTCATACACCACACAAAGGCACATACATTACACAAATGCACACAGACATGTACTCGCAAAAAAGACATACATATGCTGAAGGGCACACAAAACATCAGAGTTCGTAGCCAAGCACGGAATACAAACACGCAGTGCATACACATATTACACACGCATACTTATCTATAAACACAGTCATTCCTATATAAAAAATAATAATAATTCGCACCATGCAAAGGCGTTAGAGAAGCTTTTGTATACATGCACAAACGCACAGCTCAAAGTCACAGTCATACTTTACACATAGTAGCACTACTACGGAGCTATATACCAAGTACAAAGGCGTACACAATCTACACAAACACACAGGCATGCACAAAGGCACAAGCACAACATTTGCACAGCACACACACACCATAAAATGTGATACACACATCATTGTACACATTTATTGCACAAGCAAACACGCACAAGCATTTACATACACAATGACTCGTGCACAAGCTCACAAGTAACGTGCAGTGGGGTACACACAGAAAAACATGCTCCTCTATGCAAGCACACATATAGAATACAAAGAAATACACATTTTACAGACGTAGACAGTCATACACAGGCTCGCATACATTGTACACTTAGAAGCAATCTACACAGACACACACATTGCACGTAAGCCCTCACACACCGATGCTCCTTTGTCTCTACTTTAATGGCCACTCCTACATTCACCGGCAACACTGACGCACACAAATCTCATGTGCACTCACACATGTTTCTGACTCTTTAACACGCAGTTATATCCCAGCAACAAACAAGCAAACATACGCATTGCAAACGCCCTGCTCGGTACTGCATGCTCCCTAAGTGACAAAAGTGCATGTGCCTGGTAAAGAGATGTGCCTCGGTATAATATAAAAACGTAGAGGGGAAGAGGCTGCAGAGGAAAAGCAAGAACGAGAACGACAGAATAAGAGCTGGGAAGACGCCATACACACAAGATGAAATATATAGGGGCAATGTGCGCTACATTTCACTAAAGAATGCCAGCGACAAAATACACAGGGCCCCAGGGTGTTAGAAGGGAGGTCGGGACAGTGGAACAAAGAAATATAGCAAAGAGAGTGAACGGAGGAATTAATGTAGAAAAGTACGAATGAAACGCTGCAGTGAGTCATGGGAAAAGAAGGAAAACGTGCATGGGAAGGGAAGGAAGCAAGCTGAATGGCAGGGGTGTAAAAGGAGGCGAGAAAGGAGGAGAGAAGAAGGGAGGGGAGGCAAAGTGGCGGGAAGAGGAGAGAGGGCATGAAGGGATCGAAGGCAAGGGAAAGAAAGGGAAGATGGACGAGATTAAGAGGAGCCACAGATGGACTTCAGAAAAAAGAAGGGAGGAAATGGTAGAGGAGAAGACTCGAAAACACTGGAAAGAATAGTGAGAAAAGAAAAAAAGGCTGCATGAAAAGAAGGACATTAGAAAACAAGAACAAACAGGGCCCTCGTCAGGAAATAAAGAAGCAAGTAAGAGAAGAGCTATAGAGAGAAGAAAAGAAGAGGGAAATAAAAAAGTGCAGGGCGCGAGACCGAAGACTTAATAAGACTTAGAAAGAGAAAGAGACATAGAATGAATAAATGACCGAAAAGAGACTGGCTAGGGCTGGATAGGTGCTACATATCGGAAGCAAATAGGAAGCAGCGGAGCTGACTAAGCGGGGGAGAAAAGGGTCTGGTCCACTGCAGGGACAGAATCAGAAAAGAGGCGTGGCCAAGGCGAGAACTCGGAAGAAACTGTGAGAGAGGTGGAAGGCATGCTGGAAAGGGAGTGGGCTGTAGGAGAGAGTGGACGACAAATATACATCGAGGATATACAGTGTGAGAGAAGGGAGCAGGAGAAAAAGAAAATATACAGAAAGAGAATGCGAGGCAAGAAAGGAGACAGCTAGAGAAGGGTAGAAAGGGAAAACTAACGAGAGTAGGGTTGCGAAGGAAAGAGCATGGAGAAGGAAAGTCAGGAGGGAAAGAGAGGGAGGGAAATGAAGAAAGAGTGGGAAGAGAAAGAGATGAGGCGCAAGAGCGAGAATGAGAGGGATAAACTCAAGGAAAAATGAGGGAGTGCGAGAGATGGCGAGGACAATCAGAGAGAGGTCTAGAGTCAGCCAAAGAGAAGCAGAACCAGAAAGAAAGGAGAGAGTTCGAAGAGGATTAACCAAGGAGGCTGGGGAGAAAAAGAGATAGAGAGTGATAAAAAGATAAGCTAGACAGTTTGGAGACATGAATTCAGAGGTGCGAAGAAAAAACAGAGCACAATAGAGGAAAGGGAAGGCTTGGGCAAGAGAGATGAGGGAAGAAAGGAGAGATTTAAAGTGGCCGGAGAAGAAAGAGACCAGAAATACAGAGGGGGATAAAAATAGAGCGAGAGTGACAGAACCACAAAATGTAGGGGTGGGAGGCGAAGGAGAAACAGAAAGTGAATGAGCGAGAGAAGCGCAGAATCACCGAGAAAATAGAAAGCGGGAGAAAACAAGCACGCGAGTGGTGCGTGCGTGCGCGCGCCTCGCGCTAAAAGTTTTTTAAAAAAAGAAGCATTGGCCGCGCAGCAGTGAAAGTGACACGGCCGCGCGGCCGTGAAAGTGATCGCGATCGCGGGCTGTAAGGGTGCCCGCGAGCGATGCACTTAATGAGCCATGACGAGACAGGAAAGCCAGATGGCGCCTGTGCTCGTAACTGTGCGCGTAACCGCACGCTCTAGGCCACACAAAAAGCTGTGGTCGGCTTTTTGAAGCCCACTTACTAAAAGTCTCGCCAGAGCAGCGCATGCGCTGGCTCAGGCAAGACCTAAAAAGACTAAAAAATACATCAGCACACTGTAACAATGTGAAAGGTCACATACATTGTTGGATATACTGAAGAATCTCTAATACACGAGACCGAAAGTGAGGAATAACTTTCTCCTACCTCGAAGTGTCAATTACACAAAACAATGTCACAAAATCGATGCAGGAATCTTTCCTGAAACAGGGAGTTGTCTCAAGGGATTCATTATAAACTAAGGGGGGCTGGCTGTTTCTTGTGTTTGGTGTAATCGTGTCTGCTGCATTGCCTTCAAATGCAACAACAATTCTAAAATTGCTGTTCTGCACCCCCACACCGATCTCTTTAAAAAACTAACATTTTAGAAACGAGGGTATTCTTCTCTTCATTATGTAGACCTCCACACAAAATAAAAACAAACCCTTTACTCATGTTTATTCAGTTCGTTTTTTTTACCACAGCATCCTCAAAATATGAGACCGATCTAGAACACATCACAAAGTTGTTTCTTGCCCAAAATACAATTTTTCCGAAGTGTCTCCTTTAAGGTGTGCTTTTATGTCATTTCATCTTTGAAAGATTTGTCAGTAGAACACAGCGAGAACGTGTTTTCATTCATTCCTAACGGGGCTCAGTTGAGACGAAGGGACTCAGCCCACGATGAGGCAACAGGGATTCACGTGACCAGACGATGCGAATCCCTTCAAAGTATACACTTTATTCTAGCGCCTTGATGCCTTCGGATGAGTGTTGCGCTATATAAGTATCAAATCAATCAATTAATCAATGAATTCAGAACTGCAGTACTATGTGACGTAAAACTGCTCCCCTAATTTCAGTTCCACAACAACTAGTTTCAACAAAAACTACTTTTACTTGCAGTGCTTGCTTGCACATTATTGTGGCTTCGTAGCACTGTACATGCCAAAGTTTAGTATTACACAGTTTACTAATCTGAGAAGTGTGTTTTTTATTTGAGTTAATTTATTTTTTCCAGTTTTGAGACTCAGTTACACCCTTTGTTATGCCTATAATGTTCATTCACCCTTTTTTTCTTTTTTCCATCTAGCTCACCATGTGGTACAGATTATAGACCTATGAATTATAGTGTTTTATTTAGTTTCCTTCTTTATAATGTATTTGTAAGGTACACAGTACCAGATGAATTATCATTTAACATTGCTGACTGCATGCACATGTGTCCCTGTAGTGTTGTCTGTGAGTGTGGGTGTGTGTGTATGTGTGTCTGTGTGTGTGGGTGCCTGTGAGTGTGGGTGTGTGTGTGTGTATCTGTGTCTGTGTGTGTGGGTGTCTGGGAGTCTGGGTGTGTGGGTGTCTGTGAGTGGGTGTGTGTGTGTGTATGTGTGTCTGTGTGTGTGGGTGTCTGTGAGTGTGGGTGTGTGTGTATGTGTGTCTGTGTGTGTGGGTGTCTGTGAGTGTGGGTGTGTGTGTATGTGTGTCTGTGTGTGTGGGTGTCTGTGAGTGTGGGTGTCTGTGTGTGTGGGTGTCTGTGTGTGTGGGTGTCTGTGAGTGTGGGTGTCTGTGTGTATGTGTGTCTGTGTCTGTGTGTGTGGGTGTCTGTGAGTGTGGGTGTGTGTGTATGTGTGTCTGTGTCTGTGTGTGTGGGTGTCTGTGAGTGTGGGTGTGTGTGTGTGTATGTGTGTCTGTGTCTGTGTGTGTGGGTGTCTGTGAGTGTGGGTGTGTGTGTGTGTATGTGTGTCTGTGTCAGTGTGTGTGGGTGTCTGTGAGTGTGGGTGTGTGTGTATGTGTGTCTGTGTCTGTGGGTGTCTGTGAGTGTGGGTGTGTGTGTATGTGTGTCTGTGTGTGTGGGTGTCTGTGAGTGTGGGTGTGTGTGTATGTGTGTCTGTGTCTGTGTGTGTGGGTGTCTGTGAGTGTGGGTGTGTGTGTATGTGTGTCTGTGTCTGTGTGTGTGGGTGTCTGTGAGTGTGTGTGTGTGTGTATGTGTGTCTGTGTCTGTGTGTGTGGGTGTCTGTGAGTGTGGGTGTGTGTGTATGTGTGTCTGTGTCTGTGTGTGTGGGTGTCTGTGAGTGTGGGTGTGGGTGTGTGTGTATGTGTGTCTGTGTCTGTGTGTGTGGGTGTCTGTGAGTGTGGGTGTGTGTGTGTGTATGTGTGTCTGTGTCTGTGTGTGTGGGTGTCTGTGAGTGTGGGTGTGTGTGTATGTGTGTCTGTGTCTGTGTGTGTGGGTGTCTGTGAGTGTGGGTGTGTGTGTGTGTATGTGTGTCTGTGTCTGTGTGTGTGGGTGTCTGTGAGTGTGGGTGTGTGTGTATGTGTGTCTGTGTCTGTGGGTGTCTGTGAGTGTGGGTGTGTGTGTATGTGTGTCTGTGTGTGTCTGTGTCTGTGTGTGTGGGTGTCTGTGAGTGTGGGTGTGTGTGTATGTGTGTCTGTGTCTGTGTGTGTGGGTGTCTGTGAGTGTGGGTGTGTGTGTATGTGTGTGTGGGTGTCTGTGAGTGTGGGTGTGTGTGTGTATGTGTGTCTGTGTCTGTGTGTGTGGGTGTCTGTGTGTGTGTCTGCTTGTATTTTTAACTCCTGCGTATATGTTTTGTGTTACGTTGACATATGTGTCTATTCCTATCAAGGACATCGATTCACCAAAGTGCCACGGGTAGCGGAAGTGACGTCATGCACCATATAACCCTAATGACATCACAATATTTGACATAGCTGAAGTGCTAAAATAACTGCATGATTAATATAACAACGCAAACAGGCAAATATCTGGTCTAGATACCACCTATGTTGGGGTGCTGACAAGTGATGGGGTGTAATACTGAAATTGCCCTGAATTGTAGTGAACAAGTGAAACGGACCTCTTTTAGGAGGTTTATGGGAGGTGGTCTCCCTCTGAGTAAATGTTTTAGAAAATGTGACCCTAGTGCATTTCGAAGCACGATGGTCCCAAACATTGGCTGGAAAGCCGTAGGCTCTGAAAGGGCACTCATTACATACTCAAGTCCTTTCATGGTGTGCCAAGCCAATGAATCCTGGCGACCCCCAGGAGTTGGCCATACTTTTTTCACAATTTGTTATGGTGGCCCCATGTTTCATACCTCCATTGTGCCAGAGTCAGCCATCGATGCCCCTTATGACAAATAACGCATACAATATGGCAGTACCAGACCTGTATATATGTTCAGGTACACCTGTGCCTGAGTAACTGTGTGCACTGCTGTGAAGGTAAACAACTATGAACCCTATACACACAAGTTTAAATGTTAATAATAAACACGTACTAAATCATTTGTTGAACATGATTCTCTTATTTTTCGCAATTTCTATTTACCAGAACTGTGCCATTAATGTTGCCTATATATATTTTGTCATAATTGCCCTTTCTCATGTACCAGGGCTATATTCCGTTATGATATGAATTACCTCCACTGTGCTACCAATATTTTGCCACTGGTGCCCTTTATGCCAAGAGTTCTCTCAAGTATACCACCAGCACTTTTCAATGTGTGCCCCACAGGCCAAGAATTACCTCTATTATGCCAGCACTAGCATTTTCCCCGGGTGCCCATTATGCCAAGGATTACCTCTAGTATGCCAGCACTAGCATTTTCCCCGGGTGCCCATTATGCCAAGGATTACCTCTAGTATGCCAGCACTAGCATTTTCCCCGGGTGCCCATTATGCCAAGGATTATGTCTAGTATGCCAGCACTAGCATTTTCCCCGGGTGCCCATTATGCCAAGGATTACCTCTAGTATGCCAGCACTAGCATTTTCCCCGGGTGCCCATTATGCCAAGGATTACCTCTAGTATGCCAGCACTAGCATTTTCCCCGGGTGCCCATTATGCCAAGGATTACCTTTAGTATGCCAGCACTAGCATTTCTCCACGGGCGCCCATTATGTCAAGGATTGCCTCTAGTATGCCAGCACTAGCATTTTCCTCGGGTGCCCATTATGCCAAGGATTACCTCTAGTATGCCAGCACTAGCATTTTCCCCAGGTGCCCATTATGCCAAGGATTACCTCTAGTATGCCAGCACTAGCATTTTCCCCAGGTGCCCATTATGCCAAGGATTACCTCTAGTATGCCAGCACTAGCATTTCTCCACGGGCGCCCATTATGCCAAGGATTACCTCTAGTATGCCAGCACTAGCATTTTCCCCGGGTGCCCATTATGCCAAGGATTACCTCTAGTATGCCAGCACTAGCATTTTCCCTGGGTGCCCATTATGCCAAGGATTACGTCTAGTATGCCAGCACTAGCATTTTCCCCGGGTGCCCATTATGCCAAGGATTACCTCTAGTATGCCAGCACTAGCATTTCTCCACAGGCGCTCATTATGCCAAGGATTACCTCTAGTATGCCAGCACTAGCATTTTCCTTGGGTGCCCATTATGCCAAGGATTACCTCTAGTATGCCAGCACTAGCATTTTCCCCGGGTGCCCATTATGCCAAGGATTACCTCTAGTATGCCAGCACTAGCGTTTATCCAAGGGCGCCCATTATGCCAAGGATTACCTCTAGTATGCCAGCACTAGCATTTTCCCCGGGTGCCCATTATGCCAAGGATTGCCTCCAGTATGCCAGCACTAGCATTTTCCCCGGGTGCCCATTATGCCAAGGATTACCTCTAGTATGCCAGCACTAGCATTTCTCCACGGGCGCCCATTATGCCAAGGATTACCTCTAGTATGCCTGCACTAGCATTTTCCCCGGGTGCCCATTATGCCAAGGATTACGTCTACTATGCCAGCACTAGCATTTTCCCCGGGTGCCCATTATGCCAAGGATTACCTCTAGTATGCCAGCACTAGCATTTTCCCCGGGTGCCCATTATGCCAAGGATTACCTCTAGTATGCCAGCACTAGCATTTCTCCACGGGCGCCCATTATGCCAAGGATTACCTCTTGTATGCCAGCACTAGCATTTTCCCCGGGTGCCCATTATGCCAAGGATTACCTCTAGTATGCCAGCACTATCATTTTCCCCGGGTGCCCATTATGCCAAGGATTACCTCTAGTATGCCAGCACTAGCATTTCTCCAAGGGCACCCATTATGCCAAGGATTACCTCTAGTATGCCAGCAGTAGCATTTTCCCCGGGTGCCCATTATGCCAAGGATCACCTCTAGTATGCCAGCACTAGCATTTTTCCCGGGTGCCCATTATGCCAAGGATTACCTCTAGTATGCCAGCACTAGCATTTTCCCCGGGTGCCCATCATGCCAAGGATTTCCTCTAGTATGCCAGCACTAGCATTTTCCCCGGGTGCCCATTATGCCAAGGATTACCTCTAGTATGCAAGCACTAGCATTTTCCCGGGTGCCCATTATGCCAAGGATCACCTTTAGTATGCCAGCACTAGCATTTTTCCCGGGTGCCCATTATGCCAAGGATTACCTCTAGTATGCCAGCACTAGCATTTTCCCCGGGTGCCCATTATGCCAAGGATTGCCTCTAGTATGCCAGCACTAGCATTTTCCCCGGGTGCCCATTATGCCAAGGATTGCCTCTAGTATGCCAGCACTAGCATTTTCCCTGGGTGCCCATTATGCCAAGGATTACCTTGTGCATGCTAGCACTAGCATTTTTCCATGGGCGCCCATTATGCCAAGGATTACCTCTTGCATGCTAGCACTAGCATTTTTCCACGGGCGCCCATTATGCCAAGGATTACCTCTAGTATGCCAGCACTAGCATTTAACCGGGTGCCCATTATGCCAAGGATTACCTCTAGTATGCCAGCACTAGCATTTTCCCGGGTGCCCATTATGCCAAGGATTACCTCTAGTATGCCAGCACTAGCATTTTCCCCAAGTGCCCATTATGCCAAGGATTACCTCTAGTATGCAAGCACTAGCATTTTTCCCGGGTGCCCATTATGCCAAGGATCACCTCTAGTATGCCAGCACTAGCATTTTTCCTGGGTGCCCATTATGCCAAGGATTACCTCTAGTATGCCAGCACTAGCATTTTCCCCAAGTGCCCATTATGCCAAGGATTGCCTCTAGTATGCCAGCACTAGCATTTTCCCCGGGTGCCCATTATGCCAAGTATTGCCTCTAGTATGCCAGCACTAGCATTTTCCCTGGGTGCCCATTATGCCAAGGATTACCTCGTGCATGCTAGCACTAGCATTTTTCCACAGGCGCCCATTATGCTAAGGATTACCTCTTGCATGCTAGCACTAGCATTTTTCAACGGGCGCCCATTATGCCAAGGATTACCTCTAGTATGCCAGCACTAGCATTTTACCCGGGTGCCCATTATGCCAAGTATTACCTCTAGTATGCCAGCACTAGCATTTTCCCTGGGTGCCCATTATGCCAAGGATTACCTCTAGTATGCCAGCACTAGCATTTCTCCACGGGCGCCCATTATGCCAAGGATTACCTCTAGTATGCTAGCAATAGCATTTTCCCCGGGTGCCCATTATGCCAAGGATCACCTCTAGTATGCCAGCACTAGCATTTTCCCCGGGTGCCCATTATGCCAAGGATTACCTCTAGTATGCCAGCACTAGCATTTTCCCCGGGTGCCCATTATGCCAAGTATTGCCTCTAGTATGCCAGCACTACCATTTTCCCCGGGTGCCCATTATGCCAAGGATTGCCTCTAGTATGCCAGCACTAGCATTTTCCCCGGGTGTCCATTATGCCAAGGATTACCTCGTGCATGCTAGCACTAGCATTTTTCCACAGGCGCCCATTATGCCAAGGATTACCTCTTGCATGCTAGCACTAGCATTTTTCAACGGGCGCCCATTATGCCAAGGATTACCTCTAGTATGCCAGCACTAGCATTTTACCCGGGTGCCCATTATGCCAAGTATTACCTCTAGTATGCCAGCACTAGCATTTTCCCCGGGTGCCCATTATGCCAAGGATTACCTCTAGTATGCCAGCACTAGCATTTCTCCACGGGCGCCCATTATGCCAAGGATTACCTCTAGTATGCCAGCACTAGCATTTTCCTTGGGTGCCCATTATGCCAAGGATTACCTCTAGTATGCCAGCACTATCATTTTCCCCGGGTGCCCATTATGCCAAGGATTACCTCTAGTATGCCAGCACTAGCGTTTCTCCAAGGGCGCCCATTATGCCAAGGATTACCTCTAGTATGCCAGCACTAGCATTTTCCCCGGGTGCCCATTATGCCAAGGATTACCTCTAGTATGCCAGCACTAGCATTTTCCCCGGGCGCCCATTATGCCAAGGATTACCTCTAGTATGCCAGCACTATCATTTTACCCGGGTGCCCATCATGCCAAGGATTACCTCTAGTATGCCAGCACTAGCATTTTCCCCGGGTGCCCATTATGCCAAGGATTACCTCTAGTATGCAAGCACTAGCATTTTCCCCGGGTGCCCATTATGCCAAGGATCACCTTTAGTATGCCAGCACTAGCATTTTTCCCGGGTGCCCATTATGCCAAGGATTACCTCTAGTATGCCAGCACTAGCATTTTCCCCGGGTGCCCATTATGCCAAGGATTGCCTCTAGTATGCCAGCACTAACATTTTCCCCGGGTGCCCATTATGCCAAGGATTGCCTCTAGTATGCCAGCACTAGCATTTTCCCTGGGTGCCCATTATGCCAAGGATTACCTTGTGCATGCTAGCACTAGCATTTTTCCACGGGCGCCCATTATGCCAAGGATTACCTCTTGCATGCTAGCACTAGCATTTTTCCACGGGCGCCCATTATGCCAAGGATTACCTCTAGTATGCCACCACTAGCATTTAACCGGGTGCCCATTATGCCAAGGATTATCTCTAGTATGCCAGCACTAGCATTTTCCCGGGTGCCCATTATGCCAAGGATTAGCTCTAGTATGCCAGCACTAGCATTTTCCCCGGGTGCCCATTATGCCAAGGATTACCTCTAGTATGCAAGCACTAGCATTTTTTCCGGGTGCTCATTATGCCAAGTATCACCTCTAGTATGCCAGCACTAGCATTTTTCCCGGGTGCCCATTATGCCAAGGATTACCTCTAGTATGCCAGCACTAGCATTTTCCCCAAGTGCCCATTATGCCAAGGATTGCCTCTAGTATGCCAGCACTAGCATTTTCCCCGGGTGCCCATTATGCCAAGTATTGCCTCTAGTATGCCAGCACTAGCATTTTCCCCGGGTGCCCATTATGCCAAGGATTACCTCGTGCATGCTAGCACTAGCATTTTTCCACAGGCGCCCATTATGCCAAGGATTACCTCTTGCATGCTAGCACTAGCATTATTCAACGGGCGCCCATTATGCCAAGGATTACCTCTAGTATGCCAGCACTAGCATTTTACAGGGTGCCCATTATGCCAAGTATTACCTCTAGTATGCCAGCACTAGCATTTTCCCCGGGTGCCCATTATGCCAAGGATTACCTCTAGTATGCCAGCACTAGCATTTTCCCTGGGTGCCCATTATGCCAAGGATTACCTCTAGTATGCCAGCACTAGCATTTCTCCACGGGCGCCCATTATGCCAAGGATTACCTCTAGTATGCTAGCAATAGCATTTTCCCCGGGTGCCCATTATGCCAAGGATCACCTCTAGTATGCCAGCACTAGCATTTTCCCCGGGTGCCCATTATGCCAAGGATTACCTCTAGTATGCCAGCACTAGCATTTTCCCCGGGTACCCATTATGCCAAGGATTGCCTCTAGTATGCCAGCACTAGCATTTTCCCCGGGTGCCCATTATGCCAAGGATTGCCTCTAGTACGCCAGCACTAGCATTTTCCCCGGGTGCCCATTATGCCAAGGATTACCTTGTGCATGCTAGCACTAGCATTTTTCCACGGGCGCCCATTATGCCAAGGATTACCTCTTGCATGCTAGCACTAGCATTTTTCCACAGGCGCCCATTAAGCCAAGGATTACCTCTAGTATGCCAGCACTAGCATATTTCCCTGGGCGCCCATTATGCCAAGATTTAACTCCAGTGTGTTAGTGCCCGTTTGTTGCCACAGGTGACTGCCATGCTAAGTATTGCCTCCAGTATGAAACACCAGTATCTTTAAATGGATATCTTGAGTTTGCGAGGGCCAACACAGATGCACAAGCATAACACCACATTCTTACTGACACTCATTTACATTCACTCACTCACACACACAAACTCATTCACTCGTACTCACTTGCACTCATTCAGTCTCACTCACGTCTTCCACTGACTCTTGCTCAATCTTGCTCATTCACACTCTTACTCATTCTTACCTTGACTCCCTCATATATTCTGAATCACTAACACTCACTTACACTCACCATTACTTTCGCTCCCTCATTATTTCTCTCTCACTTATTCTCACTCATTCTAATTCACTCATTCTCACCCACTCACTCACTCCCTTACTCACTCACTCAGATTTATTCCTACTCTCACTCACTTGCACCCACTCTCTTATTCAAACTCATCTCAACTCACTCATTCTCACTTACACCTATTCCTACTTATCTTTAATACTTCCTCAAATTCATTGTTATTCATTCTCACTCACCCACGCTTACTTGCAGTGTGAGAAGTTGGCCTGGTATATGCTGTTCACTAGTTAAAGTGGACACCTTGCACCACAACAATTCGACTCTTATGGTTGGTAGGCTTAAGACAACCTTTATAGAAAGCTATCCTAGTGGTAGCTGTGGAGAGCAGCCTTCAGGCTAAGTCTTGGAGGAATGTAAAGCAGCTTGTTTTACCACACAATCTCTTGAATCACCAAATGAAAAGACACCACACAGGTATATATATCAAATATATATGTATTTATTAATAAACAACTCTCTACTAATCTCTTTATGAGATAGAAGTCAGAAACATATGTACAATGCAAAGTTATCACAAATAAGTTAGCACAATCAAATATCACAATCTTAGTTTGGCTAGACCTAGGTCTAGGGCATCTAGAATCGAGGGACCCCCAAGAACCACCCCAGGTAGTTGTAGAACACCCACAGGGGACGGACGTGGTGTCCTGGCACCGGTGCGAGTCCTGTACGAGTCTATGCAAACAGACGCGATTGAGATTTCAATGTTAAAGGTCCCTTGCGTGTTCGAGGCGTGTACGAGTCGAAGGACGCGGTTACAGATAGAGTTCTAAGGGAGATGGACGTGTTGTGTTCTAACACAGACGCGAACCCTGTACAAGTCAGCGCGATAGTCGCACTTGGAAAGTAAGAGTTTTAGGGCACTTCTAGGGTAGCTACGAGCACCGTAATGCTAAAGTTACCTCACCCAGGGGAGCAGGGTGCATAGGTGTCCTTTGGTGTCGGGTCGCGGCGTCGTTTTCAATGGGAGCCAGTGGAGACTTGCTGCTTGCGGCGACAGAAGGAGTGTCCGTTGGAATCCAAGCCTGGATTCAGAAGGAGGAAGACCTGAAAGCAGAGGGGACAGTGTTCAAGGGCACTTGGCAGTGACCCGGGGCAAGGAAGATGAATGCCCACCGTCGTCGACAGGATTCAGGTCGTTCACTGGTGTCTTGACTCTTCGACCACGAGGTCCAGGAGGCATCGAGGATGGCCAGGAGCTGGATTCAGCGTGTCCCACGAAGTCTGCAGCTGACTGCGGTGTCGGCGACCCGATTGGAGCCAACAAGCCTTGGTAGCAGCAAGTCTCGTGGTGGAAAGAAAAAGTCAATGGTGCTGACCAGCAAGGTCTGAGAAACTTACCCAGCGAGGGTGAGTCAGGGCAGCCCTGGAGCAACCAGGGGAGCCCTTTGGTTTCTTTGGAAAGTCTTCTGGGGACCCACAAGCCGGCTGGCAAGGGATTGAGAAGACGCCTCTGGAGGATTCACTCAACAGAGGCCCACGGTCACTCGGGACGGTGTAGGCCTCTGATTTTTTGAGGGATCTCTGCTGGAGGCTGGGACCACACGTGGTCCAAAGCACAAGTTCGTAGAACGTCGTGAAGGGGTTGCACTTGACAATAGTGCTTGTTACCCGGGGTCTGAGGTTCCTCATTGCTCGTGGGGTCCACTTGCCTCAGCTTCGCTGGGGACTCACGATGGCCTTGAAGAAGTCAGGAAATCCTCTTCCTGGGCTGCAGGGACTTCGGGCTCTGGTGGGAGCGGTGTAGTTTGCGACCGTTGTTGTCACTTTTGGTGCCTGCCAAGCAGGGGAGTCACTCCTTGACTCCAAGGGAGATTCTTCAGTCTTCCAAAGGTAGTGGAACGTCGAAGGTCCGGGATTCTTCTTGTAGAGCGTCGTCCAGGGGTATCTAGGTTGCAATGCACAGGTTCCCCCTCTTATACTAAAGAGAAGGGAGGGACTAGCTCTATGACCCCACCTATGGGAGGGTCAGGGGAGTGGGTGGCTACACCCACTTCCCTTTGTCCAGTTTCGCGCCAGAGCAGGGGCAGGTAGCCCCTGAGCCGGTTTGAACTGGCATATGCACAGAGGAGCCTTCTGCTCCCCCAGTGCAGGATTTCAAAGCACTCTAGGAGTGCACCCACCCAGCCCCAATACACTAAACCCTGTCTGGGAGGTGGTCACACCCCCTTGGGACAGGATATCTATTGTTGGGCCTCCTCCACTGCGAGTGTCGGTCATCAGCAGGAGGGCAGCCCAGTGTCTGTGACTGGTGGCATCCATTTTGTGATGCCAGGGCTCTTCAGGATTCTACCGCGTTTCCACAGTAGTTACATGTCTATCCCTCTAGAAGGGTGGGATCATACTCCCACACGTGGGGGTATGATTCCAAAGTGTTTGACACCAAACACGACATGTTTTGATGCAGCCATTCCATAGTTAGCATTTACCGCGAGGATATAATGCACTTAAGAGTATATGGTTTGACTGCATTCACAAACAGCCCCAGAGAATGGACTCTGAGGGCTGCAGAGGGGCCCTGCTCAGGCAGAGGCACCCCCTCACATGGAAACTAAGCACCCTGCCCTCAGGATTGATAGGGCCTGCTTTAGGGGTGACTGATAAGTCTCAATGTGTGTGCAGGAGAGATATAGGGGACCTATATCTCAGTGAGGGGTGCTAGCACTTCCTCACTCAGGCTGCAGTAGCAGGCCTGTGGTTTCAGATTTAGTCTGCTTCCCAGGGGTGGCATAATACATGCTTCAGCCCCTGGTAGGCCTGTGAAGTACCTATGCCCTTGGTACCTAAGGTACCATATACTAGGGACTCATAAGGTACCAAAGTATCCAATCACTAGTGCACCTAGAGTGCACTCCAAATCGTTTAGAGAGAACAGAGAGGCTGGGGCCCTGATTGGCAGGGTCCCAGCCAGACTATAGCCAGAAACCAGTGTAAACATCAGAAAAAAGTGGGGGCAACATAAGAGGCAGATCCTACTCTCCTACACAACCCCCCCCCAAACGCAGGGACACTAAACTAACCTTGACCAGTTGAGTCTTCGTGTTCAAAGTGGAAATACCTTGAGAGTCCATCTGCATTGGCATGTTGGGTCCCAGGTCTATGTTCCACTGTATAGTCCATCCCCTGTAGGGAAATGGACCACCTCAAAAGTTTTGGGTTTTCTCCTTTCATTTGTTTAAGCCATAGGAGGGGCTTGTGGTCAGTCTGAACTATGAAGTGAGTGCCAAACAAGTATGGCCTCAGCTTCTTCAGGGCCCACACCACAGCAAAGGCCTCCCTCTCTATAGCTGACCAACGTTTCTCTCTAGGGGTCAGCCTTCTGCTAATGAAAGCTACTGGCTGGTCTTGACCTTCATCATTCAGTTGAGACAGTACAGCTCCCACACCCAGCTCAGAAGCATCTGTTTGGACAATGAACTTTTTGGTGTAGTCTGGACTCTGTAAGATGGGGGCAGTGCACATGGCCTGCTTTAGGTCCTCAAATGCCTTCTGACAGCTAGCTGTCCACTGAACCTTTTTGGCATTTTCTTTGAGGTCAGATCATTCAAGGGGGTCACTATAGATCCATATCCCTTCACAAACCTCCTATAGTACCCAGTCAGGCCTAAGAAGGCTCTCACCTGTGTCTGGGTGATTGGAGCAACCCATTCCATTATGGTTTGGATTTTGCTCTGTAAAGGCTGAACCTGGCCTCCACCCACAAGGTGGCCCAGGTACACAACCTGACTCTGCCCTATCTGGCACTTAGTGGCCTTGATAGTGAGGCCTGCTTTCTGCAGAGCCTCTAAAACATTTCTGAGGTGGACCAGGTGATCCTGCCAGGAGGAACTAAAGACAGCAATATCATCTAGATAAGCTGAGCAATAAGTTTCCATCCCTGCCAGCACTTTATTCACCAACCTCTGAAAAGTGGCAGGTGCATTTTTCAATCCAAAGGGCATCACCACAAAGTGGTAGCGCCCACCAGGGGTCGAAAATGCTGTTTTGGTTTTTGCATCATCAGCTAACCTGATCTGCCAGTAGCCAGCTGTTAGGTCAAATGTACTTAGATACTTGGCTGAGGCCAAAGTATCAATCAGCTCATTTGCCCTTGGTATGGGATAGGCATCAGTCCTAGTGACTGCATTGAGGCCTCTGTAGTCTACACAAAACCTAATTTCTTTCTTACCACCCTGGGTATGAGGCTTGGGTACTAGGACTACTGGGCTAGCCCATGGGCTATCTGAAGGCTCAATCACACCTAACTCCAACATCTTCTGGACTTCAGTCCTGATACAGTCCCTGACATGGTCAGGTTGCCTGTAGATTTTACTCTTGATAGGCAGACTGTCTCCAGTGTCCACCTCATGGGTGCACCAGGAAGTCTGACTAGGGGTCAGGCTAAACATATGTCTGTACTGCTGCAGAACTTGTCTGCACTCAGTTTGCTGATGGCCAGTGAGGCTGCTTGCCAAAGCAACACCATCTACTGACCCATCATCAGGGTTCTGCGAGAGCAGGTCAGGGAGAGGGTCACTCTCCTCCTCCTGTTCCTCATCAGTTGCCATGAGCAAGCCCATGTCAGCCCTGTCAACATATGGTTTTAATCTGTTGACATGGAGCACCCTCAGGGGGCTCCTGGGAGTTCCAAGATTCACCAGATAGGTGACTTCTCCCTTCTGCTCAACTATTGTATGGGGGCCACTCCACTTGTCTTGGAGGGCTGGTGGGGCCACAGGCTCCAACACCCACACTTTCTGTCCTGGCTGGTATACAGTCAGCACAGCCTTTGGTCATGCCAAGCTTTTTGTAATTCTTGGCTGGCCTCCAGGTTTTTGGTTGCCTTTTTCATGTACTCAGCCATCCTGGAGTGGAGACCAAGTACATAGTCCATCACATCTTGTTTGGGGGGCTTGAGAGGTAACTCCCAGCCCTCTTTTACCAAACACAATGGACCTCTCACAGGATGCCCAAACAGAAGCTCAAATGGGCTGTAACCAACCCCCTTCTGTGGAACCTCTCTGTATGCAAACAACAGGCAGGGAAGAAGAAGGTCCCATTTCCGCCTAAGCTTCTCTGGGAGTCCTTTAATCATTCCCTTCAGGGTTTTGTTGAAGCGTTCAACTAAACCATTGCATTGTGGGTGATAGGGGGTAGTGAAATAATAAGTTACCCCACACTCCTTCCACATTGCCTTCAAGTATCCTGACATGAAGTTGGTACCTCTGTCAGAAATGACCTCCTTTGGGAAACCCACTCTGGAGAAGACTCCAATGAGGGCTCTTGCCACCACAGGGGCTGTGGTGGTCCTCAGAGGAATTGCCTCTGGGTACCTGGTGGCATGATCCACTACCACCAGGATAAATCTGTGCCCAGATGCAGTTTGAGGGTCAAGGGGACCAACAATGTCAATCCCTACCCTTTCAAAGGGTACCCCCACCACAGGTAGTGGTATCAGGGGGCCTTTGTTGTGCCACCTGCCTTGCCACTGGCTTGGCATGTGACACAGGAGCGACAAAACTCCTTTGTGTCCTCTGACATATGTGGCCAATGAAAATGTGGAACAAGCCTGTCCCAGGTCTTGTTTTGGCCCAAGTGACCTGCCAAAGGGATATCATGTGCTAGGGTCAAGAGGAACCCCCTAAACTTCTGAGGTATTACCAACCTCCTGGTGGCTCCAGGGGCTGGATCTCTACCTTCAGAATATAGGAGTCCCTCATCCCAATAAACTTTATGGGACCCACTAGCACTCCCAGCAGCCTCAGCAGCAGCCTGCTGTCTGAGGGGTTCAAGAGAGGGGCAGCACTGTTGCTCCTTACTCAGATCTTCCCTAGAAGGGGCCCCCTGCCCCCAAGAACTCAACCTGACCAGGCTCAAGTTCCTCTGGGGCAGTTCCTTCTTCAGGGTCTGCTTCTCCTCCCTCAAGAGGGGAAGCTGTGATCTGAGACAGAGGGGAAGGCACTGCCTTAACCCTACTGCTCCTCTTCTTGGGAAGCATCTGGTCCTTAGTTTCAGGATCCAGAGCTGGTTCAGTGTCATGCATTTTGGCTTGTGACCTGGTCACAGCAAATACCTCTGCAGGGATGCCCAACATCTCAGCATGAGTCCATAACTCTACTTCAGACCAGGCTGAAGTCTCTAGATCATTGCCCAATAGACATTCTACAGGGAGGTCTGCACTGACTACCACCTTCTTGAGGCCAGTTACCCCTCCCCAGTAGAAATTCACAACTGCCAGACTATGGTTGGTCTTGGCATTGCTTGCATTGGTCACCTGGTACATTTCACCCAGGATGATCTGTCCAGGGTCCATAAGATCCTCTGCCACCATGGTGACACTAGCACCTGTGTCCCTAAATGCCAAAGCCTGTTTGCCATTTATTACAGGCTGCTGTTTGTATTTGCCCAGATTACTGG
The DNA here is from genome assembly GCA_963921515.1 of Calotriton arnoldi. Classification (NCBI taxonomy): domain Eukaryota; kingdom Metazoa; phylum Chordata; class Amphibia; order Caudata; family Salamandridae; genus Calotriton; species Calotriton arnoldi. Next base: position 184,293 of record CAWUFW010015118.1, on the reverse strand, counting down.
GGCTCACTAGGAAGGACATGTCAATGTCTCCATCACAAATCAGCATTGCCTGAGTGGGTTCTCTGGCTAGGCCAGAGTCCACTTCAGAACCCAGGGTCAACCCTACTACACCCTTTTTCTGAGTACCACCTCCACCAGTAGCTGAACTAGGGGGAACAGTTGCCTTAGGGGCAGGAGTGGTGGTGGTTTGGTCTTTGGACTTGTTACAATCAGAAGTCCAGTGCCCTTTCTGTTTACAGAATTTGCACCAGGGCTTCTTTTGGCCTTTTCCCTTGTTGGATTGTGACTCCCCACCAGATGCAGATTTTTGGGGCCCTTGTGAAGACTTCTGGTCTGTTGACTTATCCCCACTTTTCTCAGAGCCCTTCTGATCCTGCTTCTTTGTGTCACCCCCTTGGTTCTGGGTTTTCTGCCTCACCCTGGTTCTGACCCACTTGTCTGCCTTCTTTCCCAATTCTTGGGGAGAGGTCAGATCTGAGTCTACCAGGTATTGATGCAACAACTGGTTCTGGCAATTATTAAGGATCTGTTCTCTCATCATTAGATTATACAATCCCTTGAAATCAGTAACCCTACTGCCAACCAGCCAACCCTCCAGAGCCTTGGTTGCACAATCTACAAAGTCAGTCCAGTCCTGAGTCTGTGCCTTCTGGGTGTCTCTGAACTTCAACCTGTACTGCTCAGTGGTTAAGCCAAACCCATCTATCAGTGCACTCTTCAGGACTTCATAGTCATCAGCATCCTCTTCTCTAACAGTGAGGAGCTTGTCTCTACCTTTATCTGAAAAGGAGAGCCACAAGATTGCTGCCCACTGCTTTTGGGGGACCTGCTGTACTCTACAGGCCCTCTCCATAGCAGTTATCCACTTGTGGATATCATCCCCACTCTGGTAGGGAGGAACAACCTTGCTCAGGTTCCTATGGTCTGGAATATTTTCTCTGCCTCTAGGGCCACTGTTGCTGCCACCAGGGGGTTCTAACCCCTCTCTTCTAGAAGCTCTCTGGAACTCAAAGGCTTCTTTGTCTAATGCCAACTGCTTGGTTTTGAGGGCAAATCTTGCTTCCTCATACTGCAGCAGTTTGTACATCCTTTCAGAGGAGGTCTCTCTTCTTGGGAGGAAGGAGTCTCTCTGGTGGACAGTTTCTCTGCCAGAGTGAAAGGAGTGCTCAGATTCCCTGGAAAGGGACCTGTGCCTGTCTTCCACTATGTCAGTTCTCTTAGGGAGAATTCCTCTGTCTTGTTCAGACCCCTTTGGGCCTGGCCCTACAATCACAGAGTCCTGGTCATCCTGATGTTCATCATCTGACCCAGACACTATGACTGACCCACCCACTGATCCAGACCCCTTAGCTCCTAGAGCTAATCTAAGGTCATCTGCTGTTAGCAGATCTATCAAGTGTAGTGTGGAGGGACTCTGTCCTATCTTCAGGTGCCTCTCAGCACACATGGCTTTCAAGTCACAGAAAGTCATGTACTTATACTGAAACTGGGTGGATCCACTGGGTCCATCCCTTGAGGACATTCTAGTGTTGTGCAGTGTTGTACTACCTACACTAGTTTGTGGCCTACTGATACTAGCTTGAGCTGTAGAAAGGGTGTGCTATTCCTTTTGCACACAGCTCTAAGTTCAGTAGAACTTATTGATACTAAGCTTGATTTTATATGTACCTTGAGTACCTATAGTGGTTTTCAGTTAGTAATTCAAATAGAGATTTTCTGGTAAAACAATAGCAAGCTGGAATCCCACACGCTGCCACCAATGTGAGAAGTTGGCCTGGTATATGCTGTTCACTAGTTAAAGTGGACACCTTGCACCAGAACAATTCGACTCTTATAGTTGGTAGGTTTAAGACAACCTTTACAGAAAGCTATCCTAGTGGTAGCTGTGGAGAGCAGCCTTCAGGCTAAGTCTTGGAGGAATGTAAAGCAGCTTGTTTTACCACACAATCTCTTGAATCACCAAATGAAAAGACACCACACAGGTATATATATCAAATATATATGTATTTATTAATAAACAACTCTCTACTAATCTCTTTATGAGATTAGAAGTCAGGAACATATGTACAATGCAAAGTTATCACAAATAAGTTAGCACAATCAAATATCACAATCTTAGTTTGGCTAGACCTAGGTCTAGGGCATCTAGAATCGAGGGACCCCCAAGAACCACCCCAGGTAGTTGTAGGAGACCCACAGGGGACGGACGCGGTGTCCTGGCACCGGTGCGAGTCCTGTACGAGTCTATGCGAACAGACGCGATTGAGATTTCAATGTTAAAGGTCCCTTGCGTGTTCGAGGCGAACACACCGATCGGTCCTTGTACGAGTCGAAGGACGCGGTTACAGATAGAGTTCTAAGGGAGATGGACGCGTTGTGTTCTAACACAGACGCGAACCCTGTACGAGTCAGCGCGATAGTCGCACTTGGAAAGTAAGAGTTTTAGGGCACTTCTAGGGTAGCTACAAGCAAGGCACTTACAGGGTAAGTAGTTCTAGGGCCCACACCCACAGGAGCACCGTAATGCTAAAGTTACCTCACCCAGGGGAGCCGGGTGCATAGGTGTCCTTTGGTGTCGGGTCGCGGCGTCGTTTTCAATGGGCGCCAGTGAAGACTTGCTGCTTGCGGCAACAGAAGGAGTGTCCGTTGGAATCCAAGCCTGGATTCAGAAGGAGGAAGACCTGAAAGCAGAGGGGCCAGTGTTCAAGGGCACTTGGCAGTGACCCGGGGCAAGGAAGATGAATGCCCACCGTCGTCGACAGGATTCAGGTCATTCACTGGTGTCTTGACTCTTCGAGCACGAGGTCCAGGAGGCGTCGAGGACGGCCAGGAGCTGGATTCAGCGTGTCCCACAAAGTCTGCAGCTGACTGCGGTGTCGGCGACCCGATTGGAGCCAACAAGCCTTGGTAGCAGCAAGTCTCGTGGTGGAAAGAAAAAGTCAATGGTGCAGACCAGCAAGATCTGAGGAACTTACCCAGCGAGGGTAGGTCAGGGCAGGCCTGGAGCAACCAGGGGAGCCCTTTGGTTTCTTTGGAAAGTCTTCTGGGGACCCACAAGCCGGCTGGCAAGGGATCGCGAAGATGCCTCCAGAGGAGTCACTCAACAGGGGCCCACGGTCACTCGGGACGGTGTAGGCCTCTGATTTTGGGAGGGATCTCTGCTGGAGGCTGGGACCACACGTGGTCCAAAGCACAAGTTCGTAGAACGTCGTGAAGGGGTTGCACTTGACAATAGTGCACGGTACCCGGGGTCTGAGGTTCCTCGTCGCTCGTGGGGTCCACTTGCCTCAGCTTCGCTGGGGACTCACGATGGCCTTGAAGAAGTCAGGAAATCCTCTTTCTGGGCTGCAGGGACTTCGGGCTCTGGCGGGAGCGGCGTAGTTTGCGACCGTTGTTGTTGTTTTTGGTGCCTGCCAAGCAGGGGAGTCACTCCTTGACTCCAAGGGAGATTCTTCAGTCTTCCAAAGGTAGTGGAACATCGAAGGTCCGGGATTCTTCTTGTAGAGCGTCATCCAGGGATATCTAGGTTGCAATGCACAAGTTCCCCCTCTTATACTAAAGAGAAGGGAGGGACTAGCTCTATGACCCCACCTATGGGAGGGTCAGGGGAGTGGGTGGCTACACCCACTTCCCTTTGTCCAGTTTCGCGCCAGAGCAGGGGCAGGTAGCCCCTGAGCTTGTTTGAACTGGCATATGCACAGAGGAGCCTTCTGCTCCCCCAGTGCAGGATTTCAAAGCACTCTAGGAGTGCACCCACCCAGCCCCAATACACTAAACCCTGTCTGGGAGGTGGTCACACCCCCTTGGGACAGGATATCTATTGTTGGGCCTCCTCCACTGCGAGTGTCGGTCATCAGCAGGAGGGCAGCCCAGTGTCTGTGACTGGTGGCATCCATTTTGTGATGCCAGGGCTCTTCAGGATTCTACCGCGTTTCCACAGTAGTTACATGTCTATCCCTCTAGAAGGGTGGGATCATACTCCCACACCAGTTACTGGTGTGGGGGTATGATTCCAAAGTGTTTGACACCAAACACGACATGTTTTGATGCAGCCATTCCATAGTTAGCATTTACCGCGAGGATATAATGCACTTAAGAGTATATGGTTTGACTGCATTCACAAACAGCCCCAGAGAATGGACTCTGAGGGCTGCAGAGGGGCCCTGCTCAGGCAGAGGCACCCCCTCACATGGAAACTAGGCACCCTGCCCTCAGGATTGATAGGGCCTGCTTTAGGGGTGACTGATAAGTCTCAATGTGTGTGCAGGAGAGATATAGGGGACCTATATCTCAGTGAGGGGTGCTAGCACTTCCTCACTCAGGCTGCAGTAGCAGGCCTGTGGTTTCAGATTTAGTCTGCTTCCCAGGGGGGGCATAATACATGCTTCAGCCCCTGGTAGGCCTGTGAAGTACCTATGCCCTTGGTACCTAAGGTACCATATACTAGGGACTCATAAGGTACCAAAGTATCCAATCACTAGTGCACCTAGAGTGCACTCCAAATCGTTTAGAGAGAACAGAGAGGCTGGGGCCCTGATTGGCAGGGTCCCAGCCAGACTATAGCCAGAAACCAGTGTAAACATCAGAAAAAAAGTGGGGGCAACATAAGAGGCAGATCCTACTCTCCTACATGCAGTCTCTCTTATTCTCACTCACTCGTGCTCACTTACTGACACTCAAACCCACTCATTCTCACTCACTAATTGTCACTGACTTTCACTTACTCACTTTCACTCACACACATACACAAACACACATGCTCTCACATATGCATGCTGTCTTCCTCACACAAAATCACTCTCACCTGCAACCCTGCACACAACATACATTTATACGCATTTTTAGGTCTCGCCTGAGCCAGCGCGCATGCGCTGCTCTGGCGAGACTTTTAGTAAGCGGGTTTTGGAAGTGCAAACAGTGGCTTTTGCTGCGGACTAGCCTGCGTTCACGCGAGCGTGCACGCGCGATCAGGCGCCATATGGCTTCCCTCGCCATCTGGACGCTCGCGTGAACGCAAGCTGGTCGCCAGCAAAAGCCACTGTTTGCACTTACAAAACCCGCGATTACTCACGGCCGCGCGGCCGTGTCAGTTTCCACGGCCGCGCGGCCAATGCTTGTTGCTCGCGCTTCTTGTTATTCCCAGGTTTTAATACTTCAGCTTTGGCAGAGGTGCTGCTCACCAGTGCGGCCTCTTGACAGGAGGATATAGACATGTAGCCACCGGTAGTTCTCTTGTTTTAATTACTTTATATTTGCACATTTTCTCTCCTCGTTCGACTTCCGCTGCCTGCTGCTACTCCGTTTCCCTCGCGCCCCCTTCTCCCTCCCACAGCTCCTCTTCTCCCACTCGGCGCACAGCCTAATTGTGGCAAATTTGAACACGCCTCAGGCTGTAAGCGCACTATTACACACAGTTTGTGCTTCACCTACTATAAAACATTTCTTTTAATATTTCTGTTACTTTTTAAAAGAACGTCTTACTGCACCTTAACATACTTAAATGCTTCTACAAATTTTATGTATTTAAGTGTCCAGCTACGGACTTCTCCGAATATTTGTTGTGATATTCTAGTTCCGGGATGTAATTGCACTATAATACGCGTTCGCCATATAACAGTGTTTAATTAAGTTACAGTGCGTACGGCTCTTTAATGTTGTCACTGTTGAACCAAATGTCACTTACATTTTTAAGGAACATTGTCCTCCGATACCGCATTTACAGAATTCTAATTTTTGTCTAGTGTTACCGGCGCAACAGCAATACACTTCACCAGCTACAAATCACCGACGATAATTAAATGATTTTTTTTTACATACTTTTATTCTTCGAAAATTTAATGCATTTTATTGTGCAGCTACAAACTTCCCAGAGTGTCTGTGTTGAATTTTCATTAGTCTCGGGATGTAATTGCACCGGGATAAACGTAGGGGATTAAATGCACTTTCCCACCCGTTTACGCTTTATTACTCACAATAGATGTAATTTTGTGTCTGCAGTTAATTTGCATCACCAACCACTTTTCCCAACAGTAATGTATTTATCTTATTTAAGATACTGCTGTGACTTCTCACCCACCCCCGGGCAAACTGCACCATCTTAACGCATAGTATCTATTGGTTATATTAGAAGTGCTTCAGTTTGTAAGCTCGGTAAGGAAGTACCTCTCTCTCGCTTCCTCAGCCGGTATATACTTTATTAAATGCCGTACACTAGAGCAACACTTGTATTAAAATTGAATAATGTGCTCTGATTGTGCAGACGCCTCTGGGTTACAGGGCCCTGCTGTATATGTGCCATTTGACAAATAAAATCTTTTTTCCCCCAAAAAAAATTTGAATAATTTAATGCTAGATGGTTCTTCTGGTCGGCAAAAGTGGGAAACAGCAGACAGATGCCATGATTTGTTTCCTTGTGGGAAACATTCCCTCAAGCAATCCGTTTGACAGTCCGGCGGGAAGGCCTTTGATCACTATCTGTGTCACCATCTTTTAGGTCTCGGCCTGCACCAGCGCTTGCGCTGGTCTGGCCGAGAGTTTTAGTAAGCGGGTTTTGGAAGTGCAAACACTGGCTTTCGGCTGGCGACCAGCTTGAGTTCACGATGGCATGCACGCGCAGCTGGCATCTGCGTTTCCTATCTCTTCCTCATTTCCTCGTCATGGCTCATTAACTCTCTGGACTCTGATGTTTCAATCGCAGCAGCAGCTCACATTACCAACCGAGGGCCCTGGACTACAGTCACATGAAAAACAACAGTGATTAGCATTGAAATGCAAGCTTTTTTTTGTCTAGTTAGAAATATTGCTTCGGTGGGTTGATTTCACCTTATATCGCTATTTGTTTTATATTGGGAGTCACAGCCTAATTACCAGTATTTTTGTCTTCATTGGTTTTTTTTTAAATATTTATTCGCGCAAAGCACAAAGCTATATTTAAGGTTACTTTTTCCGCGTCACTTCTTCACTCTAAATTCCACACCCCCACTCTTATTGTCTCTCTCCTTCTCTCTCTCTCCCCCTCTCTAATTCTCTCTCTACTTAATTAACTCTCCCTCTCTATCTTTTTTAGCCTTTCATTCTCTCTCACCCCTTTATCTGTTTCTCTTTCAAACTCCTTCATTCACTCTCGCTCCCCTTCTTTCTCTCTCTCTATCCCGCTCCACTCTTTATTCTATGTACACCCTTTCTCTCTCTTTCTCTCTCACCACCCTCTCTAATTGGGCATTATATCTTCACTCTATCTCTCACTCGGCAACACCACAGCATCACTCAGCGCAACCACAGCATCAATCAGAGCCAGCACAGCATCAATCAGAGCCAGCACAGCATCACTCAGCACCAACACAACATCTCTCAACGCCATCACAGCATCACTCAACGCCATCACAGCATCACTCAGTGCAACCACAGCATCACTCAGCTCAACCACAGCATCACTCAGCGCAACCACAGCATCACTCAGCACAACCACAGCATCACTCAGCACAACCACAGCATCACTTAGCGCCACAACAGCATCACTTAGCGCCACCACAACATCACTCCGCGCCACCACAGCATCACTCAGCACCACCATAGCTTTACTCAGCGACACCACATCATCACTCAGGGCCAACACTGCATCACTCAGCACCTCCACAGGATGACTCAGCACAACCACAGCATAACTTAGCGCCACAACAGCGCCACCACAACATCACTCCGCTCCACAACAGCATCACTCAGCACCACCACAGGATGACTCAGCACTACCACAGCATCGCTCAGCACCACCACAGCATCGCTCAGCACCACCACAGCATCGCTCAGCGCCACCACAGCATCGCTCAGCGCAACCACAGCATCGCTCAGCGCCACCACAGCATCGCTCAGCGCCACCACAGCATCGCTCAGCGCCACCACAGCATCACTCAGCGCCACCACAGCATCACTCAGCGCCACCACAGCATCACTCAGCGCCACCACAGCATCACTCAGGGCCACCACAGCATCACTCAGGGCCACCACAGCATCACTCAGGGCCACCACAGCATCACTCAGGGCCACCACAGCATCACTCAGCGCGCCACAGCATCACTCAGCGCCGCCACAGCATCACTCAGCGCCAAGACAATATCACTCAGCACCACCACAGCATCACTCAGCGCCAAGACAATATCACTCAGCACCACCACAGCATCACTCAGCACCACAGCAGTATCACTCAGCAACACCTGAGTATCATTCAGCATCACCTCAGCATCGTCTCCGCAACAGTCACCACCACCACCTCAGCCTGCTCTCGGAATCTGGCATCTGTTGATTCTCCAGCTACAAACTTCCCAGAGTGTCTGTGTTGAATTTTCATTAGTCCCGGGATGTAATTGCACCGGGATACACGTAGGGGGATTAAATGCACTTTCACACCCGTTTACGCTTTATTACTCACAATAGATGTAATTTTGTGTCTGCAGTTAATTTGCATCACCAACCACTTTCCCCAACAGTAATGTATTTATCTTATTTAAGATACTGCGGTGACTTCTCACCCACCCCGGGCAAACTGCACCATCTTAACGCACAGTATCTATTGGTTATATTAGAAGTGCTTCAGTTTGTAAGCTCGGTAAGGAAGTACCGCTCTCTCGCTTCCTCAGCCGGTATATACTTTATTAAATGCCGTACACTAGAGCAACACTTGTTTTAAAATTGAATAATATGCTCTGATTGTGCAGACGCCTCTGGGTTACAGGGCCCTGCTGTATATGTGCCATTTGACAAATAAAATCTTTTTCCCCCAAAAAAATTTGAATAATTTAATGCTAGATGGTTCTTCTGGTCGGCAAAAGTGGGAAACAGCAGACAGATGCCATGATTTGTTTCCTTGTGGGAAACATTCCCTCAAGCAATCCGTTTGACAGTCCGGCGGGAAGGCCTTTGATCACTATCTGTGTCACCATCTTTTTAGGTCTCGGCCTGCACCAGCGCTTGCGCTGGTCTGGCCGAGAGTTTTAGTAAGCGGGTTTTGGAAGTGCAAACACTGGCTTTCGGCTGGCGACCAGCTTGAGTTCACGATGGCGTGCACGCGCAGCTGGCATCTGTGTTTCCTATCTCTTCCTCATTTCCTCGTCATGGCTCATTAACTCTCTGGACTCTGATGTTTCAATCGCAGCAGCAGCTCACATTACCAACCGAGGGCCCTGGACTACAGTCACATGAAAAACAACAGTGATTAGCATTGAAATGCAAGCTTTTTTAGGTCTCGCCTACGCAGTGCGCATGCGCTGCATAGGAGGAGACCTTTAGCCGGCGGTTCCCTTTATTCCCCAAAAACGTGCACGCGTTCCATTGCCTTCAATGGCAACGCGTGCACGTGTGGCGATTGCCTTGCGGGAGCGAGCGGCAGCGCCATATGGTATCAATTATCGCCGCTGGCTCCCGCAAGGCAATCGGCAGGCCCCCTCCCCTGCTGCCGCGCGAGACGCGCGCTTGTGCTGGTTTTTAAAGCGCCGGGACGTCGCGCTTAACTTTTAATATATTTTTTTCCCAATGTGCCACATGCGATGCAAATTTAACATGGAAGCCGCACGCCTTTCATTTGTGCTGCAGCTTGCCAAAATCAACTTTTTAAAATCCTTTTTTTTTCCAACTACAGCAAAATGCAGCGCTTTAACTTTTGTCAGCAGTTTGGCAGCTCCTAACATTTTCGCCCGCTTTCCCTACATGACCGGGTTGGCGTTGTTGTGTTGCCTGGACAAAGCTCCGAGATCCCTACATTCCCTGCAGACATGACGGACAGCAGCAGAAGGTTTGTTTACGTCAGATGACCCTTCTCCCTTTGTCCGAAGATAATCTGGGTAACTAGAAGGCCAGGTGTTAATTAATAGGCAGGGGTGGCTCGGCTTGTTATTAGCACTTTGTAGTTGTAGCGCGAACCCGACCGGAAGGTATGGGAGCACTTTACGTGAGCAGCACTTCTGTTCCAGTGCAGCTCGCTGCGCTTTGCTCCTCGGCTCACTTGCCGAAAACCATGACTTTTAGAAACGACTCCTACTCTCTTTTTCCTTGATTTGTTCCCCTGTGAAATAGATCCAAAGACAACACTTTTGCTGCAAATGTCTTCAGATGTTTTTCTAATCGAACGTGCAGCCATGGGTTTACAAGTGAGGTGGGGGTGGTGGCTGATTCCCAGCTTTGGCCAGAGCATCAGCCCGTGAAATCAGATTAAAACTATTTACTTTATCACTTGTTACATCTACTCCAAAATTAGTGTAGGAACGTACACCAGGCTACTTGTGTGTCGTTGTTCCCTTTTCTTCTCAAGTTTATTTTCCTAAAACCGGAGAAATAAGCATTCCTCTCTAAAGGGCACCTTTGAACTGGCAGACGCTTAATCCAGAAGGGGGTGGCGGAAGAGACAAAGGCTTTTATATGACACGTCAATTGCGGGGGAGGGTCGTGTGCGGTAAACAATTACAAATTCTTAGTGAAAAAGATCCTGCTGCTGGAACCAATGATGTTGTTTGAAGCTGTATTTGTAAATTAACAAAACACTGCTTAACGTATGCCCTAAAATGTCATTATAGCTAATGATTTCAAGTTGTCATTTGCTTTCCTTGTCTATAAACATATGAGTATGACACCAGGTAATCCTTTCCCCTAGGAGCCTTACTCGAGCAACTTGGTTCTGCTTATGCAAGTCCTCAGCTTTACTAGTGCAAACCATTATTTTTCGATTCAACTAATCCTGTTGAAGCGAAACAAAACTAAAACTCCCAGAGTTCTGTGGGTAGTTCAAACTTACTACCATTCTTTTGTGAATTTAGAGTTTTTCTGTTTGTATCTTTTATGTAACTCATGTACTCCGAAGTCCTTATGTAATGTAACTGGTCCTTTTGTAAAGCGCTATGACACCTTTGGGTAAAGTTCACGCTATATAAAATCGCATTAAATAAATAAATAAATAAACAAGCATTGGCATAGCCAATAGGTCTCGCCTTTGGGACCTTATAAGTGTTTAGCCATGCAACAGATGATGTTGTTGCACCAAGGATATTCTACTGCATAACTAAATACTTATAAGGTTCCAAAGGCGAGACCTATTGGCTATGCCAATGCTTGTTTTGTCTAGTTAGAAATATTGCTTCGGTGGGTTGATTTCACCTTATATCGCTATTTGTTTTATATTGGGAGTCACAGCCTAATTACCAGTATTTTTGTCTCATTGTTTTTTTAAAAATATTTATTCGCGCAAAGCACAAAGCTATATTTAAGGTTACTTTTTCCGCGTCACTTCTTCACTCTAAACTCCACACCCCCCACTATTATTGTCTCTCTCCTTCTCTCTCTCTCCCCTCTCTAATTCTCTCTCTACTTAATTAACTCTCCCCTCTCTATCTTTTTTAGCCTTTCATTCTCTCTCACCCCTTTATCTGTTTCTCTTTCAAACTCCTTCATTCACTCTCGCTCCCCTTCTTTCTCTCTCTCTCTATCCCGCTCCACTCTTTATTCTATGTACACCCTTTCTCTCTCTTTCTCTCTCACCACCCTCTCTAATTGGGCATTATATCTTCACTCTATCTCTCACTCAGCACAACCACAGCATCACTCAGCGCAACCACAGCATCACTCAGCGCAACCACAGCATCAATCAGAGCCAGCACAGCATCAATCAGAGCCAGCACAGCATCACTCAGCACCAACACAACATCTCTCAACGCCATCACAGCATCACTCAACGCCATCACAGCATCACTCAGTGCAACCACAGCATCACTCAGCGCAACCACAGCATCACTCAGCGCAACCACAGCATCACTCAGCACAACCACAGCATCACTCAGCACAACCACAGCATCACTTAGTGCCACAATAGCATCACTCAGCGCCACCACAACATCACTCCGCGCCACCACAGCATCACTCAGCACCACCATAGCTTTACTCAGCGACACCACATCATCACTCAGGGCCAACACTGCATCACTCAGCACCTCCACAGGATGACTCAGCACAACCACAGCATAACTTAGCGCCACAACAGCATCACTCAGCGCCACCACAACATCACTCCGCGCCACCACAGCATCACTCAGCACCACCACAGGATGACTCAGCACCACCACAGGATGACTCAGCACCACCACAGCATCGCTCAGCGCCACCACAGCATCGCTCAGCACCACCACAGCATCGCTCAGCACCACCACAGCATCGCTCAGCGCCACCACAGCATCGCTCAGCGCCACCACAGCATCGCTCAGCGCCACCACAGCATCGCTCAGCGCCACCACAGCATCACTCAGCGCCACCACAGCATCACTCAGGGCCACCACAGCATCACTCAGGGCCACCACAGCATCATTCAGGGCCACCACAGCATCACTCAGGGCCACCACAGCATCACTCAGCGCGCCACAGCATCACTCAGCGCCGCCACAGCATCGCTCAGCACCACCACAGCATCGCTCAGCGCCACCACAACATCGCTCAGCGCCACCACAGCATCGCTCAGCGCCACCACAGCATCGCTCAGCGCCACCACAGCATCGCTCAGCGCCACCACAGCATCGCTCAGCGCCACCACAGCATCACTCAGCGCCACCACAGCATCACTCAGCGCCACCACAGCATCACTCAGCGCCACCACAGCATCACTCAGCGCCACCACAGCATCACTCAGGGCCACCACAGCATCACTCAGGGCCACCACAGCATCACTCAGGGCCACCAAAGCATCACTCAGCGCGCCACAGCATCACTCAGCGCCGCCACAGCATCACTCAGCGCCAAGACAATATCACTCAGCACCACCACAGCATCACTCAGCGCCAAGACAATATCACTCAGCACCACCACAGCATCACTCAGCACCACAGCAGTATCACTCAGCAACACCTGAGTATCATTCAGCATCACCTCAGCATCGTCTCCGCAACAGTCACCACCACCACCTCAGCCTGCTCTCGGAATCTGGCATCTGTTGATTCTCCAGCTACAAACTTCCCAGAGTGTCTGTGTTGAATTTTCATTAGTCCCGGGATGTAATTGCACCGGGATACACGTAGGGGGATTAAATGCACTTTCACACCCATTTACGCTTTATTACTCACAATAGATGTAATTTTGTGTCTGCAGTTAATTTGCATCACCAACCACTTTCCCCAACAGTAATGTATTTATCTTATTTAAGATACTGCTGTGACTTCTCACCCACCCCCGGGCAAACTGCACCATCTTAACGCACAGTATCTATTGGTTATATTAGAAGTGCTTCAGTTTGTAAGCTCGGTAAGGAAGTACCGCTCTCTCGCTTCCTCAGCCGGTATATACTTTATTAAATGCCGTACACTAGAGCAACACTTGTTTTAAAATTGAATAATATGCTCTGATTGTGCAGACGCCTTTGGGTTACAGGGCCCTGCTGTATATGTGCCATTTGACAAATAAAATCTTTTTCAAAAAAAAAAATTTGAATAATTTAATGCTAGATGGTTCTTCTGGTCGGCAAAAGTGGGAAACAGCAGACAGATGCCATGATTTGTTTCCTTGTGGGAAACATTCCCTCAAGCAATCCGTTTGACAGTCCGGCGGGAAGGCCTTTGATCACTATCTGTGTCACCATCTTTTTAGGTCTCGGCCTGCACCAGCGCTTGCGCTGGTCTGGCCGAGAGTTTTAGTAAGCGGGTTTTGGAAGTGCAAACACTGGCTTTCGGCTGGCGACCAGCTTGAGTTCACGATGGCGTGCACGCGCAGCTGGCATCTGCGTTTCCTATCTCTTCCTCATTTCCTCGTCATGGCTCATTAACTCTCTGGACTCTGATGTTTCAATCGCAGCAGCAGCTCACATTACCAACCGAGGGCCCTGGACTACAGTCACATGAAAAACAACAGTGATTAGCATTGAAATGCAAGCTTTTTTTGTCTAGTTAGAAATATTGCTTCGGTGGGTTGATTTCACCTTATATCGCTATTTGTTTTATATTGGGAGTCACAGCCTAATTACCAGTATTTTTGTCTCTCATTGTTTTTTTTTTAATATTTATTCGCGCAAAGCACAAAGCTATATTTAAGGTTACTTTTTCCGCGTCACTTCTTCACTCTAAACTCCACACCCCCCACTCTTATTGTCTCTCTCCTTCTCTCTCCTTCTCTCTCTCTCCCCTCTCTAATTCTCTCTCTACTTAATTAACTCTCCCCTCTCTATCTTTTTTAGCCTTTCATTCTCTCTCACCCCTTTATCTGTTTCTCTTTCAAACTCCTTCATTCACTCTCACTCCCCTTCTTTCTCTCTCTCTATCCCGCTCCACTCTTTATTCTATGTACACCCTTTCTCTCTCTTTCTCTCTCACCACCCTCTCTAATTGGGCATTATATCTTCACTCTATCTCTCACTCAGCGCATCCACAGCATCACTCAGCGCAACCACAGCATCACTCAGCGCAACCACAGCATCAATCAGAGCCAGCACAGAATCAATCAGAGCCAGCACAGCATCACTCAGCACCAACACAACATCTCTCAACGCCATCACAGCATCACTCAACGCCATCACAGCATCACTCAGTGCAACCACAGCATCACTCAGCGCAACCACAGCATCACTCAGCGCAACCACAGCATCACTCAGCACAACCACACCATCACTCAGCATAACCACAGCATCACTTAGTGCCACAACAGCATCACTCAGCGCCACCACAACATCACTCCGCGCCACCACAGCATCACTCAGCACCACCATAGCTTTACTCAGCGACACCACATCATCACTCAGGGCCAACACTGCATCACTCAGCACCTCCACAGGATGACTCAGCACAACCACAGCATAACTTAGCGCCACAACAGCATCACTCAGCGCCACCACAACATCACTCCGCGCCACCACAGCATCACTCAGCACCACCACAGGATGACTCAGCACTACCACAGCATCGCTCAGCATCACCACAGCATCGCTCAGCGCCACCACAGCATCGCTCAGCGCCACCACAGCATCGCTCAGCGCCACCACAGCATCGCTCAGCGCCACCACAGCATCGCTCAGCGCCACCACAGCATCACTCAGCGCCACCACAGCATCACTCAGCGCCACCACAGCATCACTCAGCGCTACCCCAGCATCACTCAGGGCCACCACAGCATCACTCAGGGCCACCACAGCATCACTCAGGGCCACCACAGCATCACTCAGGGCCACCACAGCATCACTCAGCGCGCCACAGCATCACTCAGCGCCGCCACAGCATCACTCGGGCAGAACACTCGGGTGAGGAAAGTGACTCTGCCGGGTTGACCCGCGTTTTTTTAAAAAAAAAATTGAAAAGTACTGACTATTTCTTTTAACTCTTTTTAATTCTTGTTGCTGCCACTGAAATCTGTTTTACTTACTGTGTTATACTGGGAAGAGCTGTGTTAAGGCTCGAGGGGTAGGAGGGGCCGGGATCACTTCCGTTCAGGGCAGCGGTCTAGTTGCTGCTCCTGATACCGGAAGCGCTGTATAAAGGCGCCCAATGACGCGACCGCGCACAGGCTGACCGGGACTCGGGCAGAACACTCGGGTGAGGAGAGTGACTCTGCCGGGTTGACCCGCGTTTTTTAAAAAAAATTGAAAAGTACTGACTATTTCTTTTAACTCTTTTTAATTCTTGTTGCTGCCACTGAAATCTGTTTTACTTACTGTGTTATACTGGGAAGAGCTGTGTTAAGGCTCGAGGGGTAGGAGGGGCCGGGATCACTTCCGTTCAGGGCAGCGGTCTAGTTGCTGCTCCTGATACCGGAAGCGCTGTATAAAGGCGCCCAATGACGCGACCGCGCAGCGGGCGCGCCTAAGGCAAGCCCGTCTGCGCCCGTCCGCGCACGACCGGGCCTAGGGTCTAGGACCCCTGGATCTCCCTCCCCTCGGAATTGTTGTTATTCGAGCTCTCAGCTCCACCAGTTAAACAGTGGCTTAGGAACTACATGCTATCATCAGATCGCGTGTGGAAAATCCATGGAAAAGTGTCCTCATTGCCCGTTTACCCTCTCCTCTCAGATAATTAGGACCACTAAGCCCCCCGTTTCCACTAGGACTTTTAAACTTCTTTTATTAAACTGTCGCTCCCTGCCTAAGCATACCACAGAGATCTCCATACTCTTAAAAGATTATGATCCAGAGGTCCTGTTCCTATCAGAAACTTGGCTGAATTCCAGCTCGGAACCTGACATTATCCAAGCGCTCCCGCAGGGGTACCAGATACAGAGAGTGGACAAGTCAAAAGGCAAGGGCGGTGGGATAGCTATTGTCTATAAAGACCACCTTACATGCCGCATGTTAGGAAGCCCACTTCTGGATTGTGAAAATGTCCACTTTTCACTAGAATTTACCCCACTTCTTTCATTTACAGGCATTCTGATTTACCGGCCCCCTGGTGCGATGGGCTTCTTTTATAAAACCTTGCTTGAAACAGTTATTAACTCTGCCAGTACGGCAGCTAATTTTACTCTCCTTGGAGATTTTAACTTACATTTTGATGATTTGGAGGCAGTGACGGCGCTAGAACTTGCACGGGATCTTACGGCTTTGCAGTTATCGCAAATGGTCACGCACGCCACCCATGTTAAAGGACACTGCCTGGACTCCGTGTTCTCGAACATGGAGAACCTAAAAGGGATGCCCCTATCCCTGTCCCATGGTCTGATCATTTTCTTATTCCCCTATCCTGGAGCCCTCGGGTCATCGCTCCCTGTGCACAACCCTCATTGACTATGAAACGGCCTTGGTCAAAGCTTTCCACGGACAGTTGGGCTCATGAACTTGAAAAAACTAGACCCAAGCCGAATTCCAGCCCAGGTGTAGCCAATGACGACTTCTGCAACTGGATAGATAACTCGTTGAATGCAGTTCTCCCAAAAATCTTGATGAAAAAGACAGAGGGTTTGCATAAATCCCCCTGGTATTCACCCAAATTACGTATTCTTAAACAGCGATGCAAGGTTCCGGAACGTAGTTGGAGGAAAGATTATTCACCAAGTAAAAAATTGGAATATCGGAGAGCTATCGAAATTTACAAAGCAGGTATTAAACAGGCTCAGACCTCCTATTTTGAGGAAAAAATTCTGTTGGCTGGAAATTCTCCTAGAGAAACCTTTATTATTATAAAGAAGCTCCTCAAAACCCCTGCCCCATCCGTGGCCCCTGATATGTCCGGACAACGCTGTAACAAACAAGCGGATTTCTTTACTATTAAAATAGAGAACATTCTTAAATGTCTGCCTCAGATTGATGATAAATACGACCTACTAGGCGAGGAGTCGGATCAAGGTGTCTTGTCAACTAGACCATTGCTGGAAACCTTTCCACTAATCACCCAGGAAGCTCTCCTGACGCTGTTGTCCTCGGTGAAAAGTGGATCTCCTAGGGATCCTGCACCTATGAATGTTTTGGTAAGGGTTGCTCCGATAATTGCCCCTGTTATTACAGATGTAATTAATGCTTCATTAAGTACAGGAATAGTTCCCTGTAACTGGAAAAGAGCTATGGTAAAGACACTCTTGAAGAAACCCAACCTGGATCCAGGAGACTTGGGCAACTACCGCCCTATTTCCTTGCTTCCTGGGATGGCCAAGCTCGCTGAAAAGTATGTCAATTCTATCCTTTCCAATTTTATTGAATCCAACAATCTGCTCCACCCTTCCCAAATGGGATTTCGACCTCGACAGGGCACGGAAACTGCCTTGTTAGCAGTAGTTGAAGAAAGTAGAAAGATTCTGGACGCAGGAGGGGCATCTGTCATCATACTTCTCGATCTGAGCGCAGCATTTGACACGGTGAATCACCGTATTCTGACTCACCGTCTTGGGAAGTCGGGAGTCATTGACACTGCATTGAAGTGGCTGCGCTCTTTCCTGGAAGATAGATCCTTCCAGATATTTGAAGATGAGATGACCTCGAGATCAATGCCTCTGCGTTGTGGAGTACCTCAGGGATCCTCCCTGAGCCCGACCCTTTTAATGTGTATATGGCCCCTCTGGCGGATATTGTAGCCCCCTTTGGAATCCATATGGTGACTTACGCCGATGACACTCAATTGGTCGTCGCGCTTAATCAAGCCAAGCAGCTATCCCAAGACCTCCATTCATGTCTGGAGGAAGTCTCCAAGTGGATGGGAGCGTCCCACCTTAAACTCAATGGAAATAAAACAGAGATTATGATCCTGGGTAATCCTTCCAATGTTTCATTGAGTACCATGTGGCCAGCATGTATGGGACCAGTCCCAACGCCCAGGAGCGAGATAAAGAGCTTAGGTATCTGGCTAGACCAGAATTTGACTTTCAAGGTGCAAGCTAGGAAGACGGTGGCAACTTGCTATGGACTGCTTAGAATGGCCCGCAAAGTGCTTCCTCTTCTTCCTTTCCAAGCCAAAAAATATTAGTCCAATCCTTGATATTGTCCAGAATAGACTATGGAAATGCACTCTACTTAGGGGCCCCTCTGGCAGTAATTACGAAACTGCAAACAATCCAAAACTGCGCGGCCAGATTACTATTTGGAATACCAAATCGCCTCTCTGCGAAACCGGCCTTACGGACCCTTCACTGGCTTCCAGTGAAGGAAAGAATCAGTTTCAAGGCCCTTTGTATTGTCCACAAGTCTCTGCAAGGGAATGGGTCTTCCTTAATCTTGAAAATGTTTCGTCGCTATAAGGCCCCCAGGGAATTGCGTTCGGATGAGCTCCACTTGGTGGAGGTCCCTAGGATCAAGAGGGCGAGAAGTGGCGGTCGCCTCTTTTCACTTAACGCGGCCAAACTTTGGAACGCCCTACCACTCCATTTACGCAGGGAACCCAGTCACTTCTCATTCCGAAGGCAACTAAAAACCTTGCTATTTCCCTGAATGTTCTGCTAATGGATTCTGGTTCTAGCCAAGCGCTGGGAGGCCCCCGGGTAGCCATGCGCTATATAAGTGCCTTTTCCATTCCATTCCATTCAGCGCCAAGACAATATCACTCAGCACCACCACAGCATCACTCAGCACCACAGCAGTATCACTCAGCAACACCTGAGTATCATTCAGCATCGTCTCCGCAACAGTCACCACCACCACCTCAGCCTGCTCTCGGAATCTGGCATCTGTTGATTCTCCCCTAGCGTCTGGCCGCTGCTAGTGTTATAATACAGGTACTAGTTCCCAACCTTCACCCTCCGATTGTTTATGCCCCCTCAAAAAAAAAGCTTTAACAAACAACCATTGCAATAGGCAGAAACAAGTTGCCAGCATTGCAAGAACAAAAGAAAACTGAGGAAATTTTTTATTGTAAATACTTTTTTAATATGGTCGTTCAGTTTTACATAATGCCTTCTTGGTCATATATAAAGTAACAAAAATGCTTCTGACACTTTCTTATTATAACTTTTCAGCATGCCGCACAGCAGCCACACTTCTCTACAGCACAGCTTGAAGACATTGGCAAAGTCAATAGCTCTGGCTAAACACTTATAAGGCCCCAAAGGCGAGACCTATTGGCTATGCCAATGCTTGTTTTTACTTATCTCAACTACCAGGGAAGTTCTTGCTGCAGCTCGTGCTGCTCTATTTTTTATTACACTAATAGTGATTATTATTCACTAATAGAGTAATTAAAAATGGGCAGAGATCAAGCAGAGTGGAGCTCTGACGACCATAAGGGAGAGCTGCCCCTGCGGTTTTGGCATTGGTTTTGCCACTCTGACACCAGGGGTCGCAAAGGCAGTGCCAGGGGTCGGAATGGACATGTGCTGCGTGTGTTGCCTGTCTGTTCATGCCTACAACAAACCCAGACCTATTGGCTTTGTCAGTATTTGTTGGATGTTCAAATATTCCTAAATCAGCTGTGAGGGGTCCCTTGTAGGGCACCCATTCTATGTTAGGGGAGGATCACTTGTTAGATGGTGGACGCCGAGTGTTCCTCCAGGCACTCTCGCCTCTCTGGTAGGCACAGAATGTGGTACAATGCCATGTGTATATACATATATATATATATATATGTGTGTGTGTTAATTACAGTTATTTGAAACCATAAAAAGTACCACATGAAACATTTGGCCAGCAGACTATGTAAATACTGCTGCTTCAATGTACATATGGGCCTTTATTTAGAGGGGTTTCATTAAGCAAGCAAAACTGTACCAAGAATCATGGGTGTATAAGTATGTGTACATTATTTTCATTTTGCTATTAAAAAAACGTATGTCCTTCCCATCCCTCCTCCCTCTGACTCATCCCAAACCTTTCTGACTACTATGAACTCCCAAACATCCTTCTCAAACTGTCACCCCTCCTTTTTAGCCATGTCACCCAACTAACAAGCCCCCACGACCACTACTTACAAAAACAATCTTACTGCATCCCCCCCCAAAAGCCACTCCTATCATTCTATACCTATGCCACTAAACACACAAGAAATCAAGAGCACAAACACAACACAACACAACTAATGCACAAGAAAAAAATGTATTCACCTTTTAACTACTAATCGTGGGTTCCGGAGTAGCGTGCTACTCCCCAAAAAGTGCTTCAATGCCTCGCTAGGGGTCGTAACCGCTTTATAAATCTATTTACTATTTGCAGTTTACAATGTGAAAGAAAAATGCAGTTGAATATTTAAGATAGATTTGTTGCTTCTGATGAATGATGTGGTGAAATTTTGTGACAGCAGCAAGATGTTTGGAACAGTCCAATTGCAGATTTATTGTGCACTTGACAAACTCATCAAAAACTAAATGCAACATTGATTGCCTCTTCTGCTCACTCTCTTATCTCCCTCTTCTTGCCCTCCTCTGGCTGGAGTGAGTTTTTATCCTCGCAGAACCACATCCACAGGAGCATTAGCAGGGCTGCTGCTCGGTGGCAGGCATCAGACTTTTTATTTTTCCCTCCATTGGACTGGAGTGCCCAGAGCGCCGGTGGCTGAGATTAATTCAAGGACTCCATCCATTACCGTTTTGTCTGTTCTCAATGGGATGCTATAAGAGTGACGGGTATGCCCAGAGGCGGGTCCTGTGCTCCCTGTGCCATAGGACTCAACCCGTATCTTACTCTGAGGCCCAGTAAGGGATGAAAACGCTTGGCTTTGTCTTTTTTCCCTGTTTAGTAGGGGCGTGGCCTGGCAGTTCGGGCTGGACAGTTCCTATTGGAGCAGAACCAAGGCTGACGTTCGGAAGCTTGGCCGTTGATCCTAGTGGCAGCGTGAGTGAAAAAACAACGGTCTGGAACGTGACTCAGAGTGATAACAAGTGGCGGGGACTCATTTGGGGATTCCAGCCATTACTTATTTGTATTTCGCAGTGCGACGCCCTAAGTGTGATGGTTGTGCCCAAATGCTGATTCGGTGCTCATGTGCCACACAGTGCTTAATTTGTAAAAACATGAATGCCAGGGCCCTCGTCAGGAGGCCACCGCAGCTTGCACCACCCATTGCCTATGCCAGCACTGCCAATGACAGTATAAACATGCCTACTAACCATCAAACTCATACAAGTGTGATAATTCAGACTATTCCAGACCCCATAAACTATAATAATAGCTTGGGTGGCAGATATTAGTCATTTTAACGTATATCGAATTAGTAAACAACTGTTCTTGTGCTCACCTCTAAATAAGACAAATAGCACCACCATGTGGCAGACTGTTGTAAGTGCCAGTGTTGGCAATTAAGTGCCGGTGCAGAGCACCCTAAACCACCGGCTCAAATTAAGCACTTGTGCTACAGGAACCCACCTGTACCTTACTGCTGTGGCCATGTAATTTAAATGTGGGAAACAGTCTGACTTTCCTAATGGTCCCATTCAGAGGGGACCTGCCAGAGAGTTCCTGTTGGAGTGAGGCTGACTTCCTGTAACTTTAGGGGGAGGATGTGGTGTAACGGCCAGAGCTGACAACTTTGAAACTGGGGAACCAGGTTCAAGCCTTCGCGTCGGCTCAACATCCTGTGATTCTGGGCAAATCACATAATCTCTCCGTGCCTACCAAAAATGAATGTGTCCTTGTGTAATGTAACCGGTGCTCATGTAAAGCGCTCCAATACCTTCGGGTCAAGTTTGTGCTATAAAACTGCACAAAAAAAAAAAAAACATGGTCCTACTCTCCAGCGTCACAAAAAAAGATGGTCTGGAATGAAGCCCAGAGTAATTACCAGTGAGTGAGATTCATTCAAGCATTGCACCTGTTGATTTTTGTGGTGTTCTCATTTGGTAAAGTTTAGGGCAGCCAGTGTTTAATTTGTAAAAGAGATTAAGTACCAGGACTCAGAAGCCCGCAGCGGGCGCTAGTGAACGTCAGGGCTTCTGAATACGGAGGAGGCTGTGTAGTCCTGATTCCACCCCATGACTCTTTAATCCTCCACACCCCCCACCCCCCTTTATTTCATTCTTCCGGGTCCTTTTTCATCCCTGCTTTCTTTGTCATTGTTTTTCCGTCTTTCTCTTCCTCCCCCCACCCCGCCCCCCCTTTTGTGTGTTTCTCGCTCTTGCCCTGCGTAAAAGTCTGATGAGGAAAACAAGTGCCATGAGAGCCGGTGGGCCCCACAGCAACCACCGGCTCAAATTAGGCACCGAGGGCAGCGTTCATTTGATATGATTCTGCACCGGAACAAGACGGCATTTTTTAGAACTGTCGAAAAGCAAGTAAGTGGGGGAACCTCAGGTGTTACTGATGAGACCCACCTCATTTTTGGAAACATTTAATTAAATTAATTTTATGAAAGATCGGATACGCACAGGTTAGTTACGTCATACTAATATTTTTGAATTGGGATATAATAGAGTGACGCAATGGCCACCGTGTATTGGAACACTGGACAGTAGGGGGCGCCATTCAAGACCGAGGTGCACAGACGGCCACCGACGGCTGGTAACACTGCAGGGGGCTCATACCAGGGGGCTGGGCGGGTTCCCCTTCACAAATGGTGCCTTTAGTTTTAAACACAAACATCTGAAGAAGCCTGACAAGAAAACCCGATCCTTTAGATTCATATCTGTATTAATTACATTTCTCTATTGGTTGTCGACCTCTGACAGGCAGCGGCCGGAAGCCGTCTCTGGGATCCATGCTGCAGCTGGAGCGTGAGGTCACAGGTCAGCGGTTCGTTAAAGTACCGCTGAGGTTATGTCATAGGTCAGTAGCAATAGACCCTTTCAGTAGTATGAAGAGTACACAAAGTATTCTGTTGTCATCGTTAGGGGCAGCTCACACGTTACACATTAATCACATACATGTGCTGTTGTGTGATTCTGGTGCAAGCTAAAGGCGCCCGTGTATGAGGGGCGTGAGGGGGTGTCAGGCCTTCTACTGCAAAGGACTCACTCACTTCCTGTCTGTGAACAGAACACTATACCCCAGGCAGGGCAGAACCGTACAGAATTCAATATACCCCCTTTCTCTTCCGTAACAGACCAGAGGAGCGTATCAATGTCCCTGTCACCCCTCGAATGTAAGTCATATCCCTTACCTCTAACAGTGCCCCCTTAACTTCTCAACTGTAAGTCACAGCCCGTACCCCCAAACAGTGCACATCACCCATCTAATGTATGTTAGAGCCCGTACCCCCAAACAATGCCCCTTCACCCCTCTAATGTAAGTCCAAGCCCGTACCCCCAAACAGTGCCCCCTTCACCCCTCTGATGTAAGTTATAGCCCGTACCCCCAAACAGTGCGCATCACCCACCTAATGTATGTTATAGCCCGTACCCCAAACAATGCCCCTTCACCCCTCTAATGTAAGTCACAGCCGGTACCCCCAAACAGTGCCCCTTTGCCCCTCTAATGTAAGTTATAGTCCATACCCAGAAATAATGCCCCCAGACCACTCTAATGTAAGTCACAGCCCGTACCCCCAAACAATGACCCATCATCCCTCTGAGGTAAGTCACAGTCCATGCCCCCAAACAGTGCCCCTTCATCCCTCTGAGGTAAGTCACAGCTGTACCCCCAAACAGTGCCCCTTTCAACCCTCTAATGTATGTCACAACCTGTACCCCAAAGAGTGCCCCTTCACCCCTTAAATATAAGTCACAGCTGTACCCCCACAGTGTCCCTTCACCCCTCTAATGTAAGTCACAGCCCGTACCCCCAAACAGTGCACAATACCCATCTAATGTATGTTAGAGCCCGTACCCCCAAACAATGCCCCTTCACCCCTCTAATGTAAGACCAAGCCCGTACCCCCAAACAGTGCCCCCTTCACCCCTCTGATGTAAGTTATAGCCCGTACCCCCAAACAGTGCGCATCACCCACCTGATGTATGTTATAGCCCGTACCCCAAACAATGCCCCTTCACCCCTCTAATGTAAGTCTCAGCCGGTACCCCCAAACAGTGCCCCTTCGCCCCTCTAATGTAAGTTATAGTCCATACCCAGAAATAATGCCCCCACACCCCTCTAATGTAAGTCACAGCCCGTACCCCCAAACAATGACCCATCATCCCTCTGAGGTAAGTCACAGTCCATGCCCCCAAACAGTGCCCCTTCATCCCTCTGAGGTATGTCACAGCCGTACCCCCAACCAGTGCCCCTTCACCCCTCTAATGCACATCACAGCCTGTACCCCCAAACAGTGCCCCTTCACCCCTCTAATGTAAGTCACAGCTGTACCCCCAAACAGTGCCCCTTCACCCCTCTAATGCACGTCATAGGTGTACCCCTAAAAAGTGTCCTTCACCCCTCTAATGTAAGTCACAGCCTGTACCCCCAAACAGTGCCCCTTCACCCCTCTAATGTAAGTCCCAGCTGTACCCCCAAACAGTGCCCCTTCACCCCTCTAATGTAAGTCACAGCCTGAACCCCTAAAAAGTGCTCCTTCACCCCTCTAATGTAAGTCACAGCCTGTACCCCCAAACAGTGCCCCTTCACCCCTCTAATGTAAGTCACAGCTGTGCCCCCAAACAGTGCCCCTTCACCCCTCTAATGTAAGTCACAGACGTACCCCCAAACAGCGCCCCTTTCAACCCTCTAATGTTCTTAGTGTTCAGCTGTGATGTGTGTTGTCTATGGTGTTTGCTACATATGGGCACCTTTTAAAAAGTATTTCTGGCTGTCAGACCCCGTTTGTGCAGCCACTGGGAGGACAGGGGCCGCTGAGCCACCACCGTGGTGGTTGAGGTACATTTGCCTCTGTTGTCCGTCCTACTATGGGTCTGCAAACCGAGGCAAGTACACCCTTTCTGCACTTGACTCTCAGGGTAGTGAGGCGAGCAGTCACAGGCTTCTCAGGGAGGTAGGGTGGGGGAAGGAAGAGCTCAGAACTCAACAATCAACCAACAGACGCAATGATATACTGTTCAGCTCGCTGCTTGTCGTAGAAAAGGAGAGGTACTTTTATAGCACAGCAGAACAAGACACAACATAAAGAAATGGGGCTGAGTAGCAGGGGTTTGTAACACTACCTGCTAAGCCAACCTGTGTCGCTCCCGCACCCATCTCAGGGTCCTGGTGGCTCCGGTCGTGCTGCAGCCGTCTAGCACCATGGCTCTAGCTCCCACCTGTCGACGCGGACTTACTATTGTACGATACTTGGTTTTTGTGGGTGACTGCCCAATGAGGGGAAGCATGGGGCATGCAGGTCTAGTGCAAGACACAGTCTCTCAAACATGGGCTGGTGTTTACCTGTCCATGAGGAGAGGGTTCTGTGCTGTGATGATGGAGGTCTGCGGTCAAAGAGCAGTGTCTCTGCAGTGTCGCAGTGTCGCAGTGCAAGCCCTGCCTCTCTAGTCACACGCTGCATGTAGGGCACAGCAGGCCTGAGTCTGCCGTCTTCCTCCTTTGGCTATAGTGGTCTCTGGGCTGCCGGTGAGTCCTGTGGCTACAGTGGTGGTGGCATCTAGGTTTGTAGCTGATCAGCAGTGGCAGGTAAGCTCGGGTCATGGTGGTCATGCCATACTGCAGGCTGGTACCTGGAGATGTTGGCACATCCCGGGTTTACCACATGAACCACACACAGAGGCTGGTTTGGTAATGGGCACACTCCTGGTCAGAAGTTAGCTTTGTCTGAGTGTCCCGTGCACCAGGAACAGAGCTGGGCTTCTCCTGGTCAGGCACTCTCTTGCACTCTCTGAGCAGGCAGGCTTCTAGGATCTAATCAGACCCACAGCTTTCCAGCAGCTTCTGCAGACATAAGGTGATGCCCTCTCACCACTGGGACACTGGCTGCTGGATTGACACAGGCCCTGGGTAACAGCAGCTCTTCGGTACTCTGCGGAGCACTCCCTCCCTTGCTGAAGAAGAACTAGAAATCAGAGCAAAGTGAGATGGTTTGCACCCCATCTTTATATTAATTTTCCAGATGGGGATGTTGATCCAATGTCTAAAATCTGGTTTGAGGGGTTTCCTTTCAAATGCCATTTTCTAGCTGCAGTGCAGACACAGCCTTTGTGCAAGGTGATGACTCTCACAGGAGGTCGGGATAACCCTGCCTTCAAGCAGGAGTGTTCACAAATGGGCACAATGACGACTCTGCACCTGACCGGGATCAACTCTTCCTGAAGTCGCAATCGGGGAAAAACAAAAGGGCAGGCCCTGCCTAGAAACCTCCTTACTATGAACACACAATCTGCTGACCCATCCCCTCTTCCTTACCATTAACCAAAGGACAGGGCTCAGGAGCCACTAATCAGCAGTCCCCTGCTTACAGGCCCTCGTAGAGTTTCTAAGGGCAGTCCCACCTCCATCCCTCCTCACTTCCGGTTCTGGGCCTCCTCACTTCAGTAATGCAGAAATACACTTCCACTGCCTGGGGAAGCTGTACCATTCCTCCGTCTTGTGCCATTTCAAACCAGAGGGCATCCAGAGGTGGTGATCCCACCAAGCAGTCTCTCACCACAGCACAGAGTCCTGTGCCAACCATACCATACATACATGCACTCAGCACACACAGGATGTCATGATAAGGGTCTGCTTGTCACATTAAAACGAAACCTCACATGAGTGGGGCCGGTAGGCTGCACTCTCCCTGAAACAGAGAAAAAGGTCTGTCCAGTTCTATCAATTCACAAAAATCGGTATGCCACCACCTTTGCTTCATGTAATCAACCCATGGCATGGACACTAGTCCCTTGTGAGGAAAGAGGGCACACATGGTGCACCCCTCATGGTCACAGAAAAGGCTTAGGACCTTGGAATCACCATGGACAGGCCTTGGAGCACACTCTAGATTAGCTTGCTGGCCGGTTCAACAACATTCAAGGAACCGGTTTCACATGCAGGTGGGTTACTTGGGGCAGGGCTACATGCCCATTTACCATGCAGGGGACATTCCCATCCCAACATTGGCTTAAAGACTAACGCCTTGATTATGGGCAGCCAATACCTTTGATTTGATGGCGTTAGACTTCCCCTTTCTTTTAAGGGAGGCCAGATTCACATGCTTAACTTTTTGAATAAGATGGTAAACACAGGTAATTGCAACGAAACAGAGCGATGAAGTGTTTGTGCTTAATTTGTAAACAACATAGTGCAGAAGCCCAAAGTTTTTCTTAGGAGGCCTAAATTGGCATTGACGAAAAGCAAGACTTTCTAGTCTGGATCACCTGATGCCACACTCTAGCCCCTGTCTCCTTATCTCACACTAGCAGGTTCATTTCATCCATGCTTACTCCCTTTATCGCTGTTTTCTTATCTTTCTCGTACTGCTTCTTTCTCCCTCTCTTGCTCAAAGTGTAATGAAGGAAGACAAGCCCGGTCCACAAAGATGAGTGCCGGGGCCACCACCGCACTCACCAGAGCACATTAAAGACAGCCACAGATTGGTGCTGCTAGGGCCTGCTGAGCTGTTCTTTAATGGCGTTCAAATAATGTGCAATAATAGACGAGCTGAACTATGACTAACAAATCCCACCACCGACTGGTCTCTAACAGCAGTAAACAAGCATTTACATTCGATCGCGCGTACATATGTAAATGCGAATGGCTTTGATATAAGTCCGGCCAGATGTGCTACGATGCCTGAGCTCTGCAACAAAATGCAGAGCTCACGAGGAAAGAATCCAGGCTGACAGAGGGTGAGACACCTTGACAAAAGTGTGACTACAGGGCCCGCCCCCTCAGAGCTACCATGTTGTGAAGAACTTCTGCGCAATCAAACATTCACATGTGGTGATACATTTATCATAAGTTACGATCTATTACAAGAAAACTGCATGCGGCACCGTTCCTGATGAATGCTATATTGACCCAGTATTGGAAATGGCTGAAACATGTAGACCATGATTATGTATGTGCAAGACCACTCACTTCTCTCAAAACATCCACCACTGTTTTTAACAACATGCCGAAGGTCCCCACTAATAAAACATCTTAACAGGCTCGCAACCTTGAGTCAATTTTAAATCACCTATTTCACTTGACTTTTGCAAACACAAAAAACCCCGATCCGCTGTAACTCAAGCGTCGTAGCACACCCAGATGCATTAGGCGCCCAGGGTAGGAACCCAATGATGAAGCATGCCACCAACAAGTGTTGGTGGGTCAGAGTTCTATAAAAAACATTACGGTTTTCCTTCTTTTGAGTGAGGGACTCCTCACAATCCTCGATACTGTGGTAGAGAGCTAGTTCTTACTGGTTGGTACTTTTTAAGATAGGGAAGACGGACGAGTACCGTTCTCACTCTCATTTTTGTTAGTCTTTTTTTTCATAAGGCTGCAAAACAAGTTGAGGAGTAAGAGATGTACATTATACTCCCTAGGGTCAGCTGGCACTGAATAATTTAAAAGTGCATTTATATCATAGAAATGATTAATTGTTTAAATATCAAAAGAAATACAACTGAAACTGGAGAAAGTAATTAAGTTCTGAGGTCTTCTCAGGAGCTTGTGTATCAATATTGTAGACATCCTGATGAGCAGAAAATCAAAATAATGTGTCAGGTTCTATTGGATTGCAGTTAAACGCCAGTATTAGCCCTGATCTTATGAAACAACTTCCCACGAGCTGACTGGACTGGGCTATTGATCAGAAACATATTGAGGCAGATTTATCACGGAGAGCAACGCAGCAAGCCACCTTGCTGTGCTGCGTGAAAGGGCAGGAATGGGCCGTATTTAACATTATATGACACATTCCTGTTCTTTCCTAGCGCTGGCGCTCTTTTGGCTGCCTAGCGCCAACCCAGGCTCCCTTGCGTCATGGTGCAAGGGTGTCTGTATTAGAGGCAGGATTGTTTTTGTGCAGGAAAACTAGGAGAAGTAAATATATTTCTCCTCGTTGCTCTTAACCTGTGGAGGCGTAGCATTTTCACGCATTCCCAGGTCTACCAATAATGGTAAATCTGAAAATGTGCCAAAATCCATTGGTGGTGCGTGAGAACGCCCACGCTCCACCCACGGAACGCCTCCCTGGGGCAGAGTAACACAAGGCAGTGATTTGGGCTGCGCTGCGTTACTCCAGATTTATCAAGCCATGCGGGGCCACACAAGGTGGCATTGTGTGGCTTGATAAATCTCACTTAGGCTTTGCGTTGCCCTTGTGCCCCTTTGTGTGGCACACGCAAAGGCACCACAGAACCTTGATAAATGTGCCACATATTGTTTTTGGATGTGCAGACTGTGATGTTGCTAATAATGTTTAACAAATTGTCTACAGTTAAGGAAAAGGCTTAATTGTTAATAGTGTGTATACTTTTATGCAATATGTAGATATAAGTAAATGTGTTGTCATGGGTAATGTTTAGAAATGACAAATGAGTACAAGTAGTTCTGGTATCTTTGGACCAGCGGTAAGATGAGTCCGGACAACACAGATCATAGATGCACGTAGAAATCTCCATAGCATGTGTGAGGACCAGGAGGGTCCGTCCGAACAGCCCAGAGCAGTGCATCCCAATGTTGTGGTTCTCCTCTACTCGTGAGGGTGTGCACCTGAAAGACTGTTGTGATTCTCCTGTGCTTGTGAAGGTGAGCACACCTGGCACAGGCTGTTGTGGTTCTCTTCTCTGTGCTTGTGAAGGTGAGCACACCTGGCACCAACTGTTGTGGCTCTCCTGTGCTTGTGATGGTGAGCACACCTGGCACATACAGTTGTGGTTCTCCTGTGCTTGTGAAGGTGAGCACACCTGGCTGGCATGAAGTGTTGTGGTTCTCCTGTGCTTGTGAAGGTGAGCACACCTGGCACATACAGTTGTGGTTCTCCTGTGCTTGTGAAGGTGAGCTCACCTGGCACATACAGTTGTGGTTCTCCTGTGCTTGTGAAGGTGAGCACACCTGGCTGGCATGGACTGTTGTGGTTCTCCTGTGCTTGTGAAGGTGAGCACACCTGGCTGGCATGAACTGTTGTGGTTCTCCTGTGCTTGTGAAGGTGAGCACACCTGGCTGGCATGAACTGTTGTGGTTCTCCTGTGCTTGTGATCGTGAGCACACCTGGCTGGCATGGACTGTCGTGGTTCTCCTGTGCTTGTGAAGGTGAGCACACCTGGCTGGCATGGACTGTCATGGTTCTCCTGTGCTTGTGAAGGTGAGCACACCTGGCTGGCATGGACTGTCGTGGTTCTCCTGTGCTTATGAGGATGAGCACACCTGGCTGGCATGAACTGTTGTGGTTCTCCTGTGCTTGTGAGGGTGAGCACACCTGGCACAGGCTGTTGTGGTTCTCCTGTGCTTGTGAGGGTGAGCACACCTGGCACAGGCTGTTGTGGTTCTCCTGTGCTTGTGATGGTGAGCACACCTGGCACATACAGTTGTGGCTCTCCTGTGCTTGTGAAGGTGAGCACACCTGGCTGGCATGAACTGTTGTGGTTCTCCTGTGCTTGTGCGGGTCAGCACACCTGGCTGGCATGGACTGTTGTGGTTCTCCTGTGCTTGTGAGGGTCAGCACACCTGGCTGGCATGAACTATTGTGGTTCTCCTGTGCTTGTGAGGGTGAGCACACCTGGCACAGGTTGTTGTGGTTCTCTTCTCTTGTGCTTGTGAAGGTGAGCACACCTGGCACATACAGTTGTGGCTCTCCTGTGCTTGTGAAGGTGAGCACACCTGGCACATACAGTTGTGGCTCTCCTGTGCTTGTGAAGGAGAGCACACCTGGCTGGCATGGACTGTTGTGGTTCTCCCGTGCTTGTGAAGGTGAGCATACCTGGCTGGCATGGACTGTTGTGGTTCTCCTGTGCTTGTGATGGTGAGCACACCTGGCTGGCATGGACTGTTGTGGTTCTCCTGTGCTTGTGAATGTGAGCACACCTGGCTGGCATGGACTGTTGTGGTTCTCCTGTGCTTGTTAGGGTGAGCACACCTGGCACAGGCTGTTGTGGTTCTCCTGTGCTTGTGAAGGTGAGCTCATCTGGCACATACAGTTGTGGCTCTCCTGTGCTTGTGATGGTGAGCACACCTGGCACAGGCTGTTGTGGTTCTCCTGTGCTTCTGAAGGTGAGCACATCTGGCTGGCATGGACTGTTGTGGTTCTCCTGTGCTTGTGAAGGTGAGCACACCTGGCTGGCATGAACTGTTGCGGTTCTCCTGTACTTGTGAAGGTGAGCACACCTGGCTAGCATGGACTGTTGTGGTTCTTCTGTGCTTGTGAATGTGAGCACACCTGGCTGGCATGGACTGTTGTGGTTCTCCTGTGCTTGTTAGGGTGAGCACACCTGGCACAGGCTGTTGTGGTTCTCCTGTGCTTGTGAAGGTGAGCACACCTGGCTGGCATGAACTGTTGTGGTTCTCCTGTGCTTGTGAGGGTCAGCAGACCTGGCACAGACTGTTGCGGTTCTCCTGTGCTTGTGAAGGTGAGCACACCTGGCTGGCATGAACTGTTGTGGTTCTCCTGTGCTTGTGAGGATGAGCACACCTGGCTGGCATGAACTGTTGTGGTTCTCCTGTACTTGTGCAGGTGAGCACACCTGGCTGGCATGGACTGTTGTGGTTCTCCTGTGCTTGTGAAGGTGAGCACACCTGGCACATACAGTTGTGGCTCTCCTGTGCTTGTGAGGATGAGCACACCTGGCACATACAGTTGTGGCTCTCCTGTGCTTGTGAGGATGAGCACACCTGGCTGGCATGAACTGTTGTGGTTCTCCTGTGCTTGTGAGGGTGAGCACACCTGGCTGGCATGGACTGTTGTGGTTCTCCTGTGCTTGTGATGGTGAGCACACCTGGCTGGCATGAACTGTTGTGGTTCTCTTGTGCTTGTCAAGGGGAGCACACCTGGCTGGCATAGACTGTTGTGGCTCTCCTGTGCTTGTGAGGATGGGCACAACTGGCTGGCATGGACTGTTGTGGTTCTCCTGTGCTTCTGAGGGTGAGCACACCTGGCACATACAGCTGTGGCTCTCCTGTGCTTATGATGGTGAGCACACCTGGCACATACAGCTGTGGCTCTCCTGTGCTTGTGAAGGTGAGCACACCTGGCTGGCATGGACTGTGTTGGTTCTCCTGTGCTTGTGAGGGTGAGCACACTTGGTACAGGCTGTTGTGGTTATCTTCTCTTGTGCTTGTGAGGTTCAGCAGACCTGGCACAGACTGTTGCGGTTCTCCTGTGCTTGTGATGGTGAGCACACCTGGCTGGCATGGACTGTTGTGATTCTACTGTGCTTGTGAGAGTGAGCACACCTGGCACATACAGCTGTGGTTCTCCTGTGCTTGTGAAGGAGAGCACACCTGGCTGGCATGGACTGTTGTGGTTCTCCTGAGCTTGTGAGGGTGAGCACACCTGGCTGGCATGGACTGTTGTGGTTCTCCTGAGCTGTGAAGGTGAGCTCACCTGGCACATACAGTTGTGGCTCTCCTGAGCTTGTGATGGTGAGCACACCTGGCTGGCATGGACTGTTGTGGTTCTACTGAGCTGTGAAGGTGAGAACACCTGGCTGGCATGGACTGTTGTGGTTCTCCTGAGCTGTGAAGGTGAGCTCACTTGGCACATACAGTTGTGGCTCTCCTGTGCTTGTGATGGTGAGCACACCTGGCTGGCATGGACTGTTGTGGTTCTCCTGTGCTTGTGAAGGTGAGCTCACCTGGCACATACAGTTGTGGCTCTCCTGTGCTTTTGATGGTGAGCACACCTGGCTGGCATGGATTGTTGTGGTTCTCCAGTGCTTTTGAAGGTGAGCACACCTGGCTGGCATGGACTGTTGTGGTTCTCCTGAGCTGTGAAGGTGAGCTCACCTGGCACATACAGTTGTGGCTCTCCTGTGCTTGTGAAGGTGAGCACACCTGGCTGGCATGGACTGTTGTAGTTCTCCTGTGCTTGTGATGGTGAGCACACCTGGCACATACAGCTGTGGCTCTCCTGTGCTTGTGAAGGTGAGCACACCTGGCTGGCAAGGACTGTTGTGGCTCTCCTGTGCTTGTGATGGTGAGCACACCTGGCTGGCATGAACTGTTGTGGTTCTCTTGTGCTTGTCAAGGGAGCACACCTGGCTGGCATAGACTG
This sequence comes from Calotriton arnoldi, assembly GCA_963921515.1. Lineage (NCBI taxonomy): Eukaryota > Metazoa > Chordata > Amphibia > Caudata > Salamandridae > Calotriton > Calotriton arnoldi. Next base: position 150,955 of record CAWUFW010015118.1, on the reverse strand, counting down.
TTGTGGCTCTCCTGTGCTTGTGAGGATGGGCACAACTGGCTGGCATGGACTGTTGTGGTTCTCCTGTGCTTCTGAGGGTGAGCACACCTGGCACATACAGCTGTGGCTCTCCTGTGCTTGTGATGGTGAGCACACCTGGCACATACAGCTGTGGCTCTCCTGTGCTTGTGAAGGTGAGCACACCTGGCTGGCATGAACTGTTGTGGTTCTCCTGTGCTTGTGAGGGTGAGCACACCTGGCTGGCATGGACTGTTGTGGTTCTCCTGTGCTTGTGATGGTGAGCACACCTGGCTGGCATGAACTGTTGTGGTTCTCTTGTGCTTGTCAAGGGGAGCACACCTGGCTGGCATAGACTGTTGTGGCTCTCCTGTGCTTGTGAGGATGGGCACAACTGGCTGGCATGGACTGTTGTGGTTCTCCTGTGCTTCTGAGGGTGAGCACACCTGGCACATACAGCTGTGGCTCTCCTGTGCTTGTGATGGTGAGCACACCTGGCACATACAGCTGTGGCTCTCCTGTGCTTGTGAAGGTGAGCACACCTGGCTGGCATGGACTGTGTTGGTTCTCCTGTGCTTGTGAGGGTGAGCACACTTGGTACAGGCTGTTGTGGTTATCTTCTCTTGTGCTTGTGAGGGTCAGCACACCTGGCACAGGCTGTTGTGGTTCTCCTGTGCTTGTGAAGGTGAGCACACCTGGCTGGCATGAACTGTTGTGGTTCTCCTGTGCTTGTGAGGGTCAGCAGACCTGGCAAAGACTGTTGCGGTTCTCCTGTGCTTGTGAAGGTGAGCACACCTGGCTGGCATGAACTGTTGTGGTTCTCCTGTGCTTGTGAGGATGAGCACACCTGGCTGGCATGAACTGTTGTGGTTCTCCTGTACTTGTGCAGGTGAGCACACCTGGCTGGCATGGACTGTTGTGGTTCTCTTGTGCTTGTGAAGGTGAGCACACCTGGCACATACAGTTGTGGCTCTCCTGTGCTTGTGAGGATGAGCACACCTGGCACATACAGTTGTGGCTCTCCTGTGCTTGTGAGGATGAGCACACCTGGCTGGCATGAACTGTTGTGGTTCTCCTGTGCTTGTGAGGGTGAGCACACCTGGCTGGCATGGACTGTTGTGGTTCTCCTGTGCTTGTGATGGTGAGCACACCTGGCTGGCATGAACTGTTGTGGTTCTCTTGTGCTTGTCAAGGGAGCACACCTGGCTGGCAAAGACTGTTGTGGCTCTCCTGTGCTTGTGAGGATGGGCACAACTGGCTGGCATGGACTGTTGTGGTTCTCCTGTGCTTCTGAGGGTGAGCACACCTGGCACATACAGCTGTGGCTCTCCTGTGCTTGTGATGGTGAGCACACCTGGCACATACAGCTGTGGCTCTCCTGTGCTTGTGAAGGTGAGCACACCTGGCTGGCATGGACTGTGTTGGTTCTCCTGTGCTTGTGAGGGTGAGCACACTTGGTACAGGCTGTTGTGGTTATCTTCTCTTGTGCTTGTGAGGGTCAGCAGACCTGGCACAGACTGTTGCGGTTCTCCTGTGTTTGTGATGGTGAGCACACCTGGCTGGCATGGACTGTTGTGATTCTACTGTGCTTGTGAGAGTGAGCACACCTGGCACATACAGCTGTGGTTCTCCTGTGCTTGTGAAGGAGAGCACACCTGGCTGGCATGGACTGTTGTGGTTCTCCTGAGCTTGTGAGGGTGAGCACACCTGGCTGGCATGGACTGTTGTGGTTCTCCTGAGCTGTGAAGGTGAGCTCACCTGGCACATACAGTTGTGGCTCTCCTGAGCTTGTGATGGTGAGCACACCTGGCTGGCATGGACTGTTGTGGTTCTCCTGTGCTTGTGAAGGTGAGCTCACCTGGCACATACAGTTGTGGCTCTCCTGTGCTTTTGATGGTGAGCACACCTGGCTGGCATGGATTGTTGTGGTTCTCCAGTGCTTTTGAAGGTGAGCACACCTGGCTGGCATGGACTGTTGTGGTTCTCCTGAGCTGTGAAGGTGAGCTCACCTGGCACATACAGTTGTGGCTCTCCTGTGCTTGTGAAGGTGAGCACACCTGGCTGGCATGGACTGTTGTAGTTCTCCTGTGCTTGTGATGGTGAGCACACCTGGCACATACAGCTGTGGCTCTCCTGTGCTTGTGAAGGTGAGCACACCTGGCTGGCAAGGACTGTTGTGGCTCTCCTGTGCTTGTGATGGTGAGCACACCTGGCTGGCATGAACTGTTGTGGTTCTCTTGTGCTTGTCAAGGGGAGCACACCTGGCTGGCATAGACTGTTGTGGCTCTCCTGTGCTTGTGAGGATGGGCACAACTGGCTGGCATGGACTGTTGTGGTTCTCCTGTGCTTCTGAGGGTGAGCACACCTGGCACATACAGCTGTGGCTCTCCTGTGCTTGTGATGGTGAGCACACCTGGCACATACAGCTGTGGCTCTCCTGTGCTTGTGAAGGTGAGCACACCTGGCTGGCATGAACTGTTGTGGTTCTCCTGTGCTTGTGAGGGTGAGCACACCTGGCTGGCATGAACTGTTGTGGTTCTCTTGTGCTTGTCAAGGGGAGCACACCTGGCTGGCATAGACTGTTGTGGCTCTCCTGTGCTTGTGAGGATGGGCACAACTGGCTGGCATGGACTGTTGTGGTTCTCCTGTGCTTCTGAGGGTGAGCACACCTGGCACATACAGCTGTGGCTCTCCTGTGCTTGTGAAGGTGAGCACACCTGGCTGGCATGGACTGTGTTGGTTCTCCTGTGCTTGTGAGGGTGAGCACACTTGGTACAGGCTGTTGTGGTTATCTTCTCTTGTGCTTGTGAGGGTCAGCAGACCTGGCACAGACTGTTGCGGTTCTCCTGTGCTTGTGATGGTGAGCACACCTGGCTGGCATGGACTGTTGTGATTCTACTGTGCTTGTGAGAGTGAGCACACCTGGCACATACAGCTGTGGTTCTCTTGTGCTTGTGAAGGAGAGCACACCTGGCTGGCATGGACTGTTGTGGTTCTCCTGAGCTTGTGAGGGTGAGCACACCTGGCTGGCATGGACTGTTGTGGTTCTCCTGAGCTGTGAAGGTGAGCTCACCTGGCACATACAGTTGTGGCTCTCCTGAGCTTGTGATGGTGAGCACACCTGGCTGGCATGGACTGTTGTGGTTCTACTGAGCTGTGAAGGTGAGAACACCTGGCTGGCATGGACTGTTGTGGTTCTCCTGAGCTGTGAAGGTGAGCTCACTTGGCACATACAGTTGTGGCTCTCCTGTGCTTGTGATGGTGAGCACACCTGGCTGGCATGGACTGTTGTGGTTCTCCTGTGCTTGTGAAGGTGAGCTCACCTGGCACATACAGTTGTGGCTCTCCTGTGCTTGTGAAGGTGAGCACACCTGGCTGGCATGGACTGTTGTGGTTCTCCTGTGCTTGTGAAGGTGAGCTCACCTGGCACATACAGTTGTGGGTCTCCTGTGCTTGTGATGGTGAGCACACCTGGCTGGCATGGACTGTTGTGGTTCTCCTGTGCTTGTGAAGGTGAGCTCACCTGGCACATACAGTTGTGGCTCTCCTGTGCTTTTGATGGTGAGCACACCTGGCTGGCATGGATTGTTGTGGTTCTCCAGTGCTTTTGAAGGTGAGCACACCTGGCTGGCATGGACTGTTGTGGTTCTCCTGAGCTGTGAAGGTGAGCTCACCTGGCACATACAGTTGTGGCTCTCCTGTGCTTGTGAAGGTGAGCACACCTGGCTGGCATGGACTGTTGTAGTTCTCCTGTGCTTGTGATGGTGAGCACACCTGGCACATACAGCTGTGGCTCTCCTGTGCTTGTGAAGGTGAGCACACCTGGCTGGCAAGGACTGTTGTGGCTCTCCTGTGCTTGTGATGGTGAGCACACCTGGTTGGCATGGACTGTTGTGGTTCTCCTGTGCTTGTGAGAGTGAGCACACCTGACACATACAGCTGTGGCTCTCCTGTGCTTGTAAAGGTGAGCACACCTGGCTGGCATGGACAGTTGTGGCTCTCCTGTGCTTGTGATGGTGAGCACACCTGGCTGGCATGGACTGTTGTGGCTCTCCTGTGCTTGTGATGGTGAGCACACCTGGCACATACAGCTGTGGCTCTCCTGTGCTTGTGATGGTGAGCACACCTGGCTGGCATGGACTGTTGTGGTTGTCCTGTATTTTTTAGGGTGAGCACCCCTAGCACAGACTCTCCTTCACATTACAACCCAGGCAACTGTCACTCTTCAGCAGGTGTGTACCACAGTGTGCTGCAGAGTTGGCATACACGCCCAGCATACACTTGTATTTTATGCTGTGTTCCATCACCCTGTTCAGTCCGTGCCCATCCATACCCTCGTCTAGTTTAGTCTGTACCTGTTTTAGGAGGGCAAAGAAGAATGCCTTGCCTGCTGCACCACCTTGACATGGCAAGCTTTGGATATCTTGTAGGGTGTGGACTCTGGGTAGGTCCAGCATGCGTTGGTCTCTGGGGTAGAGTGTTACAAGTGCTGGGCGTGGCGGGCAGGGTCAAGGGTTATTCGTCTTTGTGTTCTTTATTTGGAGCAGTCTGCTCTCATTCATTAGGATGTATTAAGTTTCTCCTTTCATGCCTACCTTCATCCTTTCAATCAATCAATCAATCAATCAGGATTTATAGCGCGCGCCTAATCACCGCAAGGTATCTGGGCGCTGTTTTCATTTCCACAGCCGCCCCATCAGCAGAGGTCCCTCCGCTTTCATATGAACTGTAGTCCGCTTGGTCAAGAGAGGCTTGGAGACTGTAAGATGGCGCCGGCCCCACCATGAGAGGTCAGCTATCCCACTCCAGATCTCACTCCTGAAGTCTCAGGGAGCAGGGACGTCATTCGGGATCTGAGGGCCAATCATCTTTAGACAACAGACACAACCTTGCACCAATATCACAGGCTCGGATTACGTCATCAGTTTGTTATTAAACCTGTTGATGGGCACCATGGCATACCTCATGTGCCATGATACAATATCAGAGCAGCAAGAATGGGCCCTCTGCCAGCAATGAATCAGGGTATAAATCCAGCCATGCCAGTCTTCCCACCAGTGAGTGTATCCAGATGTATTCACCAGAGAAACATTACCGACAAAGATTGAGAAACTACGAAAAAGAAAAAATTTACTTTTATAAAGTCCTCAAATGCTCTCCCTTTTATAGCTGAAAACAATGCATTAAAAGCGAATCAGATGTAAAACACGAGATAAAAACAAACTAGATTGTAAGATCTCTTATAAAATAAACAAATTAAATCATCAGGTACAGATCAAGAACATAATATATCCAGTAAACCCCGTATTACATACAAAAGGGGTAGAACCTTGCGGAACATATTCAGCCCATCCATTACAGGTAACAGAGGTACGGAACAAAATCGAACATGGTTACCAGCGAGACCTAAGGGCTTTTACAAATGCTCAAAGTGCAACGTATGCCAATTTCCTGAAAATAAAAAGACCAGCTTCAGCTATAACACCGGGCAGACACATCAAATACATCAGTTTATGAATTGTAACACAAAATACATAGGGGCATATTTACAAGCCCCTTGCGCCACTTTTGCGCCGCCGTTGCGTCACGCATGTGACGCAGCGGCGACGCAAACCATGCGCCGCGTTGCACTATATTTACAACGTGACGCATCTAGGGAGATGCGTCACGTAGTAAACCCCTGCGCCACATGAAACCTGCGTCAGGTTTCATGTGGGCGTACCGGCGCAGGGGGGCGTTCCGGCGCAGGAACGCCTCGAAAGGTGACGCAGTGAAATCTACAAGATTTCACGCAGTCACTTTTCCGACGCTGGTGCGTCAAATCCTTACACCTGCTTCAAGCAGGCGTGAGGATTGACGCACCATGTTAGGGATAGGGAAGGTTGGAACAGTGCTGGAGTTGCATCGCGCTTGCGACACAACTTCAGCACTGCGCCAGCCTTCCGCCGGCAGATGCATCACGCATCTGCTTATCCTTGCGCCATGATGCGCCGCATTGTAAATGCGGCGCATCGGACGTGGCGCAAGGGTAAACTTGCGTGACGCATTTTCCCTGGCGCATCCTTGCTGATATGCAGGGATGCGCCAGGGAACGTAAATATGCCCCTTAGTGTATTGCATTGTTTGTCAATGCAACCTAATATATGTGGGCAGCACCATCAGACCGCTTAAAGAGCGAATACAAGAACATATTAGAGCCATTCGGAACAACAACACCAATTATCCACTAGCAGTTCATTACAACACTGCACACACTAATTCAGAGATACTACGAATTAGGTTTCATGGGATCACCATAGTAGAAGATGATCCTCGCGGAGGTGATAAAACAGCCGCACTCAGAAAACTCGAATCTAAGTGGCTAATCAAACTTAGAACAGTAGATCTAGGGCTCAATATTGATAGAGAACTGTATGTTTTCTTGAGGGACTAATAAGATCAAGGGATAAAAATTTATGCATGGTGTTTTGCTGTTTATCAAGTACCATCAGTACCCTAATGTGATTGGTCAGGTACTTCTGCTATGTCATTATCCAAGATCCTTGCTCCCATTAGAATACAGTATGTTAGAGGGAGGACAATACCAACAATGTTCTTTAAATAATACTTTTCTGATTATTTTAATGTGTTTTTGCATTCAACTGCACCAATTAGAACACACTATGTTAGAGGAGGGGCAATACCAACAATGTTCTTTACAATAATACTTTTTTTTATCATTTCAATGTGTCTCTGTACTGAACTGTGACACCCACCCTTGGTTATCAAGTATTGTGTGTACAATGTATCATGAGAATCCAGGGCTCTAATCTATGTGAGAGGTATTACTGTGGTGGAGTTATGACCAGCTGGGTCCTCTTTGTCTGTTCTTCTTCTTTTCCTTTTTTCCTTTTTGATCATGACCAATGCACAACGGTGTTGAATATTATCTAAACTATACACTAAGTTCACAGTATTTGGCGAGCTCACCTACACTTTTGGCAACTCGAGCTACCATTTCCTGGTACCTCTAGGTATGCAACGGGATCATCATTCTAGAATAATACTCATCCAATTCTATTACAGGACCGGAGGCTTCGGATTATGCTTCTCTTTCTTTTATTTGCTACTCACAGCAGCCAATGAAAATCGTTGTGTATGCAAATAAAACTACATTTCCCATGATGCTCGTCCATACATCACATCCTGTATAGCCCTATAAGAGCCACTGTATCCTGTTTCTCCTCCTCTTTCTTTGCTGCTCACGCAGGAAGTTAAGTGCTCAAAACATTATAATGTGCTTTATGTCTCATTTTGACTGTTAAATTGCCTTTTCTGATGATGTTGCAATTATGTTTGCGCTTATATCGCGCTACGTTTGAATACTTGTGTTTTGCATATGTGCGCGATTTTGCGCTGTGGGCGATTATATTTTCCTTTCAGGTTGCGCGCTCTGTTGTCATGTGCTTTCCCGCTTGGGCGCTGTCCCTGTCAGCCGACAGGCGATTTGAGAGGCTCCCGCTGGGAGCGGCTTGATCTGTGGTTCGCTCCCGCTGGGAGCAATGCATATCATTACCGCGGGCAGCCCCATCGGGCATTGTTTCACTCCCTGCTGGCCTGCGGGCATCTTGAGAGGCTCCCGCTGGGAGCGGCTTGATCTGTGGTGCGCTCCCGCTGGGAGCAGGGCATATCATTAACGCGGGCGGCCCGATTGGGCATTGCTTCATTCCCCGCTGGCCTCAGAGTACCGCGCTGCCTTCGAAGTGTATCGATCGTTTAGATGTTAATCAGGCACGCGCCGCTATTTATTACTTACATGCGCAGCTCACATTATACTATATTATATTTAAACGTTTTACTGCGGCTCGGTCGCCTGAGGGGGTCTCGCACTCCCGCTGGGACCGGGGAGCCGTACTCAGTACTTAGTAACCCTGGGCAAAGCACTACGCTACGCTCGCGTAGTTTGCGAAGTTTGCGCTACTTCGCACAACGCGAATTGCACGTAGCACAGTGCAAACACGCGTAGCGTAGCGTAGCGTAGTGCAGCGGTCATTTTTTGCTTGCTCGCGGTCCTCAACATCAAGTTGGCGACCGCGAGCAAGCAAAATGACATCCCGGCGAGATTCTCAACGCAGAGAGGTCAGGTTTCTCATTGCGAGTGGTCGCGTATGCTCGCGACCGCTCGCGATGAGAAACTACCAGTCCGCGTTGAGAAAGCTGCCGCTCGAGTAAAAATCTACTCGAGCGGCAGTAAAAGACAGCTCGCACTGTGCAAGATGCCGTTTTCAATGATTGCACAGTGCGGACAAGCATCCGGCACTGTGCAATCATTGCGAACAGTGCACTACGCAGTTCGCGTAGTGCTACGCGTAGTTCGCGTAGTGCGAACTGCACTTTGCGTAGCTTCGCGTAGCGCTACTTCGCGAACTACGCCCAGGCTTAGTACTTAGCCCATGCGCTGTCCTCGGCAGCGTTTGTACTTAAAGAAAGCTCTCTGAATGTCCCGCCTATGTCGGGATAAAAACGAACATCGCGGCCTGCTTGGCCAATTTCATTCAAGCTTCCGCTTGGAGTCCCGGTACCGCGCTGCCTTCCACGGCGAGCATTAGGTGAATATAACGCACGGAGGCCCCCCCTCATTAACCGGACGCGCCCAGAGCCTGCTTATCCCAAGTTTTGATGTGCGTAGCCCTATTGGGCTACTTTCCAGTAGGATTTGGGCTACGTATTTCTACAGCGCTTCCTTGGTTTATGTGTTGTCAACTATTGTTTTTTTTTCTCAGGCCTACTTGAGGTCGCGCCCCCCGCTATGGTTTGTTGTTGACCCGTTCGGGCGACATAATTGCAGGCATTGCGTTGAGTTGGGGCTTAGCAATGTGCACCTTGTGTTGTTGTTGCACATGCGCGATTCCGCGATGTGCGTTTTTCATGGCTCCACTGCATTGTGGATTGTGTGCGCGTGAGAGCGCTACGTAGTCTGGTTCCGGGCACAGCATAAAGACGCTCCCAAGGGAGCAGAGATGCGCGATGTCATTACGCAGATCTAGCCCAGCTGGGCACAAAATCAAGACGCTCCCTCGAGAGCGGGGATGCCGCGCTGTTGCCGGCAGTGTTCCTAACGAGTCATTTTGATGTAGTGGTTAAGGTATCTGACTCTGATTTCAAAGGTTATGTGTTCAATAATGTTTTTTCAATAATGTTGTTTCTGAAGTAAAATTCTAGGCAAGGTATTTTCTCTGATAAGATGTCAGAAAATATTTCTGTTCACTGCGCGGCTTCGCGCTTGCCCGCCACAGGCTTTCCCTAGTTGCCGAGTGCGGGATGGAGCCGATCACGCTCCGAGGTGCGTAGCCCAATTGGGCTATATATAGATATATTTGGACGTTTGAGCTACGCACATCGCACGCGTCCCCTGTTTGCTCCGAGGCTCATAATGCCTCGTACTTTAGACGGAGCAGTTTTTCTTTTACGCCTTCCCGGCTGCAACAATAGGCTGGCCCTTGGAGTGCGCACACGCTCCTGATATTTATATATGGCTCTTACGCCCTTGTGGGCTGGAATAATTTAAGACTACAGCATTGCTGAGGAGCTAGGTACATTATTTTCACGTCTTGTGTGCATAGGGTTGGCTCCCCCTTTACTCCTCCGTGATTTTGTGCTTTGCACTACAATATTACACACAGACACCCCTAAGCATTGCATGGGTGAGATATAAGGAGGATGTGATCTATTCTAAAGGAGCGCAGAATAGTCTCCTAGAAGAACTTTGTTGACGCTCGGGATATCCCCGTCCTGGAGTAGTCAACAGGGCCTCAGAGATTACAGTCTCTAGCACTGGGTAGCAGGCCTTGTTAGCCGCACATCATTATTATTAACTGATACAAAATCCTCCCTTTCCAACATATTCAACCAATTCATAACATGCTAGCGTTCAAAGGAGGGCGTCCAGTTTCGCCATCTTTCCTTCCCTCCGTCGTTTCATGCTGTTCCGATGACGGAACAGATAGTTACAGTATTTGGTCCTTCGTTTTGGGCTCACCTCAACTTCCTAGTGCTTCACCAAATTACTAAAATCGGTGATGGCTCCCTTAGGGAACAGGGCGGCCTTCGGGTCGTGTTTATCGGGATATATATATTCATCTTAGCACAGACATAGGCCTTAGCCTCACAACTTTCCTGACGTCAGATCTCCTCTTCAGATTCCTTTTCCCTTCGGGGATACAATATGTAATGGCCGATTCCGACTATAAATTTGGTATCCTTGTGTTTGTTGGGTTAGAACTTTCCAGGATTATCTCGTTCCCTTGCCCGTCTCGGACGGTGGACTTCTGATTTGATTATGACCTCCCACACAGCTCAACTAGGTCTTACACACTCCGAAATAAGGGATCTCCAAAAGGAGCTCATACCGGTGTTATCCATGCAGACAGTTCCCTTTCGGGCGCCTGCCAGAGTTATGGTGCTCCTAGCATCCCCTATCAATCATTCTTCCCTGCCCCCTCCATTCATTTCGGAACCTTTTTCCACATCCTACTCAACTTGCGCAATATCTTGGCAGTGAGAGCTATCAACAAGTTAGAAGGTACGAGGTCATCTTACTAGTGGAGATAGTGAAGGTTTTCTGGCATTCTGCCTCAGCCTCAGAGTTCGGTCATTACTGAATACATTCCATAACAATAGCACTTTGCGGCGGACTGGTACCTCAGGTATCTCCAAGATTACAGCGATTGGCTGTTTCAACCGAAAGAAGTTCAGTGGTTGTAGGCCTTTCAGGGTCCTTGTCCGACAGACCTTTTAGCGTCCGGACTGATTCGTCAGTTACAGCTGTTTTCAGCTGGAGACCGGATCCATTAGAAGACGATGAACGCTCTGTCCCATGACTGTCGGTGGGACTGCACTATGTTTCCCTCCGTTTTTCCATTTGTCGGAGTGCGGATACAAGTATCACGTCCATTAGCGGAGGTGATCTTAGCATCTCCATTATAAAAGTCTCCCTCTTGGTTTCCAGTATTCCTTGAGACGGGCTGCGACCTGCTCAGAGTGCTCCGTGTCCCTCCACGATACTCCAGGGCCCTCAGGCGGAAGCGCCCGATGGTCAATGGGGGCAATTACCCTTTATGGCATAGAGGTTTTTTCCGGCACCAACGGGAACTTGCCGGGTTTCGGACACGTTGCAGGCTTTTATTTAACAAACCTGGGCCTTTTCAATCACACACGGTACTCTTCAACATGGGAAAGCTGGGTTCGTTGGTAAGTACACTACGCGTGGTTTCTGTGGGGGCTGACTTTTCCCATATTATGAATGTTTTTATCAGGAATACTGTCATAGGGATTGGCGTATCGTTTGGTTCGCAACGGCCGCTCGGCCGTTTTTCGGCAGGTCATCCTCAAATAGTGGGCAAACCGGTTGGCTTGCGCCGTTATTCTGTTAGTTATTGTAAGGTATTAGGGTAGCGACACCTCCCAAACCAAAATATTCCCCTCTGTGGGATGTTTCTATAGTTTTTTCCTTATTTGGTAAACGGACTACTAATAATATTTCGACAGCAATTATCGTCCAACCTATGTTTCTACACCTATCTGCCTGTCGGTGTTTCTACCACGAGAAACCCCTGGTTTTACAGGTACAGTATCTACTCCAGAGGGGGTTTTGTCTATTATTAATGTCAGTACTACAACTTGTCAAGACCTGTTACATATTATGCCTTCCAGCTACTGCAAATTATGTGGGGTTCAATGCCTTAAGGCTTACGAAGGATGTTCAACATGATTGGTGATCACATTACATAACCTTTTAAACCTGTGTCTGCGGCTTTTATAGCCAGGTGGTTGAAGTCAGTTGACAGAAGTCGGTATTCATTCCCAAATGTTTGGGGCACCTTCTGTTCGTGGTGCCATGGCATCTCAATATTTTATGATGATTCTACTGTTCAAGACATCTTGAGATCTACTGATTGGTTTTATCAGTCTACATTTAAACTGTTTATTATAAACCGGTGGTGATATGACTGTAGTTTTGTTTGATAAGCGTTAAACTAGCATAATCCGAAGCCTCCGGTCCTGTAATAGAATAAAAAATTAGCTATCATTCGCGCCAAGAATTTTCAATTCTATTAAGGACACGGAGGCGAGGATTATCCCACCCGGTTATATTACAATGTTGGTAATAACTACCCACCCACATGTATTTGTTATTCTGTATAAGCAGAAGTTACGGGTTTTCCCTGTCTCATTCCTTTCAGGGTCTGAAAAAGAAGACGGAGCAGAAGTACTTCTGGTTTAGAAGACGTAAACTTTCCAGTTTGGCTCTGGTTCTTCCACGTTGGAGGATGATTGTTGGGACTCATGTTCCTTATTTTGGACTGAAATTGTTAATGTTTTTTCACCGTCAAGGTTCGAGCAAAGAAAGAGGAGGAGAAACAGGATACAGTGGCTCTTATAGGGCTATACAGGATGTGATGTATGAACGAGCATCATGGGAAATGTAGTTTTATTTGCATACAAAACGATTTTCATTGGCTGCTGTGAGTAGCAAATAAAAGAAAGAGAAGCATAATCCTCGCCTCCGTGTCCTTAATAGAATTGAAAATTCTTGGCGCGAATGCTAGCTAATTTTTTATTCTCTCTACTGCAGCCCGTAGTGCAATTCCTTTAAGGTTTCGAAACTAACTGATCCTGAAAGATCATGTGACTTGCTTCAGGACAATTTTGTGCTTTTTCATTTATATGTGTGACCATTATAGCTTTACGACATTTCTTTTGATGTCAATAACAGAATATATACACATATGAGTCACATGACCCTCTGCGTACTATATCGGACTAGAGATATTTTCCATCGTTTAATATTGATAAACACAGTGGCGCTGTTTATATTTGGCCACATCAGTGTTTTGAATAATATGTGATATCTATTCAGACACTACGCCGTTATTATGTGCATTCAAGCTCCCCACCTGGTGCCTACATACATTATATGGGTGACACGATTCACTAGTGATACCAGTTATCTTTTTGAACTGACATACACGGTGGCGTCATGTACAATTAGCCACATTTATATGAGGTGTCCACTTAGACACCATGCGGGTACAATGTTCAATTTAGCTTTCCGCTTGGTGTTTGACAACACTGTATGCTTTATACAAATTAATATACACTCCAAGATGGCGGCTGTTCGTTTCTAGCGTCACCGCATACCTTGGCCCTTGTCACATGATCGTCACGTGACGTGGGATTGAGACCTTCAAATTCAAGATGGCGATAGGCGCTTCTCTTTACTTCATGCGAGCGTTCGTTCTGGCCACTCGGTGCTGTGGATAACCTCTGTCCATGGGGTGAGTACATTGCGATGCCCCCAGGACCACCACTTTACTCTTGTGTCTGCTTTTAATATGCCCACTCATAGGGATTTTGGTTTATTGTTAGGTACAGACTTATCATGGATCTGTCCCCTTATTGCTGATTACCAGTTCGAGAAGCTTTACACCAACCAACGTGTTACACGCCGTATATATATAGGTGCCAGAGTTCTCTAAGAGGTACGCTACTTGATTTTCATGGGTATGTTCTCGCTTGGAATTACTTTTTTCTGTTTTTAATGACATTTAAGACATTGCTCACACTGATTATCTTTTCACCTATTAGGGCGACACTATTTCGGCGTACAGCGGGTTAATTGGAAACCCATGACTCACCACTGTCACAAGTGAATTGTGACTAACAGTATCCTTGGGGGAGTCTCATTACTAGATATCAGTGCCGGCATTATGACCCGGTAGACATGACCACCTGCACCGCGTTGGTCTAACTAGCACACTTGCACCTGGGTATAATCTGTTTGTGAATGTTACTGCAATACTATGCGCCACGTCTGTGCTACTTATGAGCCATTATACTCATAGGTGCAGTCGAGACATTTTTTCAGCTGCTATAGCGTCGATAGTGATGCCTTTACCTCATTTCTGATCGTTCTATTCTGTGTGCACTTATGATGGATCACATCAGGGTGCACGTGCATGTGACTATAGTTTCACCAATCTTACTTTTGACAGGCTAGGCATTAAATCATAGGCGCGCCATCTACTCATGTTTTAGTGATAATTATGTGGCTATTATCTTGTAGTCCACTAGTATGGTGTCATTAGTCTATGAATATATCTACTCAAATCTCTTTACTTTGTACAACTAGATCGACGGGAATCTCATAGGATATTTGTGGAATACGCAACTCGCATTTAGATGTACATTTGGGACATTTCTTGATCCCATTCAACGGTCTGCAAGATTCCCATACCGGTGGGTTTATCCTGGTTTTTTGTTTTTGGATGCAGGACGCTTGCACAGTGGTGTATGGTGACGGGGCACACTATTCAAGCATAGGCAACATCCACTAAGTTTATCTCTTAAAACACTTCACCGGACTCTGTTCGACTCTTCTTCCAACTTCTTTGCACATGAGATTAATTAAACTCTTCTTTATACTTCAATTCTTCTGTTTTTTTGAGGGTTCTCAATATCAAATGTTATTTGGATCTCGCTCCTCCTTGGATTGTTATTAGCATAAGATGTTATTTCACAATGAAATGTTTTTTATCTGGCATCCATGTTTAAGGTTGAATTCTTATTAAATATCACACCATTGGCCTGGATATCTGAAGGTTGTGGATTTTATCTTTTTGTATTAGGTTATATTTTTTGTATATATATGTAATATTCATTGTATGATATTTATTCTTCCAGCCTTGAAAAAGTCTGAGTACAGACGAAACACGTGTCGGCTAGATCGTGTGCTGGGAATCTTTTAGAAATAAGAACCAATAAAGACAAGAATGCAATAATTTTTGATTTTGGGTTGGACTATTTGTCTGTCATGTGGAATACTGATCAGATCGAATTTTGCTGAATCATTTAGATTCATATGTGAATCTTGATTGTGTCCTGAACATAGCACATACTGTTGTTGGACCGATAAACTTGTGAAAAGGCTGTGCTGCAATAGCTTATAATGTTGTTGCAAGAACATAATGTAGGCATAAAGCCCCCACCCTCCACTCTCCACAAAAACACTCTAAAATATCTTTTTAAAGTCACTTTGGCAAAATGTTTTGAGGAAGACCAAGCATTGTTCCTTTATACCTCCTTATGAAAGTTATGTTTGTGTCTTCTGTCATCACACCTCTTCCGATGGTCATTTAGCATCTTACAGTGATCGCGGCAGTCATAAAATCATCACAGGCATAAAGTCGGACCATGAAGAAAACAGGCTTTGATCTTGATTTTTAACATGAGTTTAGATGGTAAACCTCCCTGAAGATGACCTTTTCTAACTCTTTCAGTCCTGATTCATTGATCCGCAAGTCAATTTTCCTTTGCTGCAACACTTCTGCTAAATGCAGGCACATGAATAGATGTTCTGTCTGAGATAGGGCTGAGTAGATAAAAGAGTGCCTTACAGAGAATCTATCCCAGACCTAGGCCTTCACTTCGAAGCCCACATGTTCTCTTCCATACGCTATCGTGTGATGAGCAGGATAATGCAAAAATCAGGAGATCCTCTCTTTGGGCACATCTACAAACTCCATTCCTTGGTAATTTGGCATTAATTATCACTCGTTTTATACCGGAATATCCGCTTCCAATTGTCAGTAATTATACTCGTTTGCCCCAGATAAATAACATATTACATTTTAGTAATTATAGTAATTGAGTTCCCAAATGTTAACTTGTCATTTTCTTAAACATGATCTGTTTTCCTCAACATCAATTTGCCATTTTAAGGAAGTTCATTGATGTTGTTCACAAAAATAATCTTGCCATTTTAATAATCTTCAACCTTTATCCACACATTTGTTATTTTAAGTAAATACATTAATTTGTCTGCAAACATGTTCTTAGTTTTTTCAGGAAATTTTCTGTCCTCACCAAATATCAGCTAGTCTTTTTCAGGAAATTCAGAAATATTAGCAAATTAACTCATTGAATGTCCAAACATCTTGCTGTAATTTTCTTTTAGATGCAGCATACCTTGAAACATGCTCCTGGAGCTCAGATTTCTTTTAGTAAACTCACAATTTGCTACAAGCAAAAGCCTCTCATTTTCTGAAAGATGCACAACTATCATAACACCTGCTTTCATTTTCTCTCAAGTAAACCAATTTTGTACCCAAAACAGAATCTTGTCATCACATACTCCAAATCTCAGTTTATTTAAATAAAACCATTTTGTTTATCAGCATCCGAGTTTCATTTTTAATTTATAGTTCTTTAAATTTAACTTTTTCATTTTTACAAAACAAACTATTTTTATGCATTTAACGGGTATGAGGAAAAATATGTCTCCTGCAAAGCTTTTTCTGTGAAAAGTAGTTCAGTGAGAAAATGATAAAAACATTTTATGAAATTCTTGTAACTTGAAATGAATTAATTTTAGCAAATTCCTCATACATAAAAAGTGTTTTCTGAGGCGTAGATGGCACCAGAGTAAAATGTAAAGTGGGTGGAACTGGCTAACAGCCACCTACAATGCCCCGTTTTGCCTTATGCATTAAAGTAGGTAATGTTAATTTTTGTGGTAAATCTGATAGCAATAATGTTGTCTCTGTTCACATTATGCATTACTAAGAAAGAACAGAGCCTTAAGAAAGTTAATGAAAGAATGTAATCGATACTCATACCAGAGCAATACCTACTTAGGTCCTTAATTACTTTATCAGTGACTGTGCCGAATTAACCTTGATGAAGATTGTCTTTAACTTTAAGAAGAAAATCTCCTCCCAACTAAAAGGTACGGGTATGGTGACAATGTTGTCTACCTGACTTGCTAACTTTTTACATTGCTTACTTGGATCCAATGGAGTTGTAGACTCCCTGAAAGCCCCTTCGGTCCCTGGTACCTGCATCGGTGCACAGACAGGAACATGCCGCCAGAACTAATAATCTGGGGAAAAACAGGGAAAGGGAAAAAGAGAGAAATAATAGACTTAAGCATACTCTCCTTCAGGTCACATCGGGTCCAGGGGACAGCATCATTCTGTCTGGTTGTTACGAGGGTTGGTGAATCTAAACTGGCTGGAAAACAGAGGCCAGATGGTAAGTAAGTGAAGCCAGCTGTTTAATCAATATTAACCGAGCTTACCGGCTGCAACGGCGGATGGTGCAGTGATGAGCCGGAGTCAACCAGGAATCCGGTGGAATGCCTCACCGCGCTGCTGCAAACACACATAGTAAGAATCTACAGACCAACAGGGCAGAGACAGCACTGCAAAAGGACAGTGATGGGAAGGACTAACTGTGGAGAAGAAAGGAAGGAAAACAATAAATGTGAGGGACTCAAAACAGGGGCGAACTGACTTGAAATCAGAAAACCAATGCAACCAAGTGACTCATTGTCGATCAAAGACTAAGGGCCTTATTTATATCTTGGCGGCCCCTCGCTTCTGGAACTCTTTCCCCCCCGAGATTAGATTCACCTCCAATTTCATGAGATTTCGGAACCTTCTAAAGACCTGGCTCTTCTGACAAGCCTATGTAATTGTCGTGTGCTTTTCTCTGTTGCTAGCGCCAAGAAACCTTCCTGGTGAATGTGCGCTCTATATAAACATAACATGACATGACATTTTAGATGGGGTGGACCATAGGTTTAGTCATGGCACAGACTACTCTGTCTCAGCCATGATTAAATCAGTCTGACTGCCCTACAGACTTCTAATTCCGCCCACCGAATTCAGATTGTCAAAATTAGAGGTCGGTTTTCACTGCCCATCACCGCCAGGAAAACCCTGGTGGTTAGGAGCAGTCAAAACTGATAAATGCTCCCCTCAACATGGGAGAGGACTCCCATGGTTAGGGAAGCATTTTGTTTTTTATTTTCAAAAAGAAAATCCATGCACTAAATTATAAACAGCATTGACAGGAACTGCTGTGATGAGGTTCCTGCCAATGTTTTAGAAATGAGCACCAGCTTGGCAGTAAGCCTGGGCGTAGTTTGCGTAGTAGCACTTCACGTAGCTACGTGAAGTACATTTTTAACTACACGTAGCTATGCACATTGCGTAGTGCATAGCTGTGTGCTTGACTACACTATACAATAATTGCCAAAAGCACCTTGTACAGTGCAAGCTAAGATAAAATAAATAGCTCTGTCTTTATATGCTAAAAATGCATATAGTTACTACACAAAAGTAAAAACGATAAATTAACCAGCAGTGAGAGAGGTGATGATTTTAGGATCCTCCCTAACCTAGGGAGAAAACCAAGCAGATGCCTTGAAAACAAAAAACACATCTTTTGAACCATTCAGTGGTGGTCCCATCCTCTTAGGACCACCCCAAGCACAGTTATTGGCAAAAATACAATCCCAACCAAAGGCCCTGCAAAGCATTATGGGACGAGATTAGCACTGGGCAGTGAATATTATAGTATCCAATATCAAAATAATTCTACAAAGAGCTGCAGTTCCACTAGTCGTTACTAGATGTCCCTCACGAGTCAAATGCAAAAGCCTCATGAAAGGTTTTCAATACTTTTGCATTTGACTCGTGAGGGACATCTTGTAACGACTAGTGGAACTGCAGCTTGATGTATTAATAATTTCAATGCTTTTGCATTTGACTGCGAGGGACACCTAGTAACGACTAGTTGAACTGCAGCTCTTTGTAGAATTATTTTGATATTGGAAACTATAATATTCACTGCCCACTGCTAATCTCATCCCATAATGCTTTGCAGGGCCTTTGGTTGGGATTGTATTTTTGCCCATAACAGTGCTTGGGGTGGTCCTAGGAGGAAGGGACCACCATTGAATTATTCACATGATATGCTTTTTGTGTTCAAGGCATCTGCTTGGTCCTCCCCCTAGGTTAGGGGGGACTCCAAAATCATCACCTCTCTCATTGCTTGATATTTTATTGTCAAAATTCATTTTTGTGAATTGGTTATATGCTTTTTAGCATAGAAAATTGCTTTATCAAAGCATTTGAAGGTGTTTATTTTACTGTTGCTACGTTACGTCAATTAGCACAGTTATTTACTCTGCTACGTGCAATTTGCATAGTGCGTAGTAGCACAAACTTTGCATGCTCCGTGAGCGTAGCGAAGTATTATGCCCAGGGTTACTTGGCAGTCATTACTAAATTTGGTGAGAGGCACCTCTGTCAGGGCGACTGAGTAATTTACTCAATCTCCCTGACAGAGAAACAGGGCGCCGGACAAAATATACATTTGAATTAGGCTCTAAATCTCAAACGTAGTCCTGTCTTGCATAGGGCTCTGCCACTCTTCACCCGAAATGACTTGAAACCAAGGAAATGAGTAAGCTTGAGTCTAAACCGAGGTTACCAATCTAATGCTACAACTCTTCTAAATTTCCACTGGCCCATTCTCTAGTGCCTCCAGCCTCCATGTGCCTGAATCCTGACAGTAGAGCTCGGGCCCACACATCTTGCCCCTCACTCATTTTGAGGGGTTTCATTGGAAAACGAGCAGAGATTGAAGAGGGTGGTGCTGTGGTGAAAGGGTGGCTCTGACCGGCCAGATAATGCCTGGGCTCCTATGTGGTATTTCGTGTTTCTAGTAGTAGGTGGAGATTTGCACCCCAAGAATGGAGGTCTCGACTCCACACACTGAGGCCTCTGTCCCAGCGACAGAGGTCTCTGAACCATATGTGGAGGTCTCTCATAACTGGGGAGTAGGCTACATGTCAAAGGGAGTTGAGTTCTAATACGGAAACCCACATTTACAGGGCAAAACAAGTAAGAATACATATGTAATCTCGGTAAATCAATCAAACATGACTTGTAAAGCACGGCTAATCACCCATGAGGGTATCCAGGTGCTGTGAACCCTGCTGCAGGTGAGGGTTCAGTCAAACAGACACGTCTTGAGTCCTTTCCTGAATTCCAGCAGAGTGGGTGAGGTCCGGAGGTTATGGGGGAGGACCAGGGCTTCGGGGCGAGGGAGGAGAAGGAGCGTCGTCAGCTGTTGCTTCAGCCGATGTGAGGGGTGTGAACAAGGGAGAGAGAGTCAGAGTGCAGGTGTCTGGAGGGTTGGTGGAAGTTTAGTCGGTGGTTGATGTATGATGGTCCAAGATTGTGCAGGGCTTTGTAGGCGTGAATCAGCATCTTGAATTGGCATCCCTTCTGCATGATTTTAATTTTGTGTAAATATGCAAATTTGATAGAATCCATTTGAAAGTGCATTGTAAGTGTATAACGAAGATTAAGCAAAGCATGTTTGATTGTGACATTATGGTAGCGCAACAGTATTGTTTCAGGATGGTCCATGTGGACTGTGTATTAGTCCATCAGTCATCCTAGAGAGGACACTGTCCCGTCACAATAATGCAGCAAACAAACTAGCACCCCATTTGAAAAATTAGACAATTAGTCAAATATGCATATGCAGACACTGATCCCCGCTCTGTGCCCTACCATAAGGTTCTTAATGGGGTCGTAGTTCAGCCAGATCACAAGGTGATCTTGGGCAACACACAATAGGCTACTACTGTCTTTCACACAACGTCAAGGCAGTATGGCACCCATCTATATGGTCAAGACATCTGGATCGCGACTTAAGGATAACAAAAATGCATTCGATGATGGTTCGTGTACATGTGCCCTAATGTACCTCTGTTGAGGGAAGGGTGGTTGAAAGTTTGAGGGGTGTGATGAGATGAGGAGATGCAGCCTACTTGACATCACCTACAACAATGATATGAGATATTTTCCATGATGCAGTTCGATTCTAAATATACTACATCATTGATGCATGAATTCAGCCACTTTTAGAGTAACACATGTCTTTTGTGTTGCAGTGAATAATGAGTCTATATGTTTGAGATGCCATTCCCCAGATGCACTTGCAGCCTCAGTGCGATATGTTATGAGATATCTATGAGTCACATTTCACTGGAATACCCAGCAGACAACCTACGTGCATAGCTGTCATGTGTGCTTCCAGGAAAGGCAGCGGACACATCAGTGAAGCTCCCCCTCCATCACAGAAAGCTTGCACACTGATTGATTGAGTGCCAGAGGTGTCTGTTGCAGAAACAGTGTTGTCTGTGGTCGGGTGGCTGATGTGCCACATCAGTGCAATCAGTGGCAAATAATACATGATGGAAGTGGGCAAAGGCATAGAATGTCCATGCCATCCTTTGCATATCCTCCACAGTCAGTAGTAGAGTGATCTCTGCTGGTGATACATCTCAACACCTGCCGCGAGCATCGAGATTGGCCTTTCTGAGTGATGCCTATTTTGTCAGAACTGACCCTCTGGAAAGACCCAGTGGCCATGAATGGAGTTCCGCCAGTATTTTGGTATAGGTAGGAATAGCCTGGCAATGGCTACAGATGACTCCAGCTTCTGTCCCACTCTGCCACCATCTCAAGGATCACTTCAGGTGAAATGCGGCATCTGGCCGTGACTGCTTCCCTGAACATCCCAAAGAGGTTGGTTCTTTCCCTGCATAGCATCTCTCCCAGCCTCAAAGAATTGTTCCTCAAAATGTGGGACAGAGCTGAAAAGACGTTCACCGACACAGTGAACCACAAATGTGGTGTGTTACTTCATTGCTTACCTGGTCAGCCTGCATGTGATATTGGTGTTGTAATGAGTTTGACCTGTGAATAGGTGGAGGATTCCTGAGTCGTCACTCCCTCGCTTTTGCATTAGTAGTTGTGTTCCATGTGCTCGGATTCTTCTATTACTATATATACAAAAAATAGCTAAGTTAAAAAATTGCAAAAACATTTTTACGTGAAAAAACTTACATTCGACATATGTATATATTTGTTTTTAAATGGTAAGACCCTAAACATTTCCAAATTGTATTTGCTGCCTCCATTGTTTTCTATGAGAGTGTGTTGCAGCCAGTGATCGGCCATGTATGGTACTTGGCTGAGGTACATTTCGAGCCTGTTTTGTCACTATTAAAGCTGTAGTGATATTGAAAGTGAATTTTGTGTTTTTCCCTCCACAGCCACCTCTATATGTTTCCGCAAACCCCAACCGTTTTATAGGGTTTCCCATTTTCCAGCCACTCCTTGTCCCTCCTACATTTACTACTATATCCTACATCTACCTATGCAAAGACTTTGTACATGTGGCAGAGATCTCTGTATAGAAAAGATGGGAGAGGCAGAAGCGGAGATGTCGAGCCGGAGGTTTGTAAATGACATATTGTTGTATTTTAATAGTGCTTTACAAACTCCAAAATGCAGTTTGTGAATCGGACCAAGAAATGTGAAGAGCTTCTGTATTGAGTAACAGTTGGAAAAGAAAGGCAGAGAAGTGAGAATGCACTGCACATCTAGAAGGTGATTAGCAAAATGGCAAGAAAAGCAAAGGACAGAAAACAAGTTAGAAGCAAGTGCAAAAACAGGAAATGCTAGAACTAATTAAACAGGGGCGGCTCCTCCATGTGGGCGGAGGAGTGTCGCCCCACTGCTTTCTCGCAGTGCGAGAAGCAGAATCATAAAATGGTGTTATAACTACCATTTTATGTTTCTGCTTCTCGTACAGCGAGAAAGCAGAAGGGTTTGGTTGGGGCGGGCGGGATGGTGGGCGGTCCTGCTCTAGGGCAGGGGAGGAGTGACTTGCCCACTCTGAGGGCGCTGACTGTTTGGTCGGCCCCAGGGCCGACCAAACCAGTCATACGCACTCTCCCTTTTCTCCCTGTAGGCTGCAAGCAGCCTACATGCAAAAAATGGAATCCCCATAGACGCCTGTGTGGTCGGCGTTGTGATTGGCTAAGGAGAGGGGAGGGAGGCTGCCTTGGCTGCTTCCTCTGAGGAGCAGAGACGACGCGGGACCGGACCGGGCCGGTGAAGGTAAGTTAACTTTTTTTTTTTAATTAACCCCCCCGCCCAACCCCCCACCCGCGAGTCATGCCGGCCGCAACTGTAGTTAAACCCAGGCTTATAATCTCAAAGGCAAACAAATGTTGCTGTCCCAACGTGTCTTTTGTAGTAAGCACACTAGTAGTCACAAACGACTACAGTTACTACAGACTCAAAGGTGATAAAAAAGTAATAAATGGGCCCCAGACCGCCTGGAGTAAATCAAACACCAGGCATGGCCTCTCAAAGGTACTGCAGCACACTCCCACAGAAAATAATGGAGGCAGGGACTTAAAACAACATCCTAGAAGAAATAAAGGTAAATAAATCAAATTAATTTGACTATATTTATATATTCGAAGGCTGGGGTACATTTACGGCTGTTTTTTTTTGTCTTTAATAACTTTAGAAGTGTAGTTTGTGAATAGCAATGGGTGCATTCTTTTGTGGGTGGGTGTTCACATTTCCATGTCCCTTTCTAAACCCCTCCTTCCTCCTCCCCAAGCATTTAATCCCCTCCCATTTGGTAGTAAGTATTACACATTTTCTAGCCTCTCCCCGGGTTCCCGTCACGCTTACTATTAAAACTTATACCTATGTGTGCAGAGACCTTTGAAATTCGAGTGGGGATCCAAGGACAGAAAAAATAGGAAAAGCGGAGGGGGATGTCTCACGATGCACAGCCATGTTTTTTGATTGCCACCCCTTCGTGATTTATCACACAATATCAAATAGTCAATTCAGGATTCTATGTTGTATAATTGAATGATGAGTTCAACTCAAATAAATTTCTTGAAATTATGATTTTTATTGGATATCTGCTGTGATTCATCTCAAAGATTCCATCAATGGTTTTTATTTCAAAAAACATGTGTCAAGCTCATAGAAATTTACACAATACCTTTGTAATCCATTCATGTCAAAGACGCTATAGTTTGGCCCCAATGCATTTCGGACCCCTGTGGCCCTTCGTCAGGGGGATACTTCTAAAAAATAAGCAAAACATGCACATACCAAATAATTTATACAAGCTTTATCTCCAAGCATAGCATATCAAAACAATGTTCAGTACATCTAGATTTCTAAGTCGAATCAAACGCCCGTCACATGAGTAAATCGAGAGCCTGTAACAACACCTCTTGTGACTAAACTTCATATCTTACCGCTAGTACAAATGACAAAACCTAGATATCTTCATGTAGGCTTTAACATTTTACTGTGGTAAATGGGATGTGTATGTATATAACACTAGGAGGAAAGAACCATCATCAAATTCTAGGGACACTGAGTCAGCAATCAATGATCCCAAATGAGTCAGTGCCAAAGAACTTTCAAAGGACCATGAAAAAGATCATGTCAGGAAGAAAACACCCTCACTCTATTGTGTTTTGTTTATTTAAGTGTCACTTGGCTAGAAAAAGCAAGGGTAACTAGCAACACCATGTCTCGCAAAAAATGAATAAACCATCACCCAGTGTCTTTAGTGAAAATCAACGACGACTATGCTTGCAGCGCACACCTGTGTGATTCCAAACCACATGAAATTTATAGCCGTTACCAGTTTGTCATCAGTATGTGTCATTTTGCGTATCCTCGTTCAGAACGCCAACTCTTCCCTGTGCCTATTTAGTTTTCGAGAGCGGTCACGTGCATCACCTTCACGGGTGCCATATTGAAAAAGGTTATGTGTTAGCGTCTTTAGTTAGTCAACTACAACTGCGCTTACGGCATACACCTGTGTAATTCATAATCGCATGCATGTGATAACCATCTTTTTGGCAGCTAGTCATGAGTATCCGCATGCAGCCAAATGCCATCTAATCCCTGTGCTTATTTTGTTTTCAAGAAAGGTCACACGTACTTCAACTTTGCAGGCGCCTTAATAGAATAGGCCCATATGTGAAAAAAGAGACTACAGATTCTGTGCTATTTATAGCTTGTGTGAAAAATAAATAGAAGATGTAAAGTAACTTAAATACTTAAGAAGAATACATAAAACATTTTAACAAACAGAATACAATAGAAGATAAAAGTGTACTTGTCAATTTATGTATTTTCTGAAAACAGACCACAAAGATCTAAATCGACTTATCTGCAAGCTTAATGAAAGTATTATTAATATGACCACCTCATTGAAGAACCTGCAATAAACTGATATTAACATTGAGTTTGTGCTTACAAAAAAACAACACTTTTCCAATCTCACATTTAGCCCTGCGGGTTGAATAGTATTCAAATGTTTGATCCACATAACTTTTTGTAGCAATCTTTTGTTGTTGTCCACCTCTGGAGATGTCAAGACTAAGGGCCTTATTACGAGTTTGGCTGTTCAGGAGTGGGACCGCCCTGTTCCTGCACTGCCAAACTCGTGGTTGTACCGCCCGCCAGATTAGGATTTTTCTCCTGTCTGGCAGGTGGTTCTTTGGCGCTCCCACGGTGGCCGTTATGAAATAGGCACTGCAGTGGGACCGTCAAAATCAGTACCTGCATGGCATGGACTGCTTCAGTCCATGCCATGCAGGTACTGGGGTGCATGCACACATGGGGGAATGCACCCTATGGCGTAGAGGCACAAGGGGGCCCTGAAGGGCCCCTTTGTTTCCACTCCGCCACACTTTTCATGGCGGTCGCACCGCTATGAAAAGTGTGGTGGTGAGGAAACTCGTAATGTGCTTGGCAGGGCCGCAAGCATATTGCGGTCTCAAGACTGCCGCACCAGGGATCTCTGTCCCTGGCGGTTGCGGTGGTCCCAGCACGGCCCAACTGCCCTGGTCGTAATAGGGTGGTCGGAAGACCGCCGCGCTTCTGCGAGTCTGGCGATCCGTGGACCGCCAGACTCGTAATGAGGCCCTAATTCTAGAATTTGAAATCTTAGCTGGTTGATATTATGCTTATGTTCATGCCAATGCATAGCTACACTGGACTTCATATTCTGATTTCTTATGTTGCTTTTGAGCTCAGAAATTTGTATTTTAATCTTGCTTTCTGTTTTTCCAATGTGTAATTTTCTGCATGGACATTTCAGTGCGTAGGTACAGTTCTTGCTGTCACAAGTTGCTGAACGTCTTAATCGTTTCTTAGGTCCTTTGGTAGAAAGTAATGCCATGTTGCAAGTATTACCTTGTTGCAATTGATACAGCTACTGCATTTTCTGGTACTTTGCTTGTGTTCGTTTTGTTTTTTATCGAGGATTTTAAAATCTCCTTTAAGTTCTTAGAACATTGGCATACAAGCAAAGGTTTTTCTGCGAATAGATTACCAAAGTCTTTTTCAGACTCCAGTATATCCCAGCGCTTGGTAATGATCTTTTTGATGGAAGTACTTGCTGTTGAATATCTGGACACAAAAGTCAGTCTCGATGGTCGATCTCTTTTTGACTGATTTAACAGGTTACTCCTTGTGGAACCTTTCAGACGGACCTCTTCTTTTTCCTAAATAGTTTCTGGGTAACAACAAGCTGGAAATCTTTCTTTTTGATCTTTTAAGGCAACTTCATAAAGGTCATTGCCAGAGGAATTCCTTTTTAATCTCATGAATTGTGAATAAAGTAAGTGGGTTGTTTAAGGACTCTGGATGAAAGCTACAAAAAAGTCAATATTGGATCATGGTTCAATGTCGTGTACACCTGTGTATTTGGTACATGAGTGGTCACTTTCTTCTTGTAAAATTGCTTATCCATTACCACCAATGCACCTCCTTTATCAGTTGTTTAAAACATTATATGAGATTTTTTTGTTGCAATTCACTTGGTCCACATCTCTAAAGTTTCAACTGTACCAATGGCCTTATGGGGAATAGGTGGCATAAAGTTACTGCAAGCATTAAATTCTTTATACAACCGTTTGTATTCTCGATACCTGAAAGAAAAGAATTTCAACCTCAAATTCCACATAAATTTGATATGCCTGTTTCTGAATGATTCGATTTGTAAGTTGGAACAAAGGATGTGCCTTTGTTCAATACTCTCAGTTTTTTTGTGATAAAGGGAAGCAAGAAATGTTAATGACTAAATCTTGAAATGTCTGTGTAAACGTACTCTTTCTTTTTCCTTATTCGTTTGGCCCTCCTTGTTTTCTGTTTCCTGATGTCCCTGGTGAATTGTTGGTTGCCGGACTTGTGGTTAAAAAAACCGCTTCAGTGCTTGCTGGTGTCTTTGTTGATGCTGTGAGCGAAG
The DNA here is from genome assembly GCA_963921515.1 of Calotriton arnoldi. Taxonomy (NCBI): domain Eukaryota; kingdom Metazoa; phylum Chordata; class Amphibia; order Caudata; family Salamandridae; genus Calotriton; species Calotriton arnoldi. Next base: position 123,967 of record CAWUFW010015118.1, on the reverse strand, counting down.
CAACTTCAAATCCTGATTTGACTATTTGATATTGTGTAAAGAATCATGAAGCGCCAGGTGTGGCGATCAAAAATCACGGCTGTGTGTTATGAGACTCTTGTCGGCATTGAGAATAAAGAGAGTTTTCACATTGCCTGCATGTGTACCGGGATGGAGTAAACGCCATAGACTGTACGCCAAAAAAAAGAATTAACTTTGGAGAACACTGTCTTTTAAAACAAGCATTGGAAATGTAATAGGTCTCGCATTTGCTTAAGTTAGAGCTATTGGTGTTGTAAATGGCGTTGTAAATGACAATGGGGCTTATTTACAAGGCCCTTGCGCCACTTTTGGTCATTTTTAACATGGGAAAAGTGATGCAAAAGTGGCGCAAGGGGCTTGTAAATCTGCCCCAATGTCTTTTAACCATGTGTTATGGAGTGTATGTGGTGTGTAGTGTAAATAAAAGGTGTTGTCATTTACAATGCCAATAGCTTAAACTATTGCAAATTTGAGACCTATTGCATTGCAAAAACATGCTATAAAAAATAGGCCTTAGGGGAGAGCGTGGCGGACAAAGCTATTTGAGAAAATAGTGCTCGGAGACAGTAATTAAAGTCTACCGAGTAACAACACAGTATCAGGGAGTGTCGCCATGGGATGTTACAAAATGAGACAAGGCGGTACGAAGGAGGGACTACTAAGCCTTTTGACCAATGAACAGCCACAGTTTACAGTGGACAATCCCACAAGCCAATGACAAATATGGGCAGAGCTTCAATTCCCTACCTGAATAGCCATGCCTCACAGAGCAATGCATGTGCTGCCGAGGCGCGACCTAAAAACAAATGGTTATAACGTCACTTATTTATCTCTTTTTGTCCCATATCCTCGTCAGCATATGAAGCTCTCTTCTGTCCATCACACACTTCTCTGTTCCAAATATCTGCCAGTTAACTAGTAAACGGTGGCCTAAAGGATAAGGTCCACTCAGACCATTGTTAGTGGTATACTTTGGACCCACGTGTTCCTAGATCTAAGTTCCCGTTATTTACATTTGGTAACAATACTAAGAGCATATTGCAGATAAGGCTTACTGGTGAAATAAGCCGGTAATGCTTGCACACCCTTACCCGATTCACAGGCTTCCTTCTGCATCTAGAGTATGGCGGGCAGCTCTTGCTGCAACACCTTGCGGTTCTCCACCTTCAGCTGCCATACATTGTCATAGGTCCTTCAATAACTGACACACACCTTGGACGTCAGCTTGCACTGGCACACCCCCTTGGCCATTCGCTTTCCTGCCGGGTGCTTGCACTCTAGACTGTCCTCACACAGTGAGTCGTCTTTGCGGCCACAGGCCTCCCCTTCACCTGCGGCGCAGATGAGACAGCAGTTGCCGCTGTCAGGCACATATCTGCTGGGGCAGCTGGGACTTGGGCATCTGGAGACATCACATTGTGAGGAGCACTTGCTGAGGCCTATGGGGTCCGCCGCATACTGCCCTGGGATCACGGCCACAAGTAGGCACACAATCATTTTGGCATGTGCTGATTTCTTCATCGCCATTTTTTAAAACTAAATAAATAAATAGAAAAAAATAACGAAAATGATAAAAGTTGTGCAGTTCGGTTCAACTAATAACCCTCTGTTTTGCAGTTTAGTTAAAATAGTAATCCTAGGGATTAAAAGGGCAACTTTTCAAATAAAAAACAGAAGTGGAGTTTTCCTTCCTTCATGCAAGCGGCAAGTTCTTCGATTTGTAATTAATGAGCTGACGGGGCAAGTTGTTCCGGTAACAATGGTCTTACGGACCGGAACGTGTAACCATGGAAACTGCAAACAAGTGGCACGTGCGAAAGAGCTCGGAGGCCCTGAGGAAGGCGGGTCTGGAAAGGGAAGCAGATAAGCGAGCGACAAGAGTCCGCAGCGCCTCAGAGTCCACTCGGCGAGGATCAGATAGCAACCTGCCATGTCTCATAGGTGCGTGCTACATAACACAGAGACTGTGACTGACCCAAGTGACCCCACCAATGATGTGCCCCACTCCGGAACTGATCCCGCGATTCTAATAAACCTAGAAACCCCACCTGACTATCCCAGCATTCAATGGGCACTTAGCTAAAAAGCTAAAAGTGCGTAAACATGTCACACATGACACGGGGCCACTTGCCAAGTGCTGGCGTATTTATCGACTGCCAGGGAACTCCTTTGTGGCAGAGCTGCCCTGATAGGTGGGTGGTGGTGTTATAAGGGGGAGGGAGGGGGCCTGCCTGGCTGAGCAGCGCCACAAACCAGTATATTTGACATTAGCATTTGTCCACGTTACGTATAGTGCAAGCTCGAAAGCTTCAGGGAATGGTTTCCTAACCAGCGCGGTGCGCGATGATAGAGCTCATACCTTGAGTTGTTCAGGGAGACAAGAGCCGATCCATGGTCGGGGCAGCTGCGAGGAGCAGGGCAGGCACAAACAGCAGTGCCCCCTGCTCTGAGGCAAGCAGCACAGCCCTCTGTCTCGTCCGCCTGCCGGCTCTGCTCTGGAGTTGGGAAAACAACCCAACAGTGAAAGCGAAACCAGTGCGGCGCTCGTGAAACGGGCACCGCGCTGATATATTATTTATGGACTATTATTATTTATGTCCACAATTGTTAAATAAAGCCATCCATCGCTAAACGTTTACATTTAGAGAAGTTCACAATTGATACCCATCAACTCTAAACAAACAAGCTGTCGCCATTGTGATAAAAAGATAGTGCTTACCGACTAAATAAAGGACACTGGATGACGCCGCAAGCAAAAGATCCAGTCCGGGTGGGCGGGGGCCAAAAGGAGACAGGGCGGGAACAAATAAGCCTCATTTTCAATCGGAGGCTAGCGTTCAGCATAAAGGATGACGGCAGCCAATGAGAATCATGGGAGGGGCTTCCACTCCACTTTGGAAATCTGCTCGATTACAATAAGCCTCGCAGAGCGAGGAGCGCATGCTCGCTCCAGCGCTAGGCGAGACCTAAAAAACTGAGTGTGAATTGAGGAGCTTGTACAAGTCTACGGAAGTGGATGACTCCCCGTGTAGCTTTGTGAATATCATTTTGTAGTAGATGAATAGTTCTATTGTAGTGTTAATAAATGTAGTACAAAGTGCAGTATGAGAACAGGCCCCATCAATGGCGAATAGCGCAAAGTATAGATTTACACTAAGGGCCTCATTACTCGCGGGGCGCTGCGGTGTCAGTCTTCCTTATTATTCTCCGCCCTCAGTCCAGGACTCAAAAACAAGAAAGCAAGCGGCGCAGCTCCATCCAGGCGACGTTTTTCATAATTTTAATTCATAGCAAATAGGACAATACAAGACTGATGCATTTCGGCCGTAGCCTTCACAGGGTCATAGAGTTTATGTGTGCAAACTGTCTTTTTAAAGGGACCGCCACTGGCATGGCTGAGTGTCAGCTCGGGTGGCTGAGCTACAGAGCTGTGGTGGCAGAGCGTTAGAGATGTAGTGACAGTGTCCGAGATGTGGTGACTGTCCGAGGTGGGTTGGTAGAGTGTCAGGTATGTGCTGGCTCAGCACCAGAGCTAGGGTGGCAGAGTGTCAGACATGTAGTGGCTGAGCGCCAAGGTTGGGGTGGCTGAGTGTCAGAGCTAGGGTGGCAGAGTGTCAGAGAGGGGGGTCTGATTCTAAGAGTTGGAGTAGCTAAGTGTCACAAATGGGTGGCTGAGTGCCACAGCTGGGGTGGCAGAGTGCCAGAGCTGGGGTGGCAGAGTGCCACAGCTGGGATGGCTGCCAGAGGTGGAGTGGCCGAGTGCCAGACATGTAGTGGCTGAGTGTCAGGCATGTGAGCGCCAAGGGTGGGGTGGCTGCCAGAGGTGGGGTGGCTGCCAGAGGTAGGGTGGCTGCCAGAGGTAGGGTGGCTGAGTGTCAGACATGTAGTGACTGAGTGTCAGAGATGTGAGCACCAGTGCTAGGGTGGCTGCCAGAGGTGGGGTGGCTGAGTGTCAGACATGTAGTGACTGAGTGTCAGAGATGTGAACGCCAGAGCTGGAGTGGCTGTCAGAAGTGGGTGGATAGAGTGTCAGACATGTGGTGACTGAGCGCCAGAGCGGGGGTGGCTGAGTGTCAGATCTAGGATGAATGTCAGAGATCAGGCGGCTGAGTGTCAGACATGTGGTGGCTGAGTGTCAAAGATGTGGTGGCTGAGCATCAGAGTTGGCAAGGCTGAGTGTCAGACATGTGGTGGCTGAGCGCCAGAGCTGGGGTGGCTGAGTGCCAGAACTGGGCCAGCTGACTGTCATAGCTAAGGTGTCAGAGCGTCAGACATGTAGTGGCTGGGTGTCAGAGATCAGGTGGCTGAGCGCCAGAGCTGGGGTGGCAGAGTGCCAGAACTGGGCTAGCTGACTGTCATAGCTAAGGTGTCAGAGCGTCAGACATATAGTGGCTGAGTGTCAGAGATCAGGTGGCTGAGTGCCATAGGTGGGGTGGATGAGTGTCACACATGCACTGGCTGAGCGCCAGAGCTGGGGTTGCTGTCAGACATGTGGTGGCTGAGCACCAGAGCTGGGCTGGCTGTCAGACATGTGGTGGCTGAGTGTCAGAGATCAGGTGGCTGAGTGCCAGAGCTGGGGTGGCTGGGTGTCAGACATGCACTGGCTGAGCGCCAGAGCTGCAGTGGCAGTCAATTATGTGGTGGCTGAGTGTCAAAGATGTGGTGGCTGAGTGCCAGAACTGGGGTGGCTGAGTGTCAGAGCTAAGGTGTCAGAGCATCAGACATGTGGTTACTGAGTGTCAGAGATGAGGTGGCTGGCTGTCAGATATGTAGTGGCTGAGTGTCAGAGATGTGGTGTCTGAGCGTCAGAGCTGGAAAGGCTGAGTGTCAGACATGTGGTGGCTGGGTGTCAGAGATGAAGTGGCTGAGCTTAAGAGCTAGGGTGGCTGTCAGGCATGTGGTGGCTGGGTGTCAGACATGTGGTGGCTGAGCGCCAGAGCTGGGGTGGCTGTCAGACATGCAGTGGCTGATTGTCAGACATGTGGTAGCTGAGTGTCAGGCATGTGGTGGCTGAGCGCCAGAGCTGGGGTGGCTGAGTGTCAGGCATGTAGTGGCTTTGTGTCAGAGATGAAGTGGCTGACCGCCAAAGCTGGGGTGCCTGAGTGTCAGAGCTGAGGTGTCAGAGCATTAGACATGTACTGGCTGGGTGTCAGACATGTAGAGAGTGGCTGGGCGTCAGACATGTAGTGGCTGAGTGTTAGAGATATTGTGGCTCAGCGCCAGAACTGGGGTGGCTGAGTGTCAGACCTAAGGTGTCAGAGTGTCAGACATGTAGTGGCTGAGTGTCAGAGATGAGGTGGCTGAGCAACAGGGCTGGGGTGGCTGAGTGTCATACATGCAGTGGCTGAGCGCCAGAGCTGGGTTGGCAGTCAGACATGTAGTGGCTGGCTGGCAGACATGCAGTGGCTGAGTGTCAGAAATACGGTGGCTGAGTGCCAGAACTGGGGTGGCTGAGTGTCAGACATGTAAAGGCTGGACATCAGACATGTGGTGGCTGAGTGTCAGACATGTAGAGAGTGGCTGGGTGTCAGACATGTAGAGAGTGGCTGGGTGTCAGACATTTAGAGAGTGGCTGGGTGTCAGATATGTGGTGGCTGAGCGCCAGAGCTAGGGTGGCTGTCAGGCATGTGGTGGATGAGTGTCAGAGAGGTGGTGGCTGAGCGTCAGAGCTGGCATGGCTGTCAGACATGTGATGGCTGAGTCCCAGAGTTGGGGTGGCTGAGTGTCAGAGATGTGGTGGATGAGTGCCAGAGCAGGGCATGGCTGTCAGACACGTGGTGGCTGAGCGCCAGAGCTGGGGTGGCTGAGTGTCCGCGCCAAGGTGTCAGAGCATCTGACATGTAGTGGCTGAGTGCCAGACATGTAGAGGCTGGGTGTCAGGCATGTAGAGTGGCTGGGTGTCAGCCATATAGTGGCTGAGCTCGAGAGCTGGGGTGGCTGTCAGACGTGGGGTGGCTGAGCGTCAGAACTGGGGTGGCTGAGAGTCAGACATGTGGTAGCTGGGCGTCAGAGCAGGGGATGGCTGAGTGTCAGAGCTAAGGTGTCAGAGCGTCAGGCATGTAGTGGCTGAGTGTCAGACATGTAGGGGTGAGTGTCAGACATATAGAGAGTGGCTGGGTGTCAGACGTGTGGTGGCTGGGGTGTCAGACATGTGGTGGCTGAGTGCCAGAGTTGGGGTGGCTGAGTGTCAGAGATGTGGTGGCTGAGTGCCAGAGCAGGGCATGCCTGTCAGACACGTGGTGGCTGAGCGCCAGAGCTGGGGTGGCTGAGTGTCAGCGCTAAGGTGTCAGAGCGTCTGACATGTAGTGGCTGAGGGCCAGACATGTAGAGGCTGGGTGTCAGGCATGTAGAGTGGCTGGGTGTCAGCCATGTAGTGGCTGAGCTCGAGAGCTGGGCTTGCTGAGTGTCAGGCATGTAGTGGCTTTGTGTCAGAGATGAAGTGGCTG